>CM042162.1:1007410-1072410 GCA_023376005.1 Doryteuthis pealeii
GGAGAGATGAATCGAAGTTTAAAAATCGATAATTATCATCCCATTTTCGGAACACTTGTTTGTTTTTGTTTTCAAAATTTTCTTTATATTGTCGGATTTATTTTCCATATTTACTCCCATATATATATATATATATATCAAAAATCTTTCAAAATGATTCATGGTTCAGTATAGGAATGATATCATAAAGAGTCTCTTTGATCAAAAAACAAAAAAATCTGAAGATGACAAAATTTTTTGCAAAGGTCATCTTAAAAATACTGACATTTAATCAAAAAGAAAACAAAACTGAATTTTCTGTTCCATAAACTTCAGTTAACATAGGAAAAGAGTTATCTGCCCTTAGGCCTTCCAGCCAATTCAATACAGACAATACCAGATATTTTTGTAAAAAGAAAAATGTATATTTTAAATAATATATATATATATATATATATATATATATGGGAAAATTTTTTAGTTGTCTTAGAAACATAAAAAACAAAATGATGAATATTGTGTTCTTAATCTTTTTTATATACCAATATTTTGAGGGTAATTCCTCTTTCTCAAAAGTCTAGTATAGACTGATTGTTCCTTCTTTTGTCTATTCCGTTGGGGTCATCATGTGTATGTGTGTGTGTGCATGCGTGCATGCGTGCGTGCGTGGAGAGTTGTGCATGGATGACAAAAACGTCTGCAAGGCGGGATAAAAACTCATGACAGAGTTGGCAGAGACCGGTATTGAACCAGGAACCTTGGGATTCTGAGGTGGGTGCTCTACCAACTGAGCTAAACCGGACCCTATTTGTGTTGTATACCTCCTTCTTTACTTACTTCTATTCTTCTTCTGACGTCTTTTCTATCTTACGTCTTCTTCTAGTATCTGGACTTCGTCTTGGTGGTCGGTCTCACTTAACTCATTTCTTCTTCTAGATCAGTCTTGTTACCAAGACATTCACCAACCACAAAACCGTGTTATTTTCTTAAGCTTTTATTTACTTAACTAAACATTTCATGTAACTAAACATAGCGTGCGTCTGCAGTGTGAGTTCCAGTTAAGGCAGGACATCTTCTCTGCCTGACGTCCAAACTGAAACTGAGGACCCAACCAGGTCCCACGTGACTTCACGTATTTCGCGGGCTTTCTGTACTATTCCATGGAAAGTCCCGCCCGTGATATGAAAAGGGCCATCCCTTTAGAAATACAGGGGATTGAATAATCTTATGCAATCGCATAGATTATGTAACATTTGGAGGATATAGTAAGCATATTCTAAGTCTACCAACAGGGGGATTTTTTTTTTTTAAAGGTAGTGTCATTTTGTTCTTTGTTAGACCAAGAAAATCTTCCCACCACCACCCACCCTTACCAAACAGATTCCATTTGTTGTATGGGTGGGGTGGAGGGGTGTTTATTTTGGTTAAAATTGTTTTATTAAAATTGCTACTGTTATGAGTTATGATAAACAAAACAAGTCAAATTTGTTTTTAAAAATTAACAAAAACAATCTTTGTTCAGATTAAGATGTAAATGTTTATTAGTGAAGAGATGATAAGGATTATTCAGACTATTATCCTCATTTTTATTGTTATATACACAACATTTTGGCTGATGTGCCCTCCGGCCTTCTTCAGGTGTTTCTTGTTGGATTCAAGAGCCTTCACGCAACCTCAAACTGAACCCTTTATTCAATCCACCAGGGTAGATTGTTCTCATTTGTTAACCATGACCAGGCCAGAGGGAATATTGGCCAAAACATTGTGTATCTAATAATAAAGATGAGGACAATAGTCCAAATAATGTTGTTGGTTGGTTGTTTTGTTTTACGGCATATCAACCTCAGTGGGTCATTTAATACAGATAAAGTTTTGAAATAAATTCATTCTTAATGGATAATCAGTTTTGTTTATAAACACGTTTTACTATTTAACCCATCGATGGGACCCTAACAGGTACTACCACTCGGGTCAGAGTGGACCAGGGAGCTATAGGATGAAGGGGTGCTCCACATTCCCAAACCTCCAGACCTGGAACCTCACCATCAGATAGAGTTTAACATCATTCCCAGGACATCGACCCTCAGTCACTGCCTTCTAGCACCCATATGATGAAAAGGGGTTGGGACTTGCCATAAGGGCAATAGGGTTGGGGCAATCATATAGGTGCTAGGGCTTGATGTGACCAGCCGATTGATTGGAGGGGGCCTCTCCGCCAAATAATGTAAATAATCCAAATTATCAAGCCTCATCTCAAAAATTCAGAGAAATAGAGATAAAATCAATTTAGTTTGTGTGTATGCATTTACCTAATCCCTATACATGAGTAGGATGTGACACAAGGTCAATTTTTAAATAAAGACATAAGGGTTCCCTGGCTTTCTTTTTAAGAAATTCAATATTTTAAAATGTATACGCTTTTTTGCTCCTTAATAGTTAATATATTTTACTTGCCTGGGTCGCAAAAAATGTTATATGGACCCCGGTTGAGAACCACTGATCTAGATTATTAGACTTTTTAGATATTGAAATATTTTTATTGATTTCATTCATATATATATATATATTACCAACCCCTCCGCACGAGCAGGATGCGGCACAAGGTCAATTTCTTAAGCAGAGTTTAACAGGTTTAAATTCAGAGTTTTCCTTCTCCTAGACTGGTTACCTAGCCATGGTTAAAGAGTCTAGTCTGTCCTGCTATTTACCCATAGCTGGAGGGAGAATTGGATTCATACTTTTCCCAAGGGTATTAGTGCCATGTGAAATGCTAACAGGAATTGAACTCTGGTTAACAATTCCATTTCCTATGACTCTAACCATTAGACCATGTGCCTCCATATAAGCTTGTTTTAACTTGGTTGCATTTTGTTTACAAACATTATTTGGATTATTCGGACCATTGTCCTCATCTTTATTGTTATTTACACATTTCGGCTGATGTGCCTCCAGCCTTCTTTAGGTATTTCTTGTCGGACTCGGAAACCCCATCTTCGAACTTAAATAGTACCACTACAGTTCTACAAGGATGGCTTTGGCTTTAAATAACCCACAAAGTTTGATATGCCATTAAACAAAGAAACGAAACGAAACCTATGCGTATGTTGATATCATTTTCATAGTGAAGTCAAATGATTGCAGAGTATTTTATTCAATCTTTTTTTTTTTTTTCTATTTCAATTTTATTTGGAAAAACTCTACCACATTTATTTTTAAAAAATCTTTTTAAATTTTTGTCTTTTCTTTTTTCCTGTCACTATTTTGTGAGGTCACAATGACCTCATAATGAATCAGAAAACCAAAAGTTTCAGTCATTTTAAATGAGAGAAAAAAAAGAAAAGAAATTAAAAGAATCCTCCATTTTCTTTTTGGGTTTTCTTTCTTTTTTTTCATTCTTTGACTTTAAAGACTTTAATGATTATTTTACTCTTCTCTTTAATTTGAATTCTTTTTCTTTTCTTTTCACTATTCCCTTCTCTCTATTCCCCTCTCTTTTCTCTATTCCCCTCTCTTCTCTCTATTTTCTTCAATTTCTCTCTTCTCTTCTCTCTATTCCTCTTTTCTTCTATTTCTTTTCTTCTCTTAATTCCCCTCTCTTCTCTCTATTCCTCAATCTATTCCCCTCTCTTCTCTCTATTTCCATCTCTTCTCTCTATTCCCCTCTCTATTTCCTATCTCCTTTCTTTTCTCCTGTTTATTCTCTCAATTCTCTTCTCTTCTTTCTCTATTTCCCTCTCTTCTCTTTCTATTCCCCTCTTTTCTCTCTCTCCCCACTCTTTTCTCCTCTCCTTCCTCTCTTTCTCCTCTCCTTCCTCCTCTTTCTTTGTCCTCTCCTTTTTCTCCACCCTCTCTTTCTCTCCCCTCTCTCTCCCCTCTTAAGATTTAATGAACTCACAACTCATTGGATCAGTGTTTATAAAATTTCAATTTCAATTGTTGTTGTTTAAAGAGACATTTTAAGATTTGTGAAAATAACATCAATTTCAGTTGAATTAAAGGAGAACAATTTTTTCATTCATCTTTGCATTGTCTTTGAATTAAAAAAAAAAGTTTTCACCAATATTTTAGATGTGCCCCCCTCCCTCCTTCTTCTGATGGTGCTGGATTTATTCAACTGGTGCTAGCTGCTGTTTAATATCCATTAAAATACAAATCACATTCTTTTTTTAATTGTTTAAATTTTAATATTTCAATTGAAATTGTTAAAATTTAGAGGTTACATAAAAAAAGAAAATAATAAATATAAAAAATTGAATTTAAGAAAACTTAAAAAAATAAACGTGGAATTTCTGTGTCTTGAAAAAAATGAACTATAAGACCTTTAGGCACCCCTTCTGCAATCTCGATTCATAAGTATATTTTTCTCATTTACACCATCAACATCCGATTGTTTGTTAGGAGTTAGTTTTATAATTAAAAAATAAAAAAAACTCTAAAAATCGTCTGTTAACAAACAACCGGATGTTGACGGTATAAATGAAAAAAAATGTACTTATGAGTCGAGATCGCAAAAGGGGTGCCTAAAGGTCATATGGTCAAAAAAATTCTTAAAGTGTTTTGTACTCTGTTATTTCTCTGGTTTGGTTTCTTTGCTTAAGGGCATATCAACCTTTGTGGGTTATTAAAGCCAAAACCCTCCTTGTAGAAGAATAGTAGTGCTACTATTCAATCTTCAGGGGTGAGGAGTTTCATACGTTTCCCAAGAGTATTAGTCCACAAGTGAACATAATAGCAAAACTGGAGGACATTTATGCTCATAGGAACACGTCCAGTGTCCATGACACACAAAAATCTGAAGGACACAGAAAAATCATATCCATGCATCCCAGTGTTTTTTTTTCTTTTTTCGGGAAACGAATTACACTGTATGGGTACAAGAAAGGGGTTAGACGGCTTTAGTTGTTCAAAAATAAAAACCCTATATTTTATTAAGAAACTTTAATTGGGACCCGTCAAATTTCCCAGGGAGTCATTCAAATCAAAGACATGCACCCCAGGATGCACTAAATTAAAAAGATATCAGCATCAGTGAATATATATATATATATATATATATATATATATATATATATATATATATATTTACCAACCTCTCCACACAAGCAGGATGTGACACAAGGTCAATTTCTTAAGCAAAGTTTAACAGGTTTGAATTCAGAGTTTTCCTTCTCCTAGACTGGTTGCCTAACCAAGGTTAAAGAGCCCAGTCTGCCCTACTATTTATCCATAGCTGGAGGAAGAGTAGGATTCATACCTTTCCCAAGGGTATTAGCGCTAAGTGAAATGCAATTACCACGTCCAGGATTTGAACTCAGGGCGACGGATCCATTTCCCATGACTTTAACCATTACACCATGCGCTTCCATATCCGTGATTATATGTGTATATAAACTTTTAATTAATCAATTTGGAATTTGTAAAATATACAGTCCTGATATTCATACTAACAAGATCCCTTCTTTATGTTTTGTTATACAATTGTAGATTTAGGAAAAACAATTTCGGTTGTCAGGGAGAAACTCGAAAGACGAAGAGGTGTTCAGTATCCAATGAGAAGGAGGAGGAGAAGAAGAAGGGAAAGGAGAAGAAGAAGAAGGGAAAGGAGAAGGAGAAGAAGAAGGGAAAGGAGAAGGAGAAAAAGGGAGAGGAGGAGGAGGAGAGGAGGAGGAGAAAAAGGGCGAGGAGGAGGAGAGGGAGGAGGTCAAGGTCAATGGTGAGGGATAAACTATGAAATAATGTCACACCAACCTTAGCAATTGGGTTTTGAGAGAGTCTCCTCAAGCCTGTGATAGTTTTAGAGTTAGGTCAAATTATTAAAGGTCACAGGGGGGTGGGGGTCATCAAGATAGATTACATAGTAACCACTCAATTCTTTTATACATCAACAACGTCTTAAGTAACACGGATTTTTTTAATTTTTAAAGTTTAAGAAAAAAAACAGGACAACTATTAAATGTGAATAAAACAGTAACATAAAATTCTAATCAAATTAAAAGAAAGTCTCAGCATGTGATTTATATTGTACACAGAGATCAGAAAGTCTTGACTCAGAGTTATTATATCTTTTATATATCTACTAGAAGTGGCTACCCGGTGTGACCTGGGTGGAAGGGTGATTTTTTTAAAGTTAGCCTCGCAGATCAATTATTACTTATCACAAGTTAGATCCTCACTGGATGCCCCATAAAATCCCCATATAAATATATAACAATATAGTAAGAAATTTTAATTCAATAATTTACAATTAACCCCCCCCCCCCGCAAAAAAAAAAACAATATAAATGAGGCGATTAATTCAATCAATCAACATCATATTTCAAAAACCTGTTACTATACAAATTTTAATTTCTAAATATCTTCCCAAATATAAATAAAATCTTCATTATTTTTGCTCAAAATAATTTACTTTGTTGATAATTGGTTTATTTTCGAAGTTTCCTCCAGACATACACATATACACAGCTGCCCTTTATATATGTACTAGCAGCAGCTACCCAGCTTTGCCAGGGTAGAAGGGGATTTCTTTAAGTTAGTCCTGCAGATCCATTATTACTGAATCGTGAGTTGATTCCTCGTGAGATGCCCCATTTAAATCCCTATGTAAAAAAAAATTAATTTTGCTCAAAAACCAAGCCCTGGTGATATTTAACGTGTATATATATTTACTTTGTCGTTAATTGTTTTATTTTCGAAGTTTCCTCCGGACATACAGATTCACCCAACTGCCCTTTATATATGTATAGATAAATAGATTATTCACTAGCAAAACCTGTGGATATACCACAGTATGAGAATTTGATTATTACAATGTTTGATATGTTTACTTAAGAGCTATTGCTAAATAGTTCAATATGTAAAAAGTATAATAATCTTGATTTAACTGTAATCTGTGTAACTATTGAAATGTATTTACAGTTAGCTTGAAATGGTGAGGAAAGAAAAAAGAAAAACACTGGGATGCATGGATACGATTTTACTGCGTTCTTTTAGATTTTCATGCAACAGGTATACAGGATGTGTACCTATCAGCAGCTCTGCATATGAATATATATATATATATATATATATATATATATGTGTGTGTGTGTGTGTGGGAAGAGAAAAATCAAAGTGAATCTGACAGTATGTAATATAGTGAAAAATTTTAAAAACACAGGTTCATAAAATGAGTGATGTTTATTTTGCCAACACTGCAGTGTTTCAATCTGTTTTAGTAGATCTTTATCAGGGCTTTTGTTTATTTGAGGAAAGATAAATCATTCTCTGTGATAAATTTATTTTTCCTCAAATAAACAAAAGCCCTGATAAAGATCTACTAAAACAGATTGAAACACCGCAGTGTTGGCGAAATAAACATCACTCATTTTATGAACCTGTGTTTTTTCAAATTTTTCACTATATTACATATATATATATATATATATATATATATATGCCTATTGTGTGTGCATGTAGAAGTAGAGTTCGTGTATAGACACGTGAATACATGTGAATGAGTGAGAAAGCTTTTAATTTGAATGGGTGAACACAAATGAAAATACTATTGTATCAATATAACAAAAAAACTGAACAGTATATAAAAGACTGTACCAAAAAATATCTCGGTACTTTTTATTAAAAAAAATAAATAAATAAAATAACCTAGCAGGACCTGTGGATATACCACAGTATGATAATTTAATCATCACAACCTTTGGTTTTGGTTTGTTTTATTTTACGCTATCAACCTCAGTGGGTTATTTAATGCCGATAAAGTTTTGAAATAAATTCATTCTTAATGGATACACAATTTTTTTTTTTTATAAATACATTTTTCCAATTTAACCCATAGATGGGACCCTAACAGGTACTACCACTCCGGCTCATAGTGGACCAGGTAGCAATGGTGATGAAGGGGTGCTCCACATTCCCCAAACCTCCAAAACTGGAACCTCACCATCAGATAGAGTTTAACGTCATTCCCAGGACATGTAGAACTTCAGTCACCGCCTTCTAGCACCCATATGATAAAAAGGGGTTGGGGTTTGCCATAAGGGCAATAGGGTTGGTAAAATCATATAGGTGCTAGGGCTTGACGTGACCAGCCGATTGATCGGAGGGGGCCTCTCCGACCACCCATCTAACCCAAGATAGGGCCAAAGTGGAGTATTGCAAGTCATGAACTGCTCATCAACATGGGTTCTATCCTTAAGCATCACGGGTCACCTCCAGGGCCAACAGGTGGCCCCATTGGGGGAGTATTACCCCTCTGCAGAGGTGCAGTCGGTGCATTCTAACGCCCCAGCCGACAGGGCGGGAAGCCTTTTATAACCCCCCCCCCGGCTTTATTCTCTTGTATGTCATGGTTTTGGTATTCATTTATTTTGGGGTTTTTTTTGCTCTCATCAGAAAACACTTTTTTGATGCTATCAATAGGAAAGACCTATTTGAAAAAGTCAACATAGATAACATTCTGTTCTTTTTGTGTTGTATACTAGATCATACAGTATTCAGTATACTAGTACATTCAAATTACATGTGCGCCGGACATATAGTAATTCGCAACAGAGTGCTAAAACCTCGAGGTAGACGGTTCACATAACTTTTGCAGTCTCAGTAATCAGAGCAATGTTCACAGACAGCCGTGTATAAATAGTCCTGGACCAGTGCATTCACTCTCTACGCAAGGTACGCCAGGCTAGTCCACAACATTTTGAGAGAAACAAAATTATACCAAAAAAATGTAAACATAAACCTGGCCAATACTCTACAAAAGTAATCCCTTAACACAATTCTTAACAATGCTAACATATCGTTAAAATCCTTAACTACAAAAATGTATATATAGATATACAGTATACATTATTCATTAAACTCTAGGCATAAAATAACCCCAGACGGATTGGTATGCCATTAAAATCCATCAACCAACCAACCATTCTGTGAATTTCAAACCAAACTGATAAATTAATGATAGGGAATTAAAAGGTGATTAATTAAAAGGTGGGCAATTAAAAGCAGTTAATTAAAGTAAAGCTGGC
Organism: Doryteuthis pealeii; assembly: GCA_023376005.1. NCBI lineage: Eukaryota > Metazoa > Mollusca > Cephalopoda > Myopsida > Loliginidae > Doryteuthis > Doryteuthis pealeii. Next base: position 1,016,410 of record CM042162.1, read on the forward strand.
AATTAAAAAGTGATTAAGTTAAAAGCAGGTAATTAAAGGGTAAAGGTTGGCAATTAAAGACAAGCAATTAAAAGGCGATCAATTTAATAGCAGGCAATTAAGGTGACTAATTTAACAACAGACAATTAAGAAGCGATCAATTTAACGACAGATAATTAAGAAGCGATCAATTTAACGACAGATAATTAAGAGGCGATCAATTTAATAGCAGGCAATTAAAAGGCGATCAACTTAATGGCAGGCAATTAAAAGGCGATCAACTTAATGGCAGGCAATTAAAAGGCGATCAACTTAATGGCAGGCAATTAAGGTGACTAATTTAACAACAGACAATTAAGAGGTGATCAATTTAATGGCTGGCAATTAAGGTGACCAATTTAGCGACAGGCAATTAAAATGCAACCAATTTAATGGCAGGCCATTAAAATACAATCAATTTAATGGCAGGCCATTAAGATGCAATCAAATTTAATGACAGGCAATTAAGATGCGATCAAATTTAATGGCAGGCAATTAAGATGCGATCAAATTTAATGGCAAGCAATTAAGATGCGATCAAATTTAATGGCAGGCAATTAAGATGCGATCAAATTTAATGGCAGGCAATTAAGATGCGATCAAATTTAATGGCAGGCAATGAAGATGCAATCAAATTTAATGGCAGGCAATGAAGATGCGATCAAATTTAATGGCAGGCCATTAAAATGCGATCAATTTAATGGCAGGCAATTAAAATGCGATCAATTTAGTGGCAGGCCATTAAAATGCGATCAATTTAATGGCAGGCAATTAAGAGGTGATTAATTTAAAAGGTGAGTAATCTATCTATCTATCTATAAAGGGCAGTTGTGTGTATGTATATATGTCCGGATGAAACTATGAAAATAAAACAATTAACGACAATGTAAATACATATACACATTCACTATCACCAGAACTGGTATTTTGTGCAAAAATAATGAAGACTTTATTTATATCTGGAAAGATATTTAAAAACTTGGATTTGAATAGTAAGAAAAGGGGAAGTCATTGGTGACGTTCGAGATTAAAACATAAATCAATTATGTAAGACCAAAACAATCACTGACTTTTTATTATACCCCCTCTACCTAGGCAATGCCGAGTAGCCGCTTCTAGTTGAAAAATAAATAAAAGATGACATTTAGCCAAAATGGTAAATTAAAAGCCAATTTGGATATGTGAACAGCCTCAACAAAATTCACAGATCCTGATCCATTATTAATGCGGATCTTTTAATCCAGAAAACATAATTTGCACCCATTAAACTTTGAGTTACAAAAACAAGTTTATATAACTCTTAACGTCCTATACCACCTCATTCCACCCGGACAGAAGTCACATTCATTTTCCTAATCCACCCCAAATGATAGCCTTTGTTTAAATGTAATATTAAACATATTTAGCAGTCTTTGATTTACGGGGAAATAACAGGTAAATTTAAATGAAAAGGACATTTTTTAGTCATTTATTGCTAAATCCTTATAGGAATGGGGATCTGGACTTAAAATTCTCAACAGGATGTTAAGAGATAAATAAACATAATCGAAGTTTAGATGACAAAACAACTTTTCTTGTCCCTCCAATAGAAAAAATAAAGAGTAAATAAGGGTATAAAAAAAAAAAAAAAAAAAAAAAAAAAAAAAACAGTAAAAAAAAAGTAAAATAAATCTGGCCTATACTCTACAAAAGTAATCCCTTAACACAATTCTCAACAATGCTAACATATCGTTAAAATCCTTAACTACAAAATAACTTGAACAAATAACATGGGCTGTTTTGAGGTGAATCTAACTCAGATTTTCATAGACATTGTTAATAAATAAGATTTATTCTATGTATTAATGATTTTGACTATAAATTAAATACTCATTGATAAATTTACACAATTCGTGATAGCAGAGATGCAGTCTGTGTATTCTAAAGACCCAACCAACAGGGCTGGTGAGGGTGAGGGTTCCTACAATTGCAGACACCCACGCATGCACATGTGCAGCCATAAATTTCCACAATTTCCAACTAAAACGTCTGTCCAATACACACAGAATTGGTTTCCAATTTTTCAAATATTCTTGGCCCACAATCAAAAGCAAACACCTTGATTATTATTATTTTTTTTTTGTTCTTCTTAGAAAAATATCGGCCAGTTCCACAGACTGGAACGAAGATTTGACAACAGATAAAAGAGAAAAGATTTCTTCTAATCAGAAAATTTGAATAAAATTTAAATAAATAAATAAATAAAGAATGCTTGCAATGCTAAAGTCTGATGCAAACAATAAAGTAAGTAGGTAAAATCATCGGGGTGGCCTAAAGTCAGTATCAGCCAGACAGCGAGAGTATATCCCCTTTTCACTAGCGATAGACCAAGGAGATTGTTTTTGCATTTGAGGTGGCACCACACCTATCATCAGCTCCTTACTTTACCGCATAGATCCTTATACTACTCATATGCTGAGTTGGCGAGGGCTGGTATCGCAGAACCTTGTGGTTCCTACGCTCTACCAACTGGAGTGGGGGCTTCATGATATACACTTGCTGTCTGGTTGATACCGACTTTAGGCCACCCTGACGACTTGACTTACTTTTTCTCATGGTATAAACTCTATGACATTGAATTTTTAACTTCCACCCCCTCGGGCAATATCTTTCAAAAATTAACTTTTACACTGCCCGTTGGGTGTTTTTTTTTTTTTGTTTCTTTTTGCTAGTATTTGTAATAAATCATTGTATCATTAGTTTTTGAAGGTGTTGTATTCTAATGTTTTTTTTCTTTTTCTTTTTTTTCTTTTTACAGACTGGTGATAACATCACATGGGAGACACATAAAGTGACCTTCACGAAAGTAAGTTTGGATTATTTTTAGTTCCATTTTTTTAAAAAACAATCTCCTAGTCCTAATGAAAAGGGGATAGACTCCCTCGCTGTCTAGGTGATACTGACTTTAGGCCACCCCAATGACTTTACTTTTATATAAAAAAAACATGAAACCTTTTTTCTTTAATGTAGTCATTTTAAGCATTTGTAAAATCTACGTGCACACCTATAGCAACTGGTTTTACTACTTACAAAATATACATGATCCACACAACATAAATATTGTTTTGGGGTTGTTTTTTTTAAACATTGTTGTCTGAAGTTTACATTAAAAAAATGAGAAAGGGAAAAAAAAAGAAAAAAACATAGTACTAAGTAACCTCCAAACAAAGACTCCCCCACCCGACCATTTATTTAATATGCACTTTAAGAAGGTCAAAGTGTGCATCGGATAAAATGTTGGTTGGTTGGTTGATTTTAACGGCATGTCAACTTGTCTGGGGTTATTTCATGCCAAAAGGTAAGGAAAAAAAAAAACTATTGAGATTGAAGCTGTATTTACCAAGATAGAAATGAACAATGAATGGAACGTTAATTTTTTTCAGAAAACAAGTTGTGTCAAAAAAGTAACAAGTTTAAAGCTGTATTTACCAAGAAGAAATGAAAAATGAATGGAACGTTTTTTTTGTTTTTTTTCAGAATACAAGGTGTGTCAAAAAGTACAAAAAAATCTTGATTATTTTTTGACACACCTTGTAAGTTGTATATCTATATTTATATTTTTATAGTTAACAGTTTTAACGATATGTTAGCATCATTGGGGATCAACTTTGATTAGGTTTAGGTTTATATTTTTTTGGTTTAATTTTATTTCTCTCAAAAATGGCAGAAGGTCATCTCCATTGACTTTTCAAATAGATCTTACATATTTGCATGAAAAAATAAATTTTTCAGAAAAATATGTGAAATACAAAATATATGGAACAGAGATGCTGATAGATATGCATCCTGCGTCCCCGAGCACAAAAAACTAAAAAGATGCAATAAAATCGTATCCATGCATCCCTATGTTTTTCTTTTTTCTTCCCTCACCATTTCATGCTAACTGTAAATACATTCCAATAGTTTCTTAGAAATGAATTACACAGGATAGTTTACAAGGTAGTTAGATGGCTTTAGTTGGGACCCATAAATTTTCCAGTGACAATATGGTTAAGAGAGAACATGGTCAGTTTTCGGTCGGCAGTCGGGGTGATAGTATCGTAGCAGCAGAGATAGAAGATAGCCAGGGACACATATCAATGAAGCCAGTAATCGACTGAGACCACCACAAACTGCACAAATGTCACAACTTCCTCTTCCATTAGCGTCCCGTTAACAGACTTTGTGTTTTGTTTTGTTTTGTTTGTTTTTTAATCCTTGTGAACCTGTCTCTGACTCGTGCCCTTTAAATCAGCCAGCACAGAATATCACAACGTTGGGGTCATAGACATTGTGCAACGAAGGTGCAGGAGTGCAGACTGGGTATTCTCACATCCCAGGGACTCGTTCAAAGCAAATATGTGCATTCCAGGATGCACTAAATCAAAAAAACTATCCGCATCATTGATATAATAATAATAAATATTTTTCCCATTATTCCTCTGAGTTAATCTGGTAAAAGGATTCATTTATATCTGCTGGCGTGGGTTCAATCCTTAGTTAGAGAATTGGGATAGATTCCAAAAACATATGGATATTTTTTTTTAGGATTTTAAATATTAATCCTTTTTAATCAAAATGTCACTGACCTAAAATTGGTTTTCTCAAACTTCATTTCCCAATTTCTCTGAATGTTTGAGATGAGGCTTGATGATTAGTATTATCTGCGTTATTCGGACTATTGTCCTCATCTTTATTGTTATCAATACTATCTCTCTGAATGTTTGAGATGAGGCTTGATGATTAGTATTATCTGCGTTATTCGGACTGTTGTCCTCATCTTTATTGTTATCAATACTATCTCTCTGAATGTTTGAGATGAGGGTTGATGATTAGTATTATCTGCGTTATTCGGACTGTTGTCCTCATCTTTATTGTTATCAATACTATCTCTCTGAATGTTTGAGATGAGGCTTGATGATTAGTATTATCTGTGTTATTCAGACTATTGTCCTCATCTTCATTGTTATCTGTACAACGTTTCGGCCAATATGCTCTCCGACTTTTTTTAGTCCGACAAAAAATACCTGAAGAAGGCCGGAGGGCCCATCGGCTGAAATGTTGTACATATAACAACGAAGATGTGTACAATAGTCTGAATAACACAGATAATACTAATTCTTTTCCCTACTTTAAGACGTTATCCCGTACGAGGTTAATAGCATTTGATTTTTAAAAGTAGGAGGTAAATTATATTTCTTAAAAATGTCAGGTAAATAATCTATACAATAATACTCATGTTCCTTAATCTTCCGACCGTTTTCATCTTACAACACCCCAGGTTAAAAATGAGACCGTCCAAGATGAAATGCAAAAATGTAAATCCTGATTATCTGGTGACATTTATTTTGCCAGATTCTTATGAGTGTCATCACCTTGGCTAAATAATGGACTGTTCAGTTTCTATTATAAAGAAAGGGAAGAAAAGGGACATGCTACACAGAAAAAATATAATAAGTAAAAAAGGGAGTAGGGGAAAGATAAAGAGTGGGGGTGAGCGAGCTGAAGTGATGACACTAATCTTTTTCAATCGAATATAATGAAAAGATGAAAAGGAAAGAAAGAAAAAAAAAAAGTAAGAGAGAGAGAGTTAATTCAAGATTATTATACTTTTTCCATATTGAACTATTTCACAATAGCTCTTAAGTAAAAATATCAAATGCTGTAATAATTGAATTATTATACTGTGATATATACACAGGTTCTGCTAGTATTATATAATATATATAATATATAATAAAAGCCTGGCTGGTTTATCAAAACTTTTCATGTTCCCCAATGATACCTGCATCAGAAAAATAAGGTCTTAAAAAAGTTCAACTTTGGTTTACCCTTAAAAGCTGACGGAGTGGCCTATTGTCAGTATTAGCCAGACAGCAAGGGAGTCTATCCCCTTTTCGTTAGACCCACTGACTAGACATGTGCTGAGTGGGCGGGGACCAGTATCGAACGAGGAACCTTGCAATTTCTAGGTGGGTGCTATACCAACTAAGCTTAAACCTGCCCTTAGTAAGGGTAACCTAGGTGGGCCAGTTTACCCTGACTGTGCCTTTTAATGGAGAATATTAAATTTGTTGTAAAATACGCTGCACTAAAAGGGTTAACAATGAATGAGAAATATCTAAAAATAATTTTGTCATATTTATTCCTATGGAAAAGAAAGAAAAAAAAGATCAATAAAACCAGGTGTGGTTAATTGTTAATTAAATATAGATTACTCTGATTATGTGTATGTGTGTGTGTGTGTATATACTCTGAATATATGTATGTGGGCATATATACTCTAAATATATATGTGGGTGTGCATGTGTATACTCTGAATATGTGTGTGTGAATATACTCTGAATATGTGTGTGTGTGTGTGTGTGTGTGTGAGAGTGTATTCTGAATATGTCTGTTTATACTCTGAATATGTATGTATGTGCGTATATACTCTGAATGTGTGTGTGTGTGTGTGTGTGTGTGTGTGTGTGTGTGTGTATACTCTGAATATGTACGTGTGTGTATACTCTGAATGTGTACGTGTGTGTGTGTGTATACTCTGAATATGTGTTGTGTGTGTGTGTGTATACTCTGAATATGTTTGTGTGTGTGTGTGTGTGTATAAGCATCTCTGAATGTGTGTGTGTGTGTGTAAGTATACTCTGAATGTGTGTGTGTGTGTGCATACTCTGAATGTGTGTGTGTGTGTGTGTGTAAGTATACTCTGAATGTGTGTGTGTGTGTGTGTGTGTGTGTGTGTGTGTGTGTGTATAAGCATACTCTGAATGTGTGTGTGTGTGTGTAAGTATATCTGAATGTGTGTGTGTGTAAGTATACTCTGAATATGTTTGTGTGTGTGTGTGTGTGTGTGTGTGTGTACACTCAGTGTATGTGTGCATACTCTGAATACGTGTGTACGTGTCTGTATTATATTTGCATACATTGTTTAAAAATTGTCTGATGAGAATGTTCTGTTCTTTTCCAAATATATACGATAATTTTTCTTTGTCTTGTTGTCAGTGGGCAAACCAGTTGGTAACGAGTAAATATCCAGGTGAATTAAGTCCAGGTAAATCATTTATGGGCCAATGGCCAATAGAGAAATGATTTAGATTAGACACACACACACATGCACTTACTTACAGACACAAATAGCTCTCTCTCTCTCTCTCTCTCTCTCTCTCTCTCTCTCTCTCTCTCTCTCATACATTATCTAATGTGAATAATTTTGATTTTTCAGACTGTTGTCCACATCTTTATTGCGGTATGTAGTGATGCTGATAGCTTTTTGATTTAATGCACCCTGGTACACACATATTTGCTTTGAATGAGTTCCCATAAAAATCAATGGGTCCCAACTAAAGTTTCTTAATAGATTGTAGGGTTTTTATTTATGATCTGGGGAAACAACTAAAGCCATCTAACTCCTACCTTGTAACTTAGCCTGTGTAATTCATGTCTAAGAAACTATTGAAATGTATTTACAGTTAGCTTGAAATGGCGAGGGAAGAAAAAAGAAAAACACTGAGACACATGGATATGAATTTACTGCATTCTTTTAGAATTTTGTGTGTCAGGGACGCAGGACGTGTACCTATCAATATCTCTGGATATGTATAAGCACAATGTTTCATATCATTATTATTCACATCAAGCCTCATCTCAAAAAATACAGACAAATAATTATCTAACGTACTGTAAATAAAATATATGCAAGTTTGTTTTTTTCAAGTCAAAAAAAAAAAAAAAAAAAAAAAAAAGACTTTTTTTTTTTTAGTTTTTTTAAAAAAAGTCTGCTAGTGTCGTCTCAACCATTATTATGACAATAGGCAGCAATTAATGACTGTCCAATTCCGTGTTCTACACTTGCAATTAAAAGTGTCGCATGCAAATTGGGTTTTAAAAGATCATTAATAAAAAGGTAAACGAGGCACCCAAAATAGAAACATTGACGTTGAGTGCCAAAAACTTCCCAAATGCCGACTAGACGCAGCAGACAGCAGTTCCTTCTATTTACGAGGTACTCATTATTGGTTTGTTTGTTTTTTTGGTTTTACGGCATATCAACTCTTTTCGGGTTATTTAATACCGAATCAAGTCATTTTTGCTAAACAAAGGACTCAAGATTGCTTATAGTACCTGTTGTTGAAATATAAAAAGACTGAGATAAATAGATAGTAACAGGATGGTTGGTTGTTTTGTTTACAGCATATCAAACATCTGTGGGTCATTTAATGCCGACAAGGTTTGAAAGATTCATAGCAATAGTTTGGAAAAAAATTTCTTAAACTCAATTTTTTATAAACAAATTTCTATTTAACCCGTATTTTAACATCATACCTGGTCACATCAAGCCCTAGCACTTATATGATTGTCCCAACCCTATTGCCCTTATGGCAAGCCCCAATCATTTTTATCATACATGTGCCAGAAGATCACCTTCTAGCAGATGTATGATAAAAAAGATTGGGGCTTGCCATAATGGCAATAGGGTTGGGACAATCATATAAGTGCTAGGGCTTGATGTGACCAGGTATGATGGGTTCTTCATGTCCTGTGTATGACGTTAAACTATCAGATGGGAAGTTCCAATTTTGGAGCTCTGGAGAATGTGGAGTACCCCTTGATCACCGTTACTCCCAGATCCACTTTGATCCGGAGTGGTAGTATCTGTTAGGGTACCATCTATGGGTTAGTTAAAAAAAAAATGTCTTAAAAATTTGAGTATGAAAAAAAAAAAAAAAAACAGTTTGAAATAAATGTTGAACCATCGGCATAAAATAACCCAACAAAGGTTGACATGCCGTAAAAACCAACCAACCCACCCACCAACCAACCGAGGAAGACACAAGATTTAATCCTATTTGACTGTAGAACGATTGTTGGGACAAAGTTGGCACCAACTACTTGAGGTTTTTCCTCAGGCAACAGAAGCAATTGCATACCAAGAATATGTAAATAACTAAACAGACTTCAGCAGCAGATAAAAACTGCTGGCACCCACAGGTAATATAACAATGATGAACCCCGCCCCCTTATTTGTGAAAGGCAAGAATGGTAACTATCCAACAAGGTGGGACAGGGACATCAAATTAAAATCCAATTAAATGTTGATGCAATACAACCCATCAGTTAATACAGCATCCACTCAGAGATGCTGATAGGTACACGTCCTGCGTCCCTGACACACAAAAATCTAAAAGGACACAGTATTATCATATCCATGTGCCCCATTTTTCACTTTTTTAAAATATCAAATTGTCCATCTATGCGAAAGTTGTGTTAGTATACTGAATACTTGTTACGTACTGGGGTTTTCACCGTACCAAATCGATATAACGTTATCATCTAATCTTCTAACATATCTTCTAAGAAGATGACGTAATAAACACAAGACTTCGATTTACATTGATGGACACCTGCACAGTCTTACCTCTTCGAACCTCTAACTGACTGCTTAGTATCCTTAAACTTTCTAACGATTTATCCCTGCGCTGTCACTCACTTTCAAAAACTCATTCATTAGGTATCTCATACTGATACCAAAAATTAGAGTACCATTGCACTAAAATGCAGCAACCTTTATGATTTTTAGTGCATTTTAGTAGACTATCTTTGATGCTATTTCCTCAAACAATGGTGCAAGTAAAAGATCTAATTTTTGGTATCAGTATTCAGTATACTAACACACAACTTTTGCAGAGATAGACAATTTGATATTTTAAAAAGTGAAAAATCGACCTACCCAAACGGAAAATTTCTTTCCACCTGCAACAATATTACAGCAGTCTTCAACCATGGTCCTTAAGAATCTTTGAAGAATCAGAATTGTCTCTCACCCCACCTTCACTGCATACTGCTTTAATAATGCAAGTGGTCACACTCCATCTGGGTGCTTCAATTCTCAGCTTCTAACATCCTGGCCCTTCATTCCACAACAAAACCAACACAAAATCTTAGAGTAAGCGACATTCTGCTGTGGAAGCACATGGAAACACCAGTGCAGGCTGCCCAGCAAAGACTTACATTAATCAACTTTACAGATACAGGATGCAGCAAGGAAGACCCCCAGGGGCAACGAATAGAGATGGTTAGCAAGAGATTATCATGGATATCCATGCTGCTAGTACAACATGATGAGGATGAAGACTTATTGATTGGAGGTGGGGGTATTCAAATGGTCACTTTTTTTCATTTTACCATTTCCAACTAGTATCGTTCTAATTACTCTTTTTTTTTATGACGCAAGTAATATTCTCTGAATTTTTTAGATGAGGCTTGATAATTAGTATTATTTGGACTATTGTCCACATCTTCATTGTTATTTGTACAATGTTCCGGCCAATGTGCCCTCAGGCCTTCTTCAGGTATTTCTTTTCGAACTCGGGAACCTTGTCGTAATCAAAGCCATTACGGAACTTTGGACCCTGCCCTTTATTCAGTCCACGGGGGTATCCTGTTCTCATTCCACTAACCATGGCTGGAGTACGGGCCGGGTTGGCTCAGTCGGTAGAGCGTTCGGCTAGAAACCACAAGGTTCCTGGTTCGATACCGGTCCTCACCAACTCAGCGTATGAGTAGCACGGGGATCTGTGCGGTAAAGTAAGAGCTGATGGTAGGTGTGGCGCTACACCTCAGATGCTAAAAAAAAAACAATCTCCTTGGCCTTGCTGACTGGCTGATACCGACTTTAGGCTGCCCCGACGACTTTACTTTACAGGTGTTAAACTGTGTTAATTATTATTCTATGTTACTGCTACCCTTGACCAGGATTGAACCTGCAGTCCAGAGATAACTGTCACTTAGAACTGTCTTAACCCAACTTCTTTATCACTAGGCTATGCGTCCAAGTAATTAAAATTTTCCTCAAAGAAAATCTCTTTAAACTAAACTTACAAATATGTATTTCTAATGTATTAAAACAAATAATCCATACTTTTAGAAATCTTCTGACAAAACGATTTTTTTCATCCCGAAATATCAAGAGAATAAATCAAATGAACACTATCATAGTTACCTCGTCTTTCTTTACTAAAGAAAAAAAAGGTAACTATATTTTTGTTCATTAACTTTTAAAAATCGAATAGGCTACCCTGCCGGTCTTGGTCAAATAAACAAAATTGCTTTTAGGCTTATTGTGCCGGTCCTCGTAAAATAAACAAACCTACTGTTATGCTTATTTTACTGTTGCTGTAAAAAAATTTCTATTATGAATGCAAGTAATGTTAAAAATATTTTGTGAAGGATAAAGATACAAAAACCCTTCTAAATGAAAAATATCAAATAGGTTATTTTGCTGGTTCTAAAAGTTAGCATACGGGTATTTCACGTTTAACGTCTTTCCTTATAAAAGTAATGTTAGGGTTAGGGTTGGGGTTACAATTTTATGTTTTAACAAATTGATAGAGGAAAATGACATTTTTCCACTTTGGAAAAAATTAATGATAGTCAAATTTACCCTCATGTCCTTTAATCTATTTATAGATATTTACCAACCCCTCCGCATGAGCAGGATGTGACACAAGGTCAATTTTTTAAGCGGAGTTCAACAGGTTTGAATTCAGAGTTTTCCTTCTCTTAGAGTGGTTGCCTAACCAAGGTTAAAGAGCCCAGTCTGCCCTACTATTTATCCATAGCTGGAGGGAGAGTAGGATTCATACCTTTCCCAGGGGTATTAGCTAAGTGAAATGCAGTTACCACATCCAGGATTTGAACTCGGGGTGACGAGTCCATTTCCCATGACTTTAACCATTACACCACGCGCTTTAATATATCTATATGTCTGGCAACTAAGTCCTTAACAGGTATCTATATTTTTCATTTAGAAAATTTTTTGTATCTTTATCCTTCACAAAATCTTATTATAATGGAGATTGTGTGTTTATATGTCTGTAACCGAAACTATATAACTACTCAAGTCACAATTCCCTTAGTTATTGACATCACATTCTCAATTATTTTATTTTTATTTAAACCTCAATTATTAATAAAATTGTTTTACATTATTAATACAGTTAACCATATCTGCATACTAACAACATGCAATTATATTTATATATACAACAAAATAGCGGTTTACAATGTGAACGGGAAGGCTAATTTGCATATTGATAAAAAAAAAAGATTTTAATAAATATTGTTTAGTATTATTGATTTCTAACTGTTTGGTTTTATTTTAATGAATATAAGCAAACATTCCTTCAATGAATTTTAAATGAAATCCATTAACAAGAAAAATAACTGTCATTTTATTCTTTACTTCCTCTTTTAACTAAATGCTTAAATTCGAAAAAGTAACAATGAAAGACGAGAGTGATGGAAGAATAAGTTTCAGTTGTTCTATTTTTCGATTATACTCCCTCTGTTTCAAATCTTTTTATATGCATTTTTATTTAGTTTCATTAGCCTATGTAATTTAATACGATATTTTATTACATTAAAACTTAAATACTTGCACCCGGAGGGTGCATATATTTGCTAGTATAATAATATAATAAAATAAAAAGTTGTTTACATTACTTTTTAAAATTAAAGACGTAAAACATGAAATGCCCGGGTGCTAGCTTTGAAATTTACGAGGACCGGCATAATAAGCCTCAAAAGCAGGTTTACCTATTTGACCAGGACCGGCAGGGTAGCCTCTTCCTATAAAAATCTTTGCACTTGCATTGTGATAGACTTCAAAACCAACCGCCAAACCAATATACACACAATGCTTCAAGCAAATTATAAAACTCTTGGGTGCCGTTATAATGGTGGCCTACCTTTTTGATTCTGTTATCGTATGTGGCCTACCCGGTTTTTGAATGTGTCCTACCTCAGTAAGAGTATATTTATAGATATAAGTAATATGCAATTATTATATTATAATTATACTAATTATTTTTCACATATATTCAATTTCAAGAAATGCAATTCAGTTATAAGCTGTATATAGTAATTAAGAATAATTAAGAAAGAATTTATCCATAATTTACATGAATCAGAGATCTATTTAATTCTAAAATATTCTAAAATTGGATTAGGGTTAGGAGTTATTATCATAACCATAGGACAGACTGGACTCTTTAACCATGGCTAGGTAACCAGTCTAAGAGAAGGAAAACTTGAATTCAAACCTGTTAAATTCCGCTTAAGAAATTAACCTTGTGTCACATGCCGCTCGTGCGGTGTGTGTGTGGGGGGTATATATAATATACTTTTTTATGGTAGGCCAAATATTATAAGAGAGACATGATTTTCGTAGGCCACATATTATAAATGGTACCAACTCTTGAATAAATAAAACATTTAAAATTATAATTTGTCGACTAAAGTCAATAATTTTAAATGACAAAAACTTATTTGGAATTTATTTATAACACGGTTTTAAAAATGAAACTGAAAAATGAAAAATAGGAAAGAAAAAAAAAAGGTAAACCTACTCCATGATATGTTGGCTAAAGAAAGACACGTGTCACGTTGTTTGCCAGTTGGTATGAGAATGTTTGAAATTCCGTGTAAAGTAGAAAAAGAGGACGTTTCTTTTCAGAGGTCACCGATTGTTGGGAAGTTTGTTTTTAAATAAAAATAGATTTGATGGATGGATTGGAAAAATATATCAAAATAATCTGTATTCACAAGAAAAAGACGATTTAAACAAAACAGATATCTATCATTCGACTTTAGATGATTTATTCGAAAAAAGATTTTTTTAATACACATTGCAATCAAACACACACACGCATTTTTTTATGGCTACTTCATTTTGGTGTTATTGTTTCTTATAATAATAATATTGTGGATCTAAAAAATAAAAAATAAATGGTGTTCATTTTTTTAAAGAAAAAAAAAGTGCCCTTCACAAATTTATTAGATGCAGCATTATTATTGACAATTAAGTCCATTATAGTGTATAATACTAGGCACTGCCAAAGTTGCCGCAAAATCCGTATTTTACAAAATACTCCCATTCCCCGTTTGAAAAAAAAAAAAATACCAAAAATCAGGGAATTATCCGATTTTGACGAAATTTTCAGTGTTGATTTATCAATGAATGAATTTTATAATGCATCAGTTATTTTATTCCAAAACTTTCTAATTTCATACACTATATGATTTTTATTACTTGAATTTTGAAAAATTAAAAGATTTCCTGTACAGTAATTTTACAGTAGAAAAAAAAAAACGTCTTAATTGTCATTAATTTTGGATCGAAGGGTCAAAGAAATGTAAAATAAAATACAAAGAATGGTAGACTATGAATTCAGAGGCGTAAATTTTTACTAGTCTACTGAACAGATGTTAGTGATCTCAGCGTTGTTATTTTAAGGAAATTGAGATTATAAACTTGTCAAGTCCTATCCTATAACGAAATAAACTGGAAATTATTATTCGCTGGGAATTTTGTCGAATATTCAACGATATTTCTATTTCAGAGTAACAATAAATAAATTAAAAAACAAAAAAAAAACAAACTTAAAACAGTCTACTTTTGCAATTCTGAGGTCAAAAAGTGTATAACTGAATCACTACGCAACAACTTTAAATCTTTTCAACATCAATTAACGAGTTTAATAAAAAGAGTTTGATTTTTATTAAAAGTATTAATCCCAGTAGTTGAGAAATGAAAAATATATACGTTGGGCTTCATTTCATATTTCACTAACATCTGTCCGGTAGACTAAGCTAAAAATTTACGACCCTGGATTCACAGTCTACCAAAATAATAATAAACGAGTGGTCGATGTATTAAAAATACATTGAAAAAAAAAACAGATGGGCTCGAGAGCAACTTGACCAGGTTTTAAAAAAGTGTCAAAAATTCATTCCACAAATTACACGTGTTCACCTCGTTAGAAAAGAATTTACAAACATTCTCAGATATTTATTTAAATCAGAAAAATGTTAACAGCAACTAAATGCTGTTAAGATGTCATTATTTTAACGTGTGTTTTCGACTAAATCTGGATGGAAAAATACATACGACTGGGTACCCCCTGGGGACGTAGTCCAATTTATTATATAACCAGTGGGGTAGGGAATTTTTAATCTAGGGAGAAAGAGAGAAACGTATCCTTCGTCGGTCAGTCTACTTGGAAAAACAATAATTATATTTCTAAAATGTTATACGCCCCCACCCCTATTTTTTGTTGGTAATTTTAATCTTTTGTCGTCCCGGTCTCCTGCCTTAATTAACGCTGTTTTAGCGTGCCGGCGTCAGGCGAATTTCCGGTCTAACTTGGATATTTTGCCGACCTGTGTTTTTGTAGCTTTTTGTCGGCAAATTAATGTAGAATACATACTTTTTGTAAAAATTGTTTCTTGTTTAATGTATTAATTGTTTTGATTTTCAAAACTCGAATAAGTATTAAAAAGTGGTAATACTTGTTTTCAATAAAATTCTCCTGCCTCAAAAATTGCTACCCGGTGACTATTAAAATAACGACCCAGCTCAGTCTATTCAAAACTATCCATCTTCATATCTATCTATCTATCTCAATTTGTTCATATTTATCTATATTACTTTAAATACTAAGATTTTTTTTATTCATGTTTGTTTAATGTCTTGTTTTTAGTTTAAATAAACAAGAATTACGACAAAAAAAAGATGCGACCCCCCCCCCAATACATTTACTTGTCGAAAATATCTATCTCCATTTGTTCATATCTATCTATATTATTTTGTTTGTTTATCTATCTATCTATCTCAGTCTATTCCAAACTATATATCCATCTTCATATCTAAAAAAAAGAATTACGACAAATTACGATAAATAAACAAGAATTACGACGAGCTGGGGTTGTTATTCTGATAGTCACCGGGTAGCAATTTTTGAGGTAGGAGACCGGGACGCACTTCCTCATAAATTACCGAGTTTTGTACAAGTTCAACTTAAAAAAAAAAAAATTTTTTAAAGGGGGGAGAGATATAAAATATTTACATTGATTTGCCGATAAAAATGGGGGGGTAGGCGTGTAATATATCTACATTAATTTGCCGAAATAAAATAAAAAATACGGCTCTGAAAATATCTGTTGTGCCGGAAATTCGCCTAACGTCGGCACGCTAAAACAGCGTAAATTAGAGCAGGAAGCCGGGACGACTAAAGATCAAAATTACCCTTTTTGTTCTACGATAAAGTAAGAAAAAAAAAGTTGCCAAACGACATAAAAGAGAAAAAAAAAAGTAACCACAAGGCTGTGCATATATCACATTGTATTTTGTTAGTTTTTTTATTTTGTTTCGTTTTTTTTCTTCTTTTTTTTTAATGTAAGAATTGAACAAAAAAAAGGCACGATGATGGTGATGATGATTTAGAGAATAAAAAGCAAATAATTATTATGTTGTCTGCATTGTCGCCTTTTTTTTTTTTTTTTTTTTTTTTTTTTAGAAAAAGATTAATTCAATTGTATTAAAATGACATTTTTCCTTTCTCTTGTCAATTATTATCTTCATTTTGTGTCTTCTTATAAAGTAGAGAAGAAAAAAAATCCTAAAAAAACGAAATATTCAGTTTTCCTTTCCCTGTCGTCAATTGACTCCTTCTTTACTTTTAAAATTAAAGCTTTCAAATTCTCCTCCAGTTTTCAAAATATCCACAACTTTTGTTCATCTTTTCAGTTATGTCTTTCTTTTTATTATTCTTTTTTTTTTTATTTCCCCGCAGCATGTGACCTTAATTTAGGTTTTAAAAGGGTAAAAACAGCCAAGCACCTGTCCTTCCTCCACCACCGCCGCCATTTAGTGCACATGCACTCGGATTTTACTAAACTAAACAGGTTAATAACCTAAATAAATAAAAAAAAAACCAGCCTCCCACGCTATCCACTATATCGTTGAAGGGTTAAAAAGAAATATCCTAATCAATACAACGTGGTAGTATTGATCAGAAATACAATCTGGGTTTGGTAAAGTTAGACAAATTGATTTCAAAACAGATACTACACATTAATCACCCACACAAGAGATTTGAGCTAAATCTCTTGTTTAGCTAAAAGTCTAAAAAAAAAAAAAAAAAAAGAGACCGGCTTGTAAACCATTACAAAATTATTTTAAAATTAAAAAAAAAAAAATCTTGCCACGCAGCTAAGAAAATTGAGTAGGGAGGCGTGTGGTGTAATGGTTAGAGTCGTAGGAAATGGACTCGTCAACCCGAGTTCAAATCCTGGACGAAGCCACAGTTCACATAGCGCTTATACCCTTGGGAAAGGTATGAATTCAACTATTCTCCCTCCAGCTATGGATAACTAGTAGGCCAAACTGGTCTCCTTAACCTTGGTTAGGCAACCAGTCTAGGAGAAGGAAAACTCTGAATTCAAACCTCTTAAATCTCCGCTTGGGGTGATCACTACTAGAATAGGCTCAGTCCTAATTAGTGATCTATTTCAATAATTTAAAAAAATTTAAGTAGTTCTTCCAACAAGCACAGAGATAGATGTAATAAATATAAACACTACTACAATTAATGTTTCGATGGTTGAATTTTACGGCATGCTAACACTTGTTGGGTTATTTTATGCCGATGACGTTTTCTTGGATAAGTAAAGTCGTCGGGGTGGGCTGAAGACGGTATCAACCAGACAGCGAGGGAGTCTATCCCTTTTTCACTAGCGCTAGACCAAGGAATTTTTTTTGCATCTGAAACGGAGCGCCACGCCTACCATCAGCCCCTTTACTACATATATCCGTGCTACTCTTTCACTGAGTTAGCGAGGGCCGGTTCCTTGGCTGATGGTCTACCGACTGAGCTAAGCCGATAACACATTATGTGGCCTACCTTTTTTATTCTGTTATCGTATGTGGCCTACCTTTTTGATTATGTTATAGTATGTGGCCTACCCGGTTTGAATGTGTCCTACCTCAGTACGAGTATATTTATAGATATAAGTAGTAGGCAAAAACTAATTAGTACTAAAACTAATTATTTTTCACATATATTCAATTTCAAGAAATGCAATTCAGTCATAAGCTGTATATAGTAATTAAGAATAATTAAAAAAGAATTTATCCATAATTTACATGAATCAGAGATCTATTTAATTCTAAAATATTCTAAAATTCTGAAATAGGGTTAGGGTTAGCAGTTATTATTATAACCTTATATGCTTTTTATGGTAGGCCACATACTATAATGGTACCGAAAATTGAGTAGTAGTAGTTCTTCGACAAGCACAGAGATCGGTGTAATTATTACCTGCATGCCTTGAAACTCAGCATTCGAAATACTGTTTATTTTTATTAGTGTAATAAAAATAAACAGTATTTCGAATGCTTATTTTCAAGGGCAGGCAGTTTGAAGACAAAACTTGCCTAACAATTATCTTCCTAACTACAAATAAAGTATGATTGTTGGTTGGTTGGATTTTTGTACGGCATGTCAACCCTTGTTGGGTTATTTTATGCCGAGGACATTTTATTTATTCTTGTTAATGCTAGGTATTCAATTGTTTTCTTTTAACACATTTTTAATACTATATATATATATATATATATATATATATATAAGAGAGTAAGTTTTTGGTATGTACGTGTCGACTTATAACTCAGAAACTAGATGTTATTCAGATTCGAAATCTTGCATACACCTTGATATCTTTTATAACTAAGAAACACACCAAATCGGGTTATTGATTTTTACTGATTAAGGGTATAATTAATTAATTAAACAAAAATCAAACGATTTGCGATAATCGTGGTATAGCTGCAGCTAATATTTTTTAAAAAATCACTGGCTGCTGCCTATGTAAGCAGTGTTTTAAAATGGCGCCGCTGCTGGTAATTTGAAGTTGACAAATTTGTGCCCTAATCGGACCGGGTACTTTTACTAGTATATATATATATATATATATATATATATATATATATATATATATATATATAACCTAGGCACTGTCAATTTGTTGGCTCATTTTTATTTTAAAAACGGATTAAAATTAATTAAATCGATTATTCAAGGTCAAATTTTTGTCTAAGTCGAAAAGTAGTAACATAATGTGTAGTAGTAGAAATACCTGTTATGGACCTAAAGATGTGGACCTGGGTGTAATGGCGATAAAGGGGTACTCCACATTCTTCAGAGTTCCAAAAGTGGAACTTCACAGTATTAGATGTGGTTTAACGTTATAACCAGGACACTAACTACAAATAAGTATAAATAAATAAATAAATAATAGCGAGGCAGTTCGTGTCAGGTGGTTGACATAGTTGCGTAATTTGCACTGTTCTTCAAACTCGGGATTCGCTGATTTCAAAAGTGACTCCTCCTTATCATCAATTTGGACTTAATGGTGCAACACAATCTTCTCAGCATCCCACATTGGGCGTTGAGTTATTTAAGCTTGGTTTAGTTGGGGAAGAAAACCAGTGAGAATCGAACCCACGAATTGTCTGCTAGCCTAGCTTACATTATTGCAAGGCGACCATAACACATTGTGTTTTTTTTCTCTCTCTCTCTCTCTCTCTCTCTCTCTCTCTCTCTCTCTCTCTCTCTCTGAAAAAGAACCCACGAGCCTAGAAAGAAATAAACAGCCCCTGTATGACTATACGACTTCGTATGTTGTTCCTTAGTGTTAACGACAACTACGACTAACGACTACCACTACAACTCGACTCTGTCCCCCATGCAACAATCGTATCCCGACCAGTGTCAGGAGTGAACATTTTTTTAATCTCTCGTGGTTAAATGTGCTCAAATAAATTTAAAAATGTATTATTTACCCAACCCCTCCTCCACCACATGTAAGATGTGACCCAAGGTCAATTTGTTAAGCGGCGTAAAGCTGGTTTGAATTCAGGGTTTCCCTTTCCTTCTTCTAGACTGATTGCCCAAACAAGGCTAAAGAAACCAGTCTGACCAACTATTTTACTTACAACTGGGAAGGGACAACTAGATTCATGCCTTTCCCAAGGACATTAGCGGAAAGTGAAACAGTCTCCTCGGATCGTCGAGTCCATATGACGATAACCATTACGTTAAAAAAAAGTAAATAATTTATCAGATTCATTGTATCTATAATTCACAAGAAAATTCAAAAACATCTGATTCTTACTAAACTAAACATTACACAGTGACGATGACAACGATTATCATTATTATTGATATTTTCATTATTATTATTATAATATTAATAAAAGGTCGCGCCAATTGTAATTGGTGCCCTGGGAACGGTCCCCAAGGGTCTGAAAAAAGAGTCTGGGTGAACTGGAAATCAGAGGAAGAATCGAGACCATCCAGACTACGACATTATTAAGATCGGCTGGAATACTCAAAAAAAGTCCTGGAAACCCGAGGAGACTTGCTGTCACTCAGCCTCCAGTAAACCACCGCTAAGACAGGTGTGAAAAACGAGAATGGAGTGAAATAATAATAATAATAATAATAATAATAATAATAGGGTTTGGAAAGTTTGGAAATCAGAGGAAGGATTGAAACCATTCAGAACACTGCACTGCAGCAATCTGCCAGAATACTCAGAAGAGCCCTGGAGACCTGAGAGACTTGCTGTCACTCAGACTCCAGTGAAAGACCATCAGCTAATGCTGATGTGAAAACTCAAAAGGGGTAAAATAATAATAATAATAATGAAACTGTTCTTGAGAATGAAACGCATAAAATTCTCTGAGACTTCGAGATAAAGACGGACCACCCTATCCCAGCCAGGAGACCAGACTTGGTGTTGAGTAACAAAAAAAAAAGAGAACTCGTCAACAGGTAGACTTTGCAGTTCCAGCAGATCACAGGGTGAAGATGAAAGAAAACGAAAAGATAGACAAATATCTGGAACTTGCCAGAGAATTAAAAAAGCTGTGGAATATGAAAGTCAAAGTGATACCAAATGTAGTTGGTGCACTAGGAACGGTCCCCAAAAAGCTTGAAAAAAATCTGGAGGAACTGGAAATCAGAGGAAGAATTGAGACCATGCAGCCAACAGCATTGCTGAAATCGGCTAGAATACTCAGAAGAGTCCTGGAGATCTGAGGAGACTTGTTGTCACTCAGACTCCAGTGAAAGACCATCAGCTAACGCTGGCGTGAAAAACTCACAAGGAGGAAATAAAATAATAATAATAATAATAATAATAATAATAATAACAACGAAGATGTAGCAAATTTATTTTAAATATATTTACTAACCCCTCCGCACGAGCCGGATGCGACACAAGGTCAATTTCTTAAGCGTAGTTTAACAGGTTTGAATTCAGAGTTTTCCTTCTCCTTGACTGGTTACCTAGCCATGGTTAAAGAGTCCCGTCTGCCCTACTATTTACCCATAGCTGGAGGAAGAATTGGATCCATACCTTTCCCAGGGGTATTAGCGCCATGTGAAATGCCAACAGCTTCGTCCAGGAATTGAACTCGGTTGACGAATCCATTTCCTACGACTCTAACCATTAGACCACGCGCCTCCATTTATTTTAAATTATAAACACCTCCCACTTGCTTTCTTCTTCGTACTACAGATATTGTTTTATATTTCAAAAATGTAAAAAAAAAATAATGTCGATCGACAAATTAATATGGTTAAAAACGAAATGAAGATAGAATGGATTTTATTTCTGTTAAAAAGAAAGACGTGGAAAAATTAATCCCTCTAAATATATGGATCTACAAAAAAAAAAACACATATAAGCCGTAAGAGGAGGGATAATGATCTCCACGTGTTTAAAGGATTTTCGTAATATTCAATTATGAAAAATCTTGTCACTACCATTATTACATTAATGAGAGATTTATCTTCTCTAAAAAAAGTCCCAACCCTATTGCCCTTATGGCAAACACCTAACCCTTTTAATCATATTGTGCTAGAAGGTGGTGGCTGAGCGTCTTATTGTCTTGGGTATGACGTTTAACTGATTTTGATGGTGAGGCTCCAATTCTGGAGCTCTGCGGAATGTAGAGTACCCCTTTATCACTATTATTCCCAGGTCCAGTCTGATCCTGAGTAGTAGCACCTGTTAGGGTCCCTTCTATGGGTTAAATAGATAAAAAATGATTTTTAAAAATGTGGATATATTTCAACCAGAAAACTTTTCTTGTTAATCAGTTTTTACAACCTGAAAACGTAAATATTCGTTTTTACTTTCTTTCTTTTTCTTTTTTTTTAACTTCAAAACTATCATGAATGATTCCATCAAGTTTAAATAAATTAAATATTTTGACGATTTAAGCTACAACAAAATGTGCGCTGATATTCACATTAAAAACGAATTAAAATTAATTAAATCGATTATTTAAGGGCAATTTTATTTGTTTTGTTTAAGTCGAAAAGTAGTAACAATGAACATCATTATAAAAAGAAAGAAAGAAAAAAAGAAAAATAATATTAAATATGTAATTAATTTTTAATACATTTTAAACATTAAATTTTACGAAAAAACGTCGTTGAAGTGAAGTTAACCAACCAACATAAGAAATAAAAGTCTATATATATTTTTTAAAAAGAAAAGAAATTAACCTTTTCGTACAAAACATTTACCCATCAACAAAAATATATAAATAAATAAGAAAAAAGAAAAAACACAAAGAAATGCTATTAAATATTTTCTCTTTCAGCATTGTCTATTTTCAGAATTATTCTCAATGTGAAATGTGTGTGAATGTGTAATGTGTGTGTGTGAATGTGTAATGTGTGTGTGAATATGTAATAATAGAAATGCGTGTGTAAAACACGTGTTATGATAAAATAATGTAACAGTGTTTTAACCAGACTTTATCGAATTATCAGGAATTTCTACATATTTCTTTTTCGTTTATTTGGATAATTTTATTTAACTTTTTTTTCTGATACAATTTGGTACCACGTACATAAGATTGACTAAAAATAGACACCTAAAATTTATCACGTAACTGTTCATTCTTATAACAAAGTAACAGGTCTTTCACTTCATTTAGTATGAAACCTAACCAGGTAGGAAACTTATTTGCATTCTTGATTTAAAGAAAAATCTTTAGCAAAATAAATAAGAAAAAAAAAAAAAAACAATCTACTAAAAAATCATACTAGACTATTCATTCACTGAATTTCAATTAGAATTTATTTATTTTTTACTGTTAGTATTTTTAACATAAAAAACGTGGTGTTCTCAAATTATTGCAATAAAATTTATATTAAAACTTTTAAAAACAGACTTGATGGACGTAAATTTTTACCATAGTCTACCGGACAGAAGTTAGTAGAATATGAAATGAAGCCCAATGTATATATCTTTAATTTCTCAACTGGGATTAATACTTTTAATAAAAGTCAAAACTATAAACATAATACGTTAATTCATTTAGAAGTTTAAAAGAAAAAAATTAAACGACAGCATTAATTGATGTTGAAAAGATTTAAAGTTGTTGCGTAGTGATTCAGTTATACACCTTTCTTATACACTTACAATCTATAGAACAGTTGAGAAATTAAAAATATACACATTGGATTTCATTTCTTATTCCAGTAACACTGTCCAGTATGGTAAAAAAACATAACGCTTCTCAATTCACAGTCTACCCGACTCATATTGCTCCAGAAGCAAATATGGTTTTAGAGGATTTTTTTTTCTCATATACATTTTTTAAAAAAAACAACCAAAAAAAACCCGTTCCTTTGTCTAAGTAAAGTAAAATCATCGGGGTGGCCTAAAGTCTGTATCAGCCAGACAGCGAGGGAGTCTATCCCCTTTTCACTAACGCTAGACCGAGGAGATTGTTTTTTAGTGTCTGAAGTGGTGTGACACACCTACCATCAGCACCTCACTTTACCGAACAGATCATTGGGCTATACTCATATGCTGAGTTGACAAGGGCTGGTATCGAACCAGGAACCTTGAGGTTCCGAGCCGAACACTTTACCGACTGAGCTGAAGCTGCAATTAATCAAACTAGCGGGAGGTGGGAGGTGGGTGGCTCCAATACCAACAGGTCACCCCTAGGTCAATAATGTCACAGAGACGTTATTCTTTTACACTACAAACACATTTTAGTCTTAAGTAGTTGTAAGATTTACTAAAAACACTATTGGTCCGAAAAACAAACCCCCAAAATAGTCAAAATCTCGTGGATGTAGTAGTAGTCCAAGACTTAGTGAATAATACACACGTTACTAATATTTTGGTACGAAAAACGGACCAAATAGCTACCTTCCCTGATACACGTCGCCTCTCACAGACAAAACAGAGAATGGTTAAACAAGGAGATCGTTGACTGCTGTAGTGACTTCGATGCGCACTGTGTGCTTCATAAACTATGCTTTATGGATGTCTCTCCGTGGAGCAGTTACTATCGTAGATCGTTTTACTAGTGGGGGTTAATATCTTACAGGATTGCCAACACTCGTTACTTTCGCTGGAGTATAGTAACTCTTTTTAAGTCAAAGTTGAATGAATTGTGGAAAAAATATAAATATTCAGTGGAAATTAGATAAATATTGTAAATATAAGAAACGGCTGATAGGTCTCATATTATTATTATTATTATTATTATTATCATCATACCCTTGGGAAAGGTATGAATTCAACTACTCTTCCTCCAGCTATGGGTAAATAGTAGGGCAGACTTTAACCTTGGTTTGGTTAGGCAACCAGTCTAGGAGAAGGAAAACTCTGAATTCAAACGTCTTAAATCTCCGCTTGGGGTGGTCACTACTAGAATAGGCTCAGTCCTAATTAGTTATCTATTTCACTAATTCATTATCGATTAGTTTTTCACACCTGCTTTAGCCGGTGGTTCGCTGGAGGCTGGGTGATAGCAAGTCTCCAGGACTCTTCTGACCGATTTTTACAATGCCGTAGTTTGGGTGGCTCGATTCTATCTCTAATCTCCAATTAATACTAACTTAAATAGCACCAATTTTATTTTTGGTCAAAATCCGGGTTTGTTTGTTTTGTTTTGTTGTTTTTAAATTCGTTTTAATAAAATAAGTTAAAAATCGAACCTTCCTCATCTTTCCCTTACATTAAAAAAAATCACCTGAGAAGAAAACTAACAATCCTCCTAATTAGAATAAATAACCTCCTTTTTTATCCCAGGTAATACCAGGTACCCATGCTGTATTAAGAAACAAACAAAAGCTCGTAAATGATAAGAGAACACCACATAATTATTTTCCGTTTAATGTGACCTCCTCCTCCACCTCCTTTTTCTTTCCTCCTCCTCCTCCCCTAATCGTCTTCATTCATCCGTTTTCATGTCTTTATTTTTCTTTCTATCCATCCTCATGTCTAACCAACTTAACAAATGAAAAAGCTCCACAAACATTTCCAATCCAGATAAAAAACACACTTTTTTCACTCACTCATATTACAAAAAATATATACTTAATTTAATACAATAATTTATTCGTATTTTTTTTGTTAAAAATTGAAAATAAATAAAAGTTAAACTGAATTAAAATTAAATCTCATTTTTGTTTCGGACGTTTCAGATTGACTAGTGAATACGGATCACCAAGCCCAATAAAAATACCCACTTTTTTCTTCCTCATATTACATACATACACCTACTTAATTTAATTTTAATATAAAAATTTCTTTTTTTTTTTTTAATAAATTAAAAATAAAAGTCAAACTGAATTAAATCTCACTTTTGTTTTGGACGTTTCATATATCACTGACGGATCTCAAATCGCAACAAATCACTTTTTAATAACTTTTGACAGCATCTTTTCATAAGATAGGGAAAAGACAAGGGGATAAAAGACAAATATATATTTTTTTACCATAACAGGGGGCGGGGGGGGGGCAATAATAAAAGGTCAGTCGTGTTCGCTGAATAAAAGTCCTTAAAAGAAAGAATGATTGATGCGTGACACTAGACTGACCCTGTGACCCACTTCGATGTCGACTGATTAAATAAATAAATAAATAAAGTGAAGAGCCCAATTTACAAGAAAACTATTCCTCAGTGAAGTGTTGTTGTTTTTTTAAACCATTAATTTAATTATTTAAAGAATTAGGAAGAATAAAAGACCAAAATTCATCTGCTCGAAAATTTCATTTTAAACTTTTACTTTCGAGGTCATACAAAAAATAAAGAAAAAATTAATCTTAAAAATTCCACAAATACAAACATAAATATATATATATTATATACAAGAAATTCAATTAAACATTTTCTAAAGATGTCTATTGATATATCTATCCTAGAGTCACCTTATCGTAAACCGTACTGAAGACAAAACGGAGAACTAACCTCTATTCTGAGTCATTCATTTTTCTTTTCCAGGATGTTTCCTTAGTTGGGAATTTTATTTTATGTGTGAATGTAGTTATAAGTTGAATTTTAAACACGTATCAATTGTGAAATCAATAATTTTTCCTGGATTTGTTCCTTTGGGGTTCATTTTGATTAAAAATAAGAAAGAATGAATTATGAAAATATTGAGTTAATCTGTGAAAAAAAAAAAAAAAAAATTCGGCATTTTCTTCCACAAAAACAAAAAGGGATTTCCCTCTCTCGACCCTCAAAAATATCGCGAATCCCCCCAATTTTGTTTTTTTAACCCATATTCTTTTTAGGTGAACAAATCTCATATAAATAAAAAAACAAAAGAAAGGAAATAAAAATTGAAGGGTCGAAAATATTTAACAATTGTATAAATATAATTAAGAAACATTAACAAACAAAGAAAACACGTTTCGCCTCTTTTTTTTCTTTTTTTTTTTTTTGTAGTATTAGTTTTTGCCTCAACTCATATCGCGAATTAACAGAGGGAACTTTTCAAGAATTTTTTGACAAGCCGAAACCAGGAGGAAAAAAAATAGACAAAAATATAATTTTTTTTAAGTAAGAAAATAAACAAAAACAAACTACAGTAAAAATACAAACTACTTTCTATATCAGTCACTACGTATTTAAAAATTAAACTAAATTTTAAAATGGAAATTCAAAAAATGTTATGCTAAATGTTGGAAAAAATTATAAAAACAAGAAAAAAAGAAAAAAAAAGAAAAAGAAAAAAATCATAATGAAACCATAAGCGGATCTGTTCGGAGCTTTATTTTAATTTCTTTATTTAATATTTATTTTGTTTTCTCAAAGATTTGTTATTTTTTCCCTCGAAAATAAAACTATTTTTGTGTTAGGATTTTTGTTTCTTCGTGCGATGAAAACGAAACCAATAGAAACAACATTCGTTCCAAATTAATAACTTTCAGAGAAGAAAGTATATTATATATATACATATATATAAAACATTCTTATATTTTTTATAACTCGACTTATTCGGTTAATTATTTCATCGACGGTCGAAGTTGCGACTAACTCGATATTTTATATTCTCCGTTAAGTCACCCACTTTTCATAAACATATATACACTTATATATATATATATATATATATATATATATATATATTATACATACAAACACACACAATCAGAATATAAAAATGAATGTGAACAACAACGAAGACACGTTTTGGCCAAAATGAAAATCAGAAAGAAAACACTTCTTTAAGATTTTAAACTAAAGTCACCTTTTTACGATTTTTACAAACATCAAAACAACTTTTTTTTTAAATAAAAAAATAAATAAAAGGGACATTTTTCCTGTGAATGATTGTATAGTGTCCGAGTTAGTGGGAAATGTTTAATATGGGAAAAATCTTTTGTAGGTTTTTAAAAACTTCTTTAGACAATTTAATTTAATTAATAAAAAAAAAAGAAAACTCTTGAAATATTATCTCCAAGATTAAAATTCAACTGAAAAATATTTCCAGGTAGTTTGATCACGACAGAAAAAAAAATTAATAATAAAATAAAATGAATGAATTAAAAAAAGAAAAAAATTAAATCAGACAAAAAATATTTATCGTTTTGTGTTACTTTTTTCTCCTTTAAAAAAAAATACACGCATTTTGTAAGTTTAAATAAAAATATTTATTAATAAAAAACAAAAACAAAAAAAACATAAAAACGGACACGTTTTAAATAAATACAAAGAAGATATTTTTTAAATCTTGATATAATTCAGTAAATTTTTTTTATCTCCTGATTTTCTCTTAGCTGTGATCAAAAATAATATTTATAACTTTTAATGATTTTAAAAATCTGTATATTTTTTTTTTTTTACAAATAAAAAAATCACTTAAAAAAATAAAAATATCAATGTTATTTTTCTCTGATTTAATTGCCCGTCCGTCCATCCCCGGTGACAATTATTTAAGTAAAAGAAAAAGAAAAAAGAAACTAGCTGAGATAGAGAAAATCAAATCTATGTCCGAGCAAGAAGAATCCCTTACCCTATTGGCACGATCGGTTTCGGAATGTTTCTGTCCAAGATTGAGATTCTTGGAGTGCTGTGATACTAGTCCTAAAGGCTCCACATCCATGCATGGTTCCGACATTTTTCTCTTCTTGCCGTTGTCAGGTCACGTGACAATACAGTGCGCCTTTTCCGTCCCAAACACCGACTCCGTTTCAAGCCGTTCAAAGTTATCTGCCCTTGCTTTCCGCCCGCCACAAAAGGTGGCGCTGACGCGTTCACTAATAATAACCATTACACAGTCTTCTTCCAGTAAAGATTGGAGGGCTGGTTGGTTAGTGTGTTGTCTTTTTACGGCATACCAACCCTTTTCGGGTCATTTAATGCCAAAATCAAGTTATTTTTTTTTATAAATGATTTGTTTAAATTCATGTATATTTGCTTAGATATAGGACACAAACTTCGGGTTGATTACAGTACCGGCAATTTCTCAAGTGGTATGGTCACTCATCTAAACATTGAACATTGCTGCTTAACTTTGGTGATCTCGCGGTTTCAATGTGACTTGAACGTAAGCTCCAGGGACGAGTGGGGTGCCGAACTTTTAGTCCCTCTAAATTGTCCCGACCAAAACCGTGACCGTTCAACAACAACAAAAAAAAAAAAAAAAAAAAAAGAAAGAATTTCTTGAATGTTGATTCTAGGTTTACGAACTCGACTTAGTAGACTGTGAATCCAGGAGCATAAATTTTTACCATAGTCTACTGGACAGATATTAGTGAAATATGAAATGAATTCCAATGTATATATATTTTTAATTTCTCAACTGGGATTAATATTTTTAATAAAAATCAAACTCTAAGGAAAACATAACTTAATAGGTTGTTGCGTAGTGATTCAGTTATACACTTTTTCACCTCAGTGTTGTTATTTCAAGGGAACTGTGATTATAAACTTATCAAGTCCTATACTGAAATAAACTGAAAATTACTATTCGCTGCAAAATCAGTCCACTTTTGCAGTTCTGAGGTCAAAAAAGTGTATAACGGAATCACTACGCAACAAATTTAAATCTATACAACATCAATTAATTTTTAAAAAGTACAAACTTATAAATGAATTAATGTATTATGTTTTCCTTAAAAAGTATTAATCCAAGTTGAGAAATTAAAAATATATACATTGGACTTCATTTCATATTCCACTAACATCTGTCCGGTAGACTATGGTAAAAAAAAAACGCCCCAGAATTTACAGTCTACCCCCGACTTGCCGAATAATTCGCTTGTGTAATGAGTTCAATCGTCGTAGGGCGCCCAATAACAGTGGCCTTGTGTCTGACAAAGTTCTACTTCATGGATGATAATGCCGACAGTGGTCAGCATTCAGGCTTAACCTATTTGAAAAATTGTCGCTACATAATCTTCCTACTCCCTCATTTCTACCAGCCTGATGTTAGATTAACGCGAGTTTAATGAATATCCAAACAAAGATTCCTCAATGTTATTTTCTAATTTCTAGGAGGCATAAGGTGGTGTAATGGTTAATCATAGGAAATAGACACGAAGAGAAGAGTTCAAATCCTGGACGAGGCTGTTTGCATTTTATATAGCGCTAATATAAGGAATGTAGGAAGCGCGTGGTGTAATGATTAAAGTTATGGGAAATGGACTCGACGCCCCGAGTTCAAATCCTGGACGTGGTAATTGCATTTCACTTATCGCTAATACCCTTGAGAAAGGTATGAATCCTACTCTCCCTCCAGCTATGGGTAAATAGCAGGGCAGACTGGATTCTTTAACCATCGCTAGGTAACCAGTCTAGGAGAAGGTAAACTCTGAATTGAAACCTGTTGAACTCCGCTTAAGAAATTGACCTTGTGTCGTATCCTGCTCGTGCGGAGGGGTTGGTAAATATATATATATATATATATATAGCGCTAATACCCTTTGGAAATGTATGAATCCAACTATTCTCCCTCAAGCTCTGGACAAATAGTAGGACAGACTGGGCTCTTTAACCTTGGTTAGGCAACCAGTCTAGGAGAAGGAAAACTCTGAATTCAAACCTGTTAAACCCCACTTAGGAAATTGACCTTGTGTCACATCCTGCACATGGGAGGAGTTTGGTAAATATATATACTTGAAATTGTATCGTTATTGTAACATGATATTCAAGACTTTATAGCCCCCCCTCCCTTCCTCACACGATGAATTTTGTGTCAAATGAAATATTTAAATGTGTGTAGAGAAATACTTTTTTCATAATGCGTGTACGTGTTTCTTTCTTTCATTATTTGGTACAAATGCAGAATAGCGCGCAAGATATATCATTAGAATCGCATTTGACATACAAATAGCATTAGATCATAGAAATTCCCGAACTAGTCTAATCCTAACCCTAACCCACTCTTACACTAACTCTAACCCAAAGATTTCGGGTATTTCCGTGAAATCTTATTATAATGGAGATTGTGTGTTTGTCTGTCTGTAACCGAAACTATATTACTACTCAATTCACAGTTCCCTTAGTTATTTACATCACATTCTCCATGATTTTATTTTTATTTAAACCTCAATGAATAATAAAATTGTTTTACATTATTAAGACTGTTGACCATATCTACATACTAATAATACGCAATTATATTTATATATACAACAAAATAGTGGTTTACAGTGTGAATGGGAAGGCCAATTTGCATATTGATCTTAAAAAATTGATTTTAATAAATATATGCTAAGTATTATTGATTTCTAATTGTTTGATTTTATCTTATTGAATATGAGCAAAAATCTCTGGGATAAATCTTAAAAGAAATTCATTAAGAAGAAGAAATAACTGTAATATTATCCTTTACTTCCTATTTTAAGTAAAGAGTTAAATTAGGAAAATTTACCAATGAAAGACGGGAGTAATGGAAAATGATGGAAGAGTTAGTTTCAAAGCTGTTCTATTTTTCGATAATACCCCCTCTGTTCCAAATCTTTTTATCTGCATTCTAATTTAGTTTTATTAGCCTTTCTAATTTAACATGATATTTTATTATATTAAAACTTAAATACTTGCACCCGGAGGGTGCATATATTTGCTAGTATAATTAAATATAATGCTTTTTATATGTAACCTTGAGTGCTATTCTGCAATAGTACCAATGCTTTTTATACGTAATCTATTGATATCTCTTGCGTGCTATTCTGCATTTGTACCAATGCTTTTTATACGTAATCTAATGATATTATCTCTTGCGCGCTATTCTGCATTAGTACCAATGCTTTTTATACGTAATCTAATGATATTATCCCTTGCGCGCTATTCTGCATTAGTACCGTCTATTTTATTTTTATTTTTCTCATCTTCGGGGCCTTACAGATTAATTTTGTAGATATAATAACGAACGTCCTAGTTATAATTTTTTTTATTTTTTTAAATTTGAAATGATATTATCTATTTACTTATTTTCTCAACAAAAAAAAGAGAGAAGAGTTTCTTAATTTAAAGAGAGAAGCGTTGTTCTAAAAGAAATTAATCGAGAGGTTTAAGGGCAGTGAACGTTTTCAAGGCCTCAAATTCTCTCTTTACTTGTGACTAGAAGCGGCTGCCCGGCGTCAACTGGGTAGAGGGGGAACCCAGGCGTGTTGATTTCTTTACTTTTGAGATTCACAAATGCTGGACATTTTCAAGTAGAATTTCAATGCTATTTCTAGGTATATTCTGATTTTTAAATATCTTCAAATATAAATCAAATCTTCATATTATTTGTACAAAAAGCAAGAACTGGTGATATTTAATGTGTATATATATTTACTTTGTTGTTAATTGTTACATTTTCGTAGTTTCATCAGGACATACATACATACATACACACATACATACATACATGCATACATTCCAACTGTCCTTTATGTGTGTACTGGAAGCGGCTACATACATGCACTCCAACTGTCCTCGCATGCATAAGGATAAAACGCATATGTGCAGATCCACAAGAATACACACTCCACACAGCCAACCTAGCACAAAGATTTTTAAACTGGCTACCCCATAAAATTAATAAAAATGCGATAGCCAAGGCATCTTCCCTAAACAGACAAGAACTCCTGAAATACAAACAACACCAAACCAACGACCGAATTCCCATGGTATTTCACCACGGCCAACACATGCACAAACTCACCAAACAACCCACTAAACAATATAACATACTACAAACAGATCCCACTATAAAACACACCTTCAATAAACCCCCCATTAACGCCAAAAAACAACCACCTAACCTACGAAACATCCTCACAGCATAAAAAAAAAACATCTACACAACACTACCACAAAAGGCAACATAAATTGTAATAAAACGAGATGCCAAATATGCACGCATCTCAATAATGAAGCTACCATCCAAATATCACACACCAACACTAAAATCCAACTCCCACAACTCACTTGCGACAGTGCAAATGTTATATACTATATATACTACACAGAATGCAAAAACAGCGGCTATGTGGGGGAAACATCCACTACTTTCAGACTACGCCTCAACAACCACAAATCTTCCATAAAACTTAAATCTCCACACAGTAAAATCGCTCATCACTTCAACACCCCTCACCACAATTTAGACAACCTGAAATGTATCTTAATCCCACAAGGCTTCCCTTCCACACAAGCTAGGAAACTAGCTGAATTAAAATGGATCATTAGACTAGACACGCACAGGAATGGACTTAACACAGACACCGGCACATTAAAGGCATACACATATTTCCAAGACACTCCCATACCACCAAATGACCCCTATCAGATTACTACACACACAGTACAAACTCATTAATCACCAACTAACCAATCAGCATCAAGCACCTCCATATTCAAACGGAGCAGCAAGCAGCCAGAAGATTACTACCATTCACGGTCTTGAAGAAGGGATGTCACGATCCTGAAAATTTACCGCTACATCTAAATAAAAGAAACTAAAAAAAACTACCGAGTTTTCTGATATTTATTCCTAGATTAACATATGGTAACTACATTATCATAATATAGCACTTTAATGCTTCACACCAATGCCCAAACCTGGTGTATGTACTTACAAAAAACGGATACAGATACAAAAATATATCTCAAATATATATATATATATATACATGTTTTGTTGAACTGTATAGACAATTCTTGTCGGACAAGTTTTTGGTTGATCCTTTCTAATTTTCGGGCCATCTTTTTGGTGTCGGGGTGGAACTGGTGTAACAGTCCACCAAAGGTTTCAAAACGAGCGCTTTCGGCAATACAGTTTGTCATCATCAGGTAGGAAACGGTGGTATGGTTTCGTGTTTCGTTTTTAAGGAGAATGAGTAGTAGCAATGAATTAGAAGTGGGAGGTAATAACACTTAGTAGTGGGAGGTTGTAGGAATGGTAGTGGTTCGAGCGAGCGATGCAGTAGTGATTTTTTTTTTGGGGGGGCACAAGTTGTGAGAAGGGGAGGGGTATAGTGGAAGGGGATAGGCGGGAAATTATAAGCATTTGAGAACATGTTGACTTATTTCAAAGTTTATTTTGTTTAAGGTAGGTTTTTTTTTGTTTGATATATAAAGCTTCGATTATTTGAAGTTTTTGTTTGTTTTTTTCTTTATTTAGTGTGCGTGTATTTTCGGTTAGAATTTTGCGGTAGGTAGAGGGGGGCATGAATGTGTTTTAAGGTGTTGATTAATGGAGCTGGAATCAGATAAGTGTAGTGTTAATCTGCGTGATAACGTGGTTGTCGTGTGGCCAATATATGTGTTATTAATTTTGGAGAGACAATCTCCTACGACACATTTAAATTCATACACAACATTGGTCTCATTAAGACGAGTAGTTTTGGGGGAGGAGTTGTTGCATGGGACGAGATTTGTAGTTTTAAATTTTTTGTAATAAATGATCAAATTGACTTTTTTCTTAGTGTCGGTGGAAGAGACGAAATTACGTATTAATTTCTTTAACGCATTTTCGTCCAGTTTATAATTTTGGTGCATCTGATTACAATAATATATGTTTTGGTTAGGGCTATTGAGGGTGCTATTGTTTTCATTATGGTAAATATTATGGAGGGTTTTTCGGATTTGTTTATCAACAAAATAGTTGGGGAATTCATTAGAGTTTGAGAGTTTGCTTAATATTTTTATTTCGGAAAAGAATATTGTTTTCGAAGAAGAAGTAAGTTTTGCACGGTTTATCAAGTTTTTTTATAATGGCTTTTTTGTATTGTGCAGAGCATTCACTCTTGTAGTTGATAATGCAAGAATTGATGGAGGTAGGTTTTTTTTATATGGGGAGGTAGTGAATGTGTTGTTGTTAGAGTCTATCATGACATCAAGTAATGGAAGTTTATTGTTTGTGTTAAGTTCGTATGTGAAATTTAGTACAGAGTGTTGTTGAAATGTTCGTTGTAGTTCGTGGAGTTCATTTACATTATTAACGAGGAGGAGAATATCGTCAACGTAGCGAACATAGATTCTGTTTTTTTTTTATAATATTGAAAACTTTGTTTTCAAGGTGGGCCATATAGAAATTGTCAAAGGGTTAAAAAAAAAAAAAAAAAAGAAAAAAAAGATTAAGATATTAGTCCGAGAGATGTAAGTAATAATGTAAATACCTCATTTCAAGACTTTAAAAAGGCATTAAATACCATGGGTATCGTGATTATGGACCATTTCCACTTGTGGGTATTCGGGGTCCACCAAGCTTCGTCAGACCACGTTTTTATTTTATTCAGATTGAATAAAATAAAAACGTGGTCTGACGAAACTCATATATATATATATATATATATATATATATATATATATATATATATATATATATATATATATATATAGAGAGAGAGAGAGAGAGAGAGATAGAGATGGGTGTAATTTTCAAGTGATTACCTATTCAATTTTCTTCCCTAAAAGAGTCTCTTAACTTCAAGAGAGAAACGTTGATCTAAAAGAATCTTGTGAGAGTACAGTCAGCAGGTTCAAGAGCATTGTACGTTTTCTAGGTCTCAGATTCCTTAAATCTACGTGTGATTACCTTATCTAATGAAATGGTAGAAAGAAAGAAAGAAAGAAAGAAAGAAAGAAAGAATGGGCGTGGTAATTAAAGTAGCCATACTACTCCACATCCCCTCCCCCATACCACAAAAATAATTTCATATCTCTCAAATGTTGAAATGCGGCCTTATTACGCTTAATAATATCTTAGCCTTCTTCTTCTTCTTCTTCTTCTTCTTCTTCTTCTTCTTCTTCTTCTTCTTCTTCTTCTTCTTCTCTTCTTCTTTCTCTTCTCTCAAATCTTCTTCTTCTTCTCTCTTCTTCTTCTTCTTCGATTTAATGTCTTCTTCTTCTTCTTCTTCTTCTTCTTCTTCTTCTTCTTCTTCTTCTTCTTCTTCTTCTTCTTCTTCTTCTTCTTCTTCTTCTTCTTCTTCTTCTTCTTCTTCTTCTTCTTCAAATCTTCTTTTTCTTCTATTTAATGTCTTCTTCTTCTTCTTCTTCTTCTTCTTCTTTTTCTTCTTCTTCTTCTTCTTCTTCTTCTTCTTCTTCTCGCAGATTATCCTGTACGTATAGATCATCTACTAGAGAGTTAGAAATCAGATTGAAATACTTTTATTCCACCGATCTTGTCGATAAAAAAAAGATTCAAAGACTAAAAAAAAGAAGGAATGTTATCTTTTAAGATCTCACTCCTGTAATTTCCTGTGTCGATGAAAGAAAAAGAAAGAAAATAACACAAGGTAAATTAAATAGACCTTTCATTTCACCGCTGCTAAAATAATGCCAACAGGGCATTAACATCAACATTCGGTTATTTCCTATAAATCTAACATAAACAAAGGGGAACCACTCTTGACTGATAAATTATTAATTTATTTATTTATTGATCAACTAGGAAAAATGAAGACGGGGTTAGGTTTAGGTTTAGGGTATTTGCCTCTCACCCCACTTATGAGGGTGTGACACAAGGACATTTTTATGTGGGCCCACCCACCAGCCGAAGCTCATGGGTGGTAGACACAAAAAAATGCGTCGATCCCGTCGGCATTCCCCCTCGAGGGGGCGCCTCAGGCACTGGGCAATAAACCCAGCCCTGCCCCTTTAAATCGAGGGAACAGGTGTTGCCTGGGGGGATAGCCCCCTGAGACCGACGCTGTTAATTTACATTAACAAACACCGGCCCCAAAAGGCCCATGTTATTAGTGCTTAGTTAGGGTTTAAGGTTAGTTTAATAGGAAAATAAATAAATAACTTATCAGTCAAGAGTGGTTCCCCTTTGTTTATGTTAGACT
Organism: Doryteuthis pealeii; assembly: GCA_023376005.1. Lineage (NCBI taxonomy): Eukaryota > Metazoa > Mollusca > Cephalopoda > Myopsida > Loliginidae > Doryteuthis > Doryteuthis pealeii. Next base: position 1,052,899 of record CM042162.1, read on the forward strand.
TATAGGAAATAACCCAACATTCTGTATTGTCTCAAGTAATAGTTGGCATCCTTCCGTCTATTGAAGACGATGGCGTAGTGTCCACTTTTTTTTTATCTGCAACTGCGTGATTGTCTGAACAGACCAATTTTTGAATGGCAATCTTTGGTGCAGTGATTGTAAACAAACGGTGATGCTTGCTGGAGACAATGTTGTCTCTTCTTCCTTATGACTCTCTTTTCTATGGCGGCTTCTTTCCTCTCTTTTTTCACTCATTTTCGTTCCTTGTTTGACGAGGAGGTGCCAAGTCGTACGGTCTTCTGCAGAAGCCTCCCATGTGTTGATGTCGATGTGGCATGTCTTCACATAGCGCTAATACCATTGGGAAAGGTATGAATCCAACTATTCTTCCTCCAGCTATGGGTAAATAGTGGAACAGACTAGGCTCTTTAACATCGGTAAGGCAACCGGTCTAGGAGAAGGAAAACTCTGGATTCAAACCTGGTCACTACTAGAATAGACTCAGGGGTACTCTATTTAAAAAAAACAAGGGCAAATAGAAAGAGGTTAGGAAGATTGTGTTGCGCCAAATTTTCAGGTGTAGAAGGTTTTGAAAATCAGCATTTGTAATATACGAGGCTTCAACCACTGACCCTGAATATTCTGGGAATGAAAAAAGTGGATTTTCTTTGTTTAATGGCATATCAACTTTTGTGGACTATTCAGTGCCAAAGCCATCCTTGTAGAAGAATAGTAGTGGTACTATTTTTTTCTGAATTGAGGCTTGATCCTTTATATTATTGAGATCTTTCGGATTGTTTTCTTCATTTTTATTGTTATATACACAACACTTCGGCCGATGTACTCTCTGGCCTTCTTCAAGTGTTTCTTGTCTCACCGGGGAACCTTATTGTTGAACTCGGGAGATTTCACGTCGTAATTGGACGCCTTCAAGGTTCGAAATTCAGTGAAGGCTTCTGATTACGACATGAAGGTTGCCGAGTTCGACATGATGAATGCTGGATAAACATTGGCTGAAACGTTGTGGGTAATCATGGACTTTGGTTTAGTAAATTCCTACTGTAGCGATTATCTGCCCCTGCACTACCATAAAATTATGCTTGCGCATAATCTGAAATGAACTTAATTGTTATTAAGAACACATTTTATGATATTTTTGTGTTAAAGCATGCAGTTGTATTGATTCGAACAAGTTTATATGTTTGTGTCTGACCCGGAGTGGTAGTACATGTTAGGGTCCCATCGATAGGTTAAATAGAAAAATGAGTTTAGAAAAGTTTGAAAAACTGAGTAAAAAAAAAAATTGAATACCCATCAAGAATAAATATAACAAAATGGTCTTCGGCATAAAATAACCCAATGGGTTGACATGCCGTAAAACCTAAACAACCAAACAACCAACCAAGGCTAAAAGAAACACCGTTTGCGTATAAATTGGAGGATATTCCTGACTTTCTCGGGGGCATTAGCATTTGAACTCGGGGCGCCGAATAACATTTCCTACAACGATAACCGTTACGTTGAACCCGCTTCCTTCGAAAACAAAAAGCACCTGTTTTCTATAAACGTATCTTTGATATATTTTTTTTTTGAATTGTGTGTTTCTGTTTGCAATTGGATGCGAGATTATCTTTTCTAGAAATAATATTGCACGCAACAACATCAATTCAAGCAAAGTCAATCGGTGCAGTTAATTAATTAGTAAAAGGAGACACAATAACCAATTGGGAAATGCAAAGTGGTTAAGGTAGTTACGCTTCTTCTTCTTCTTCTTCTTCTTCTTCTTCTTCTTCTTCTTCTTCTTCTTATTATTATTATTATTATTATTTTACTCCTTTTGAGTTTTCACATCAGCATTAGCTAATGGTCTTTCTCTGGAGTCTGAGTGACAGCAAGTCTCCTCAGGTCTGCAGTGTTTTGAATGGTTTCAATCCTTCCTCTGATTTCCAAACTTTCCAAATCCTTTTCTAATCCTTTTGGGACTGTTCCAAGTGCACCAACTACAATTGGTATCACTTTCACTTTCATATTCCATAACTTTTTAGTTCTCTGGCAAGTCTAGATATTTGTCCATTTTTTCATTTTCCTTTAGATTCCTTTAGATTCACCCTGTGATCTGCTGACACTGCAAAATCCACCAGTTGACAAGTTCTTTCTTTTTTGTTTATCAACACTAGGTCTGGTCTTCTTGCTGGGATAGGGTGATCCGTTTTTATTTCAAAGTCCCAGAGAATTATTATTATTATTATTATTATTATTATTATTATTATTATTATTATTTTCACTCCTTTTGAGTTTTTCACACCAGCGTTAGCTGATGGTCTTTCACTGGAGTCTCCTCAGGTCTCCAGGACTCTTCTGAGTATTCTAACCGATTTCAGAAATGCTGTTGTCTGGGTGGTCTCAATTCTTCCTCTGATTTCCAGTTCCTCCAGTCTTTTTTCCACAGCTTTCTTCTTCTTCTTCTTCTTCTTCTTCTTCTTCTTCTTCTTATTATTATTATTATTATTATTATTATTATTATTATTATTATAAAAAAAACACCCTCTAGGTGGTGAAAAAATTAATTTTTGAAAGATATTGCTTGACGGGTAGGGATGGGGGGCTTAAAAATTCAATGTGAGAGTGTTTGTACCATAAGTAAGTAAAATCATCAAATTTATAAAAGGAGTAAAAAAATAAACAATTTGAAATGGAAACTTAGGTCTGATAATTTTAAATATATATTAAAATAAAACAAACTATATATAAGTATATAATACCGGACATGGATTCATTAAATCTTGTTTTAAAAAAACAATGAGAGCCATCTAAGGTTGCATGCTCAAATTTTGACTGTATTTATTCTGTTATGACGATTTTGGGTAATGTGACGTAGGCAGTGACGTAGTTTTTGTTACAGACAAATAGAGACCTAATCGCTATTATTAATAGATTATTATTTCCTCATTGGCAAGTTCAGGTGTAAAATCCGGATTTTGAAGCTTTGGTTTGCAAAACTGGCCTTCCATGACTATCTATATATATCGGTCGTCGACCCTGGAAAGTCCTCAGCACAGCATCCGGTGTCCGTACAGAGCTGATGAATTTTGATGGTCGGTTTACTCTGGTGAGTCCATGTGTCGGTGTACATCGGAGAAAGTCACTTATGACTTTAGCTTTGCTTCCTCAGGAGGGAGCCTATCCCCTTTTCACTCGCACTAGAACAGAGACGTTGTTTTTGCTGAGTTGGAGCGCCACATCAACCGTCAGCTTCCAGCACACTGCTTAAAAATTGACCTTGTACCACATCCTAGATACAAAAGTGAACACGTGCGATAGAGAAATATAGCGTAAATGAGACTTTTCAGTTGAGACTTTTTTTGGACCATATGACCTTAAGGCACCCCTTCCGCGATCTCGACTCGTGGGGTCACTTTTCTCATTTACACCTTAAAAATCCAGTTGTTTTTTTAGGGTTAGGGTTAGGGGTTAGTTTTATGATTTTAAAAACTCTAAAAATCGTCTGTAAACAATTAACCCATATTTTGACGGTGTAAATGGAAAAAATGTCCCCACGAATCGAAATCGCAAAAGGGGTGCCTTAAGGTCATATGGTCCTTTTTTTTCTTCTGTTTTTTATTAAGCTAAATCGCAAAATTTCACCTAATCCATTGGTTTTTACTGGCGACTAATCGAGACAAACACGCTTGTTTATAGTGACCTACCATTTGACGAAATGAACAGATAAAAAACGATTTTTAATTTTTTTTTATAAAGATAAGAGTCTGAATAATTATATCAGAAGATTTTTTTTATTCTATACGGGATTTTTTTTTTTTTGTCTTTTAGTAAAAGAACCATGAATACAGAATTCTACTAAAAATAGCAATAAAGAAACTGACCCTGTTGTAAAAAAAAACGGACTGTTTTACTTATTTTTAAGATAACGGTGAGTAATTTTTCCCCATTCGGATAATTTGATCTTTGAATTAAATGTTTTCTTTATGTTCGTTATTTTTTTGCCAGATTTTTTTTTTAAAGTTAAAAAATATTTACGTTTCTTCCTTCATTATTGCCTAAACTGATCATGTGACGTGATTTTGGTGGTACTTGTCTATTTGGCGACATATTTATACGGAAAACACTTCTTCTTTTCCGTCGTTCTAGTTTTCCAATGTCCCTTCACCGTTTTCGGATGACTACCACGATGACCTCCCAGGAAGGTCAAATACTGGTATCAACAAAAACATCAAAATCGGTTCTTACGATGGAGCAGGCGGGGTGGGGGTGGTGCAAGGTTTAGGTGCCGGACACGTATCCCAAAAAGGGGGGGGGGAGTCTCTTAATATGAAAAATTATGATATTGTAAAAATATGTAACGTAATTGTAAGAATTATAATTACCTTGATGTAGATATATTATAATTCATTTATATATCTAGATAATAAATTAAAATTATTGGACCATATGACCTTTAGGCACCCCTTTTTCGATCTCGTTTCATCGGGACTTTTTTTTCCCATTTACACCGTCAAAATCCGGTTGTTGGTTAACAGATGATTTTTAGATTTTTAAAAAATTATAACCCTAACCCCTATCCCTAACCCTAACCCTAACCTCTAACCCTAAACCCTAACAAACAACCAGATTTTGACGGTGTAAATAAAAAATGTCCTGATGAAAAGAGATCGAAAAAGGAGTGCCTAAAGGTCATATGGTCTAAATCTATTAATAATGGAGATTCGTTTCCGTTTTTTGTTTGTAACAAAAATTAGGTCACTGCTTACGTCACATTACCCAAAATCGTCATAACATAGAATAAAATTTATTCTACGATTTTTGGCATGTTCAAATTTTGAGTGTATTTATTCAATAAATACACTCAAAATGTGAACATGCAACATTAGACAGTCTCATTGTTTTTTAAAACAAGTTTTAATAAATACATGACTGGTATTATATATCTATATATAGTTTGTTTTAATTTAATACATATTTAAAGTTTACATTTGAAATTGTTTTATTTTTTTAATCCTTTAATGAATTTGATGATTTTACTTACTTAGGGTACAAACTCGCTGACATTGAATTTTTAACTCCCACCCCTCAGGCAATATGTTTCAAAAATCTATTTTTACATCGTCCGGAGGGTGTTTTTTTTATTTTGTACTAGTAATTTATAATAAACTATTTCAATTTTTTTGAAAATCCTGGCACGATGTCATTGTTTCTATTAACGTTAACTTTTAACTTAACTAATCAAGTTTTTTTAATAATTTAATAAAGATAGACAGTTTATTCAACTGTGGCATATGAAAATCTAACAGATTGCAATGGAGTTATCAGAATTATAATTGACTAGTTGCGGCTACCCGGCGTCGCCTGGTTAGAAGGGGATTTTATAAAGTTAGTCCCGCAGATCCATTATTACTTAATGGTGAGTTGAATCCTAATGGGATGCCCCATTTAAATCCCCATGTAGTGAAAATAGACCTTACATTGAGCCAGCTATTCCGAAATGAAATAAATGTAAATGTCTACTATCTAAAATATTAAATTAAAAAAAAAAAGAAGAAAATTCCATGATGTTTTCATTTAAATTTTATTTTTTAATTATCTTCACGAATATAAATCAAATCTCTATTATTTTTGCTCAAAAACCAAGCCCTGGTGATATTTAATGTGTAGTATATATATATATATATTATATATATATATATATATATATAAGTAAAGTCGTCGGTGCAGCCTAAAGTCGGTATCAGCCAATCAGCGAGGGAGTCTATCCCTTTTTCAATAGCGCTAGACCAAGGAGATTGTTTTGGCGTCTGAGTTGGAGCGCCACACCTACTCTCAGCTCCTTTACCGCACAGATCCCTGTGCTACTCATACGCTGAGTTGGCGAGGACCGGTATCGAACTAGGAACCTTGTGGTTTCTAGCCGAACGCTCTACCGACTGAGCTAACCCGGCCCATTTATACTTTGTCGTTAATTGTTTTATTTTCGAAGTTTCCTCCGCACATACGCATACACACATCTGCCCTTTATATATGTATGGATTAGAATAATTTTATTCATTTTGTTATTGTCAAAAAGAACACCAATGGTTGAATTAGAAAAATACTAATAGTGTCATGTACTCGCTTGGTTACCTTATTTCATGAATGAAGTCGCATCCTTTAAAGGCACCAGATACTTTTTACAATATCACATTTTTTAAGAGGACACCCCCCCCATCTTTAAGTAAGTAAAATCATCAAATTCATTAAAGGTTTAAAATATAAAACAATTTGAAATGTAAACTTTAAATATGTATTAAAATAAAACAAACTATATATAGATATATAATACCAGTCAGAGTGTTTTCATTCTATGTTATGACGATTTTGAGTAATGTGACGTAAGCAGTGATGTAGTTTTTGTTACAGACAAAAACCGGAAGCGAATCTCCATTATTAAGAGATGTAGATATAATATGAATAATTCATTTATTTATCTAGATAATAATTCAATTTTTATTTATCTAGATAATAATTCAAATAATTAAGGATTTCAATTTTTTTAAATGCATGTCCCGATGTCATTGTTTCTATTAATTTTAACTTTTAACTTAATTAATCAAATCATTTTATAATTTAATAAAGACATACAACTCATTCAACTGTCACATATGGAAATCTAATAGATTGCAATGAGTTATCAGAATAATAATTCATTAGAATAATTTTATTTATTTGTTATTGTCAAAAAGAACAACAATGGTTAAATTACAAAAATACTAATAGTACCATGTACTCGCTTGGTTACCTCATTTCAGCAATGAAGCTGCCTTTCTTTAGAGATACCAGATACTTTTTACAATATCACATTTTTTTAAGGGGACCCTCCTTTTCGGCATATATGTCCAGTACCTAAACTTTGACCCCACCCCAACCCTAGAAGCAGCCGTACTGCACATGTCCGACTCCAGACCGCAGCTCTAACAATTGCGCCTAGTCCACAGAAATTCGTTCTCTCGTAGAAATGTGTAAACGAAACGAGGAAGCGAGAACCGAACGAATCGAGTAACCAAAATAAACACAAAACCAAAATAAAATACCGACAACAGAACGTACGTATCAATGCTTAAAATGTCGTAAATCAATTTGTATATTATCAGTTGTAGGCCGCTGGGACGATCACGACGACGACCACGACGATCACGACGATGGAAGTTATAATATCGTTAAAGCTGAGCGCTTCTATTTTTAAACACTCTACTGCTTATCATGCGTCGTCGCAAAACTCGCAGCAGCTGGAAGCTGTGTTGCGTTTTAAGTTGAGAAAAGAGCGCAACGCTTTGCTTTCATTCTTTGCTTTTTGCTCATTTTGAAGGGATCTTACTTTGCTTAATTTGAAGGATCTTTCTTTGCTCTTTGCTCATTTTGAAGGGAACTTTCTTCTTTTGCTCATTTTGAAGGGATCTTTCTTTGCTTAATTTGAAGGGATCTTTCTTTGCTCATTGAATTTGAAGGATCTTTCTTTGCTCTTTGCTCATTTTGAAGGGAACTTTCTTTGCTTTTGCTCATTTTGAAGGGATCTTTCTTTGCTTTGCTCTTTGCTCATTTTGAAGGGAACTTTCTTAGCTTTTTGCTCATTTTGAAGGGATCTTTCTTTGTTGTTCGCTTAATTTAAAGGGATCTTTCTTTGCTCTTTGTTTGCTTTGAAGGGATCGTGTAGCTCCGCGCTTGCGCGCTATTCTGCATTAGTACATAATTTTCCCCATAGAATTTTCAGATTTTCAGAGGGAAAAAATATCAAAATTTACAATGATTATAATTTAGTCCCAGTTATCAAAAGAATGAAATTTTTATCAGAAAATTAGATGTTAAAAATACATTTTACAAATACAGTGGGCTTTGATTTGCGGGTGTCCCATCTTACAAGTTTTCCGAGTTACGAGCTTTCACTAAACCAGAGATATTGTTTTTGCTGAAGTGGGGCGCTACACCTACCGTCAGCTCCCCACTTTACCGCACAAATCAGATTACCCTGTACTACTCATGCGCTGAGTTGGCGGGGACCGGTATCGAACCAGGAACTGCGATTCTTAGACGGATACTCTACCGACTGAGCTAAACCGGCTTCTTTAAAAATATATGGAACGCTTCACGAATTTGCGTGTCATTCTAGCGCAGGCACCATGCTAATCTTCTCTGTATTGTTCCAATTTTAGTATATGTACCGCCCAACCTACGTATACCATGTTCAAATTCATTGATGACCCATACTTGCAACGTTGTGTCACGTCCTACCAGTGGTTAACCTACCTCGTTTAAATTCATTGATGCCTCGTACTTGCGACGTTGTGTCACGTCCTACCCGTGGCGAACCTACCTCGTTTAAATTCATTGATGCTTCTACTTGCGACGTTGTGTCACATCCTACCCGTGGCGAACCTACCTCGTTTAAATTCATTGATGCCTCGTACTCGCAACGTTGTGTCACGTCATACCCGTGGCGAACCTACCTCGTTCAAATTCATTGATGCCTCCTACTCGCGACGTTGTGTCACATCCTACCCGTGGTGAACATACTTTGTTCAAATTCATTTGCCTCTAAAATACAACCATGATTAGTTTTAATTTCATTTAGCAATTTCCAATTTGTAACCTAATAATAATGTGGAGTCTGTATTCACGCTCACCAAGAACATTGTAATTTCCCAGGGAGATAACTCGTCGAGTATTTTCCTTTATGTATTTTGAAGAAAAAAATTATTTATTTTGTGATTAATTATCAAATTGAACAGAATGTGACTCAACATCGATTCAAAATGGTTGCTGAAGGCAAGAATTCCTGAATGAGAGTTGAAATTTCGAAATAGCAACGAGGTTTATTTCGTTAAAAAATAAATATGGTCACGTCATATGTATGCGTGCGCATGCGCGTGTGTGAATGTATGTATTTACCCAACCCCTCCGCCGTCGCAAACACGATGCGACACATGGTCATTTTCTTAAGCAGAGTTTAACAGGTTTGAATGCAGAGTTTTCCTTCTCCTAGACCGGTTACCTAACCCATGTTAAAGAGCCCAATGTGTCCTACTGTTTACCCATAGTAGAGAGAAGAATAGTTGGGATTCATACCTTTCCCAAGGGTATTAGAGGTGAGTGAAATGCAAACACATGAAGAAGGCCGGAGGGCACATCGGCCGAAATGTTGTGTATATAACAATAAGGATGAGCACAACAGTCCGAAAAATCCAAATAATACAAAATTGTCGTTTACTAAGCTTAGCTTAGTTTGGCATAAGGCCAGAAGAATAGAGCACCCAATAAAACTCGAATTCATTAAAAATAGTCTGCTATTCAAGCGTGCTAACCATTACAAGACCTGAAGCGTCTGAAAATTTAACACAAGATGAGTGTGCTCGATGGAAATGCGTTCATATAGTGGCAGGTTCACGTTTATGCATATGTAGGGATGTTCATTAGGTACCACCAAAATACGTCACGTGATCATTTTAGGCAATATTGAAGGAAGAAACGTAAATATTTTTTGAACTAAAAAAAAAAATCTCGCAAAAAAAACAAAAAAAACATAAAGAGTTGTTACAAAGAAAACAATTAATTCAAAGATCAAATTATCCGAATGTGGAAAAATTACTCACCGTTATCTTGAAAAATTAGTAAAACAGTCCGTTTTTTTTACAACAGGATCAGTTTCTTTATTGATATTTTTTAGCAAAATTCTGTATTCATGCTTCTTTTACTAAAAACACTCCCGTATGGAAACTTATAAAAATGTTGATATATTTATTCAGACTCTTATCTTTATAGAAAAAAAGTGAAAATCGTTTTTTCATATTACATAAAATAAAATTTGTAAAAAATACTTCCCCAAATTTATTTTAGGAAAAACCTATTTCAAACATATTTTCACAAAAGTGATTATGGAAATTTTCATGAAAATCGGACTACTAATTGATTTTTCATAAAAACTTTTAAAAAGCCTCTAGTCGTAACTTGTTTTTGGTTACGTTAAATTTCAATTGATTTAACGTGCGAAAATGTAAACATTGTTTTCGGTCATAATTTTCATTATTTCCGTAAGCTGAATTTTTTTTAAATCATCAAGAGTTTTTTTAATGTTTCTTCTTTTGAATGGACAAGAATTTTTAAGATAATATTAACCTTTATGCAAGTTTCATTGTGTTACATATAGGGGGAGGTAAATTTCACAGGGCAAATTGGTGGTACCTAGAGTTCAGAAATCATTTAAAATTCGAAACTTAATAACACACATTGTACAAATGGTAGAATCATTTAGTAAAAACATGTAAAAGTTCAACTCTTTTAGATTTACTGGCAAGAATATGCGCCCTCTGTCGGGTGTACGTATTTATGTTTTAATGTAATGAAATATATTAAATTAGAAAGTATCGGAAATTCAACAGAGAATTATCTTCCCCTGTCGCTAGGGGGTGAATCACCAACATGCGATGTTGGCGCCAGAATCAAAAACTTCACTTATCACGGAGCAGTTATCGAGGGAAGTCGCAAAATAAGCGATCCTAGACTCACTTATCACAGAACAGTTACCAGGGAAGGACGTGAAAATAAGCGCCTCCAGTCACCTCGCCCATAACCAGCAAACTTTCTAAGGCATTGTATCAGCATACTACAGAAGGCTGTCACAATAGCATACTACAGAAGGCTGAAGAACGAGAACGGACCTGGCGAAGCGTTTAAACAACATTCAAACCAGCGAGTCGAACTGAATAGTCACCTTAAAAATAGCCACCTCTCCACGAACAGTATTTAACCTCACAGATAAGTCTCGTTGCAAATACCATTAAAATTTGCAACAACATTTCTGTACCTTTTAATAATACAAGTGTCTGCATTTTATATTGTATTTCTTTTCGTCCGAAATAGCCAACTACGAGAATAAGGGCTCCAACGAATCCCCGTAAATACTCTTAAAAGACTAACGAAATTAAACAAGAATGCATATAAAAAGATTAAACTTATTTTAATTATATTTTGATTTGTTTCTGTATAAAAATCATTCATATGATTGATTTTAATTTGTTGGAGAATAAAACAATAATATTAGAGATCAATAATACCAAGTAATTATCTATATAAGACACATGGCAGGATTTTAAATGTACTAATAACATGGGCTGTTTTGAGGCAAATCTAACTTAGATTTTTGTAGAGATGTCGTTTATAAATAAGAATTATTTTATGTATTAATGATTTTGACTATAAATTTTGACTATAAATTAGACACTCATTGATAGTTTTACGCAATTGCTGGTGGTATTGTGACGTAAGCAGTAGCGTAGTTTCGATTACAGACAGACAGACACTAATAATAAGATTTTTTATATACGTTTTGATTATTGTTTTTCAACAGGACTTCCATCTTTGATGTTACATTTTAAATCTATTGCAGGACTTCATAGACACCTTGTATATGTATGTACGCCTTTGATAATTTTTCTGTTTGTGTGTAGGGGTGGGGAGTGTATTATAAGTGGTGATATGCGATTATGTATACATATATATATAGACATGTGAAGTGGCGCATGTAGGTGCTTGTTTTACAAGTTTTATGATTCCTTTTAAGTTTGTGGGAACGCCGAGTGGGTGTGTTGATCTTTGGTTTAAAAAAGGCAGAGAATAATTAGCATAAAATTAGATTTCCATAATACCGCGTGTATGCGTCGATTGTTGTGGCTGTCAACTGGTTTTTAAATATGACCTCTTATCAAACCCAATGGGGTCATATGTTGACCGTGGGTGGCGACCTGTAATGCTTAAGGATGGAACCCTGGTGGCTGAGCAGTCCAGGAAATGAAACACTCCAGTTTAGTCCTTACTTAGTTTAGACCAGTGGTTCTCAACCGGGGTCCATATTGACCCCCCGGGGGACCCGGGGAAATAATATTTTTTGGGACCCAGGCAAGTAAAATGTATTTAACTATAAAAATACAATAGGATTTTTAAACAACGAATGACTATGGAGGGGGGGGGGAAGTTCCACCAGAGTAAAATAGGATTAAAAGGGGGTCAATAGATAAAAAAAGGTTGAACCATTGGGTTAAACAGTGAGTCAAAGAGGTCACCTCTGATCAATCAGCAGATCACATCAAGCCCTAGCACCAATATGATTGTCTCAACTCTACTGCCCTAATGACACACACAACCCTTTTTTATATATATTTACCAACCATGATGGGATGTTAGTAAATACTTACTAGAGTAAGACAAAAGTTTCAAAATAGTTTGGTAGATGCTATTGATTCAGGCAGAGAACACAAAGCTACAATACTTACTAGAGTAAGGGTATTTGCCTCATACCCTACTTGTATGGGGTGGGCACAAGGCCTCGTTTTAACGTGGGCCCACCCAAAAGCCGAAGCTCATGGGTGGGAAAAAACAAAAATTGCGTCGATCCCTTCGGCATTCCCCCTCAAGGGGGCGCCTCAGGCGCTGGGCAATAAACCCAGCCCTGCCTCCAAGGGTGCAGGTGTTGCCTGGAGGGAAGGCCCCCTGGGAACAACGCTAATAATTGTACTCTACTGGTCCAGAGGCCAAAGCACACTGGACCCCCAGCTGAGGCCGGGTATATATATTTACCAACCCCTCCGCTCGAGCAGGATGTGACACAAGGTCAATTTCTTAAGCGGAGTTCAACAGGTTTGAATTCAGAGTTTTCCTTCTCCTAGACCGGTTGCCTAACCAAGGTTAAAGAGGCAAGTCTACCCTACTATTTATCCATAGCTGGAGGGAGAGTAGGATTCATACCTTTCCCAAAGGTATTAGCGCTAAGTGAAATGCAAGGCCGGGTATAGAAGGTATGTCTCAAAGCATAGAATCTGGAACAGATACTACACTTTGATCCTCCCTTTTGCGTAGATAGATGCTATTGATTGAGGCAGAGAACACAAAGCTACAATGCTTACTAGAGTAAGGGTATTTGCCTGCTCATCCCACTTATGAGGGCTGGACACAAGGTCTCGTTTTTACGTGGGCACATAAAAATTGCAAGGATCTGGGGGGCATGGCCCCCTTGGATCGATGCTATTAATTGTACTCTACCGGTCCAGAGGCCGAAGCACACTGGACCCCCAGCCGAGGCCGGGTATAGAAGGTAAGGGTATTTGCCTGCTCATCCACTTATGAGGGCTGGACACAAGGTCTCGTTTTTACGTGGGCACATAAAAATTGCAAGGATCTGGGGGGCATAGCCCCCTTGGATCGATGCTATTAATTGTACTTTACCGGTCCAGAGGCCGAAGCACACTGGACCCCCAGCCGAGGCCGGGTATAGAAGGTAAGAAGTGTCAAAGCATAGAATCTGGAACAGATACTACACTTTGATCCTCCCTTCTACGAAGATAGATGCTATTGATTCAGGCAGAGAACACAAAGCTACAATGCTTACTAGAGTAAGACAAAAGTTTCGGAATAGTTTGGTAAATGCTATTGATTCAGTCAGAAAGTTACAATGCTTATTAATATCGATATATGATAACCTTTATCTGTTGCAGATGATTGAATATGTCGGACATTTTGTTGCGACTGATTTGGATTGGCAAGGGTAATCATGGGAGAGGGAATTGCTCATGTATCCAGTAGCCTAATCATTTCACTGTCTACTGCTATGACGTATGAGTGATAAGACCTTTACAAAGAACATTATAATAAAGTTAATATGAGAATTCCATACCCAAAAATCTCTTTAAACTGTACGCCGGCTCTCTCTTCAATAAAATGGATGGAACACTCTCTGGTGGCCTTTACTTATATTCATATGTGAATTTGATATATTGAAAAAACAAATGATGTTTACAAATGCATGGGATCATCAGGAGATAACGTGCACCGTCTCGGGGCCTTCCTCTCAACGGTTTTAACTGCACATCGATCCCCCCCTCACTGTTGTGAGGTCCCTCGGAATATCTGTATCGACCGTATGTAATAGATCGGTCTTCAACTCTCTGCACATTCTCTCCTGATGATCCCATGCATTTGTAAACATCATTTGTTTTTTCAATTGATCAAATTCACATTGTCGGATTAATTTCCTTTTATTTTACATTATATTCATATGTATGTATTTATCAGTTAAAATACCCCTTTCAATCTGTAGATGCTGATGGCTGAATGGTTAAGAAGTCTGACTAATGATAAATCGATCGGGTTCCCATCTAGGCTGGGGGATAGCCTGCTAATGTCTAGCCACAAGGAAGAGACGTGATACGTCGGAACACGGTGTCTGTGAATGACTATATATGTGTGTGTGTGTGTGTGTAAGGTTCGATGATCCCATAGGCGAGAAACTGACAGTTACCAAGCACCGTTGACTATATCTATGCTATCTTTATTTAAATATATATGCTCTGTCACTGATATCGAGCACTCATTATTTATAAATATACCAAACTCCACCCCTCTCTCTCTCTCTCTCCCCCTCTCTCTCTCTCCACACACACATACACACACACATATATATATATATTTGTGAATAAAAAGGCCTTAAATACCATATGTATCGTGGTTATGTATACTTTGGTGTGGTACCAGGCAGTCATATATATATATATATATATATATATATATATATATATATATATATATATATATATATATATATATATATTACTTTGGTGTGGTACCAAGTTTCTTGGTACAAGGTGATTCTGATCTGGTCCTATTCTCTACCAGTAGTTTGTTGTAGAGTTCAGGTTCCGTATGAGAGCTCAATGTTTAATTATTGTAAACAGAGCAAATTTATTTGTGAATAAAGATGCCTTAAATACCATGGGTATCGTGGTTATGGACCATTTCCACTCGTGGGTATCTAGGGTCCACGAGCTTCTTCAGACCACGTATATCTTTTTTTTTAAATCCATCTCATTCTTTTTATGAATTCTACTATTTTCTCCATGAGTGATAAGGAGAATTCATGTGGTGTCGGGTATGGGATGTTCTTTAGTGAGTACTCCGAAAAGATATACGTGGTCTGAAGAAGCTCGTGGGCCCTAGATACTTACGAGTGGAAATGGTCCATAACTACGATACCCATGGTATATAGTAATTTAAGTTACCAGTTACCATGTGAAATTTAACATAGAAATACATTTCAAATTCTCCCTCTCTCTCTCTCTCTCTCTCTCTCTCCCTCTCTCTCTCTCTCTCTCTCTCTCTCCTCTCCTCTCCTAGAGAAACTAACATTATATAACGAGGAGGTAATCAAGAGATACATAGAGGGGAAGAGAGTGATATGCAGAAAGTAAAGTAAGGGATTAGTCAGTTTTATGGCTTAATTGCAAATTACGATTAATTAGAACAATTAAAACGGAAATGTTTTCAAACATAATTCAATCCTAAAAGTAAGGAATAATTTAGTATAATTTTCATGTCATTAAACTAAACAGTAAAAAAGCCTTTCAGGAATAAAGTTGATTAAATCAGCTTTAGTATAATAATAATAATAATAATAATAATATATATATATATATATATATATATATATATATATATTATATATATATATATATATATATATGGGAGTAAATATGGAAATAATCCGACAATATTAAGAAATTTGAAAAAACAAGTGTTCCAAAAATAATTTAAAAAAAATTTTTATTGTTTTTTTTTTTTTTATCTCCTGTCATCTATAAAACATCCATCAATTTCTTCACCCCATAATACATCCTGATGAAGGTTTAAAGAAACCGAAACGTTTAAGCGTCGATAATTAATTCATCTTATTTTGGAACACTTCTTTTTTCAAATTTCTTAATATATATATATATATATATATATATATATATATATATATATATACTAGCAAATATATGCACACTCCGGGTGCTAGTGTTTAAGTTTTAATATAATAAAATATATTAAATCAGAAAGGCTGATGAAACTGAATAAGAATGCACATAAAAAGATTTTGAACAGAGGGGGTATGATTGAAAAATAGAACAACTTTGAAACTAACTCTTCCATCATTTTACATTACTCCCGTCTGTCTTTGTTAAATGTTCCTACTTTAACTATTTAGTTAAGATAGAAAGTAAAGAATAATATACAGTTATTTCTTCTTGTTAATGGATTTCTTTTAAGATTTATTCCTGAGATTTTTGCTCATATTCAATAAGATAAAACCAAACAATTAAAAATCAATAATACCAAGCATATATTTATTAAAAAAAATTTTAAGATCAATAGGCAAATTAGCCTTCCCATTCACACTGTAATCCACTATTTTGTTGTATATATAAATACAATTGCATGTTATTAGTATGTAGATATGGTCGACAGTCTTAATGATGTAAAATAATTTTATTAATAATTGGGTTTTAAATAAAAAATAAAATAATGGAGAATGTGATGTAAATAACAAAGGGAATTGTTATAGTTTCGGTTACAGACAGAAAAACTCACAATCTCCATTATAATAAGATATGAATAGATTGTGATAGATACATGAGAACAGAGATAGATAGATAGATAGATTAGGAGAGAAAGAGTGGGTGAGATGGGGTGTTAGGGTATTAGATATTCCAAGGATTCAATTCATAATTTTAAAAGATCGAAAAGAAGGAAGAGAAAAGATGTTTTGAACGAGGAAGCCACGTTGGTCATAAAATGGGGGGTGGTGAGAGAATGTGAACTACGTCGAATTCTCGAAAGAAAAATTGAGAGTATTGCGTGAGATGAAAATAGATAAAAGATGATGGAGGGGGGGCATGTGTCCTTGTCGCTATCGATGAAGGTGAGTGACATTGTATTGTCATCACGTGACACATCCATCTTTTTGATACGTAAAAGAATCAAGATGGCGACTGAGAGGGAGGACGATTCAATGACAAAAATTTTCATTAGGGAAGAAATCAGTTGCCATTCGCCGCCATTTTCATTGTTTTGTTTTTTTCTTCTTCTAAATTATTTCTCACTTTTCTTTTTCAGTTTAAACTTTCTATTTATACAGTTTCTTCTTTTAACTTTTCAAATCGATATGTGTTCTCTTCTCTCTCTCTCTCTCTCTCTCTCTCTCTCTCTCTCTCTCTCTCTCTCTCTCCCTCTCTCTCCTCCCCCTCTCTCTCTATCTATCTATCTATCTATCTCTATCTATCTATCTATTTATCTATCTATCCTTATCTCTATCTATCTATTTATCTATCTATCAATCTATTTCAAGAGAATACACATCTATCTACATCATTCTGTTCCTATCTATTTAAGTATCCCAGTATATTCCTCTCTCTCTCTCTCTCTCTCTCTCTCTCTCTCTCTCTCTCTCTCTATCTATCTATCTATTATCAAGAGAATACACATATATCTACATCACTTTGTTCCTATCTATTTAGATATCCCAGTATATTCGTCTCTCTCTCTCTCTCTCTCTCTCTCTCTCTCTCTCTCTCTCTCTCTTTATATATATATATATATATATATCTCTGTCCCTGTCCTGTCTCTGTCTCTCTGTCTGTCTCTCTCTATCTATCTATCTATCTATTTCAAGCGAATACACATCTATCTACATCACTCTATTCCTATCTATTTAAGTATCTCAGTATATTCCTATCTATCTATCTATCTATCTATCTATCTATTTTAAGTTTGTTTATATCTATCTATGTCAGCCTATTCAATCTATGTATCTCATTCTATTCATATCTATCTATTTATCTATCCATCTTTTTAATACACAAAAGCATCAAGATGCCAACGAAGGAGGACGATTCAATGACAAATTTTTCATTAGGGAAGAAATTGTTTTTTCTTCCTCATTTTTCTCTCTTTCTTATCAACTGCCATTCGTCGCCATTTTCATTGTTTTTGTTTTGTTTTTTGTCTATAAATTATTTTTCACTTTTACTCATTTTTCATTTTCAATTTAAACTTTCTATTAATATGGTTTCTTCCCATTAACTTTTAAAATCGATATGTGTTCATATCTATCTATCAATCTATCTATCTATCGATCTATCAAGTTTTTCCTATCTATCTATCAATCTATCTATCTATCTATCTATCTATCTATCAAGTTTTTCCTATCTATCTATCAATCTATCTATCTATCTATCTATCTCAAGTTTTTCCTATCTATCTATCTATCTATCCATATCTATCTATCAGGTTTTTCCTATCTATCTATCTATCTATCTATCAAGTTTTTCCTATCTATCAATCTATCTATCGATCTCACTATCTATCTCAAGTAAAGAAATAACAAAAGACTTAGAGATTTAGCTTTATAGTCTATTTCAGGGAGCTTAGACAAAGTGTCTAACTCTCCCGACTCATCAGATGCGAATTTTTTGCAACATCAAGGATTTCGTTTGGAATTCATATCACAGGACTATAAAATTTAAAAAATAAAAAAAATAAAAATCTGTTTTCAAATGCCTTTAAAGTAATAAAGAATTCATCATTCGCATCTGATGAGTCGGGAGAGTTAGACACTTTGTCTAAGCTCCCTGAAATAGACTATAATGCAAAATCTCTAAGTCTTTTGTTATTTCTTACTTATATATTTGCTCTGTGACTCTAAACATTAAGAGCACACATTGAGCTCTCAAACTGCGACAGGTTTTTTTAAAAATAGAACTCTTGTGTCGTAAGGAAGATTTCTTCTCTGGACTTTTGGATTATATATATATATATATATATATATATATATATATCGGATTTCGCTCCTGGTCAGAGGTAGTTGTTGTGTCTAGCCACACTGAAGAGACGTGAAACGTCAAAACACGGATGACTTTATATATACCAATCCTCCAAGTAGGATGTGACACAAGGTCAATTACTTAAGCGGGGTTTAACAGGTTTAAATTCAGAGTTTTCCTTCTCCTAGACTGTTTACCTACCCAAGGTTAAAGAGCCCATTCTTTCCTACTCATAGCTAGAGGAATAGTGGTTGGATGCATACCTCTCCCAAGAGTATTAGCGCTATGAACTCTCTTTATATACCTATGCAGAGGTTTACCTTTCCGTAATTACTTCATCTCTATTAATAAAGGAGATTCGCTTCCGGTTTTTGTCTGTAACAAAAGTTACATCACTGCTTACGTCACATTACCCAAATCGTCATAACATAGAATAAATACACTCAAAATTTGAACATGCAACATTAGACAGTCCTCATTGTTTTTTTAAATAATTTTTAATAAATACATGACTGGTATTATATATCTATATATAGTTTGTTTTATTTTAATATATATTTAAATTTTACATTTCAAATTGTTTTATTTTTAATCCTTTAATGAATTTGATGATTTTACTTACTTAGAGTACAAACTCGCTGACATTGAATTTTTTACTCCCACCCCTCTGCTCTTCTTTACCGCCCCTCATCAACCTTTGATTCTCTCTCTCTCTCTCTCTCTCTCTCTCTCTCCTCTCTCCTCTCTCTCTCTCTCTCCTCTCTCTCTCTCTCTCTCTCTCTCTCTCTCTCTCTCTCTCTCTGTGTGTTCCATTAATTAATGCTATCATTTTCGCCTACGATAA
>CM042162.1:1074910-1080331 GCA_023376005.1 Doryteuthis pealeii
ATCTGTACTACAAATATATATATATATTATATATATATATATATATATATATATATATTACTCTCATCAATATTCTGTTTAACATTTTCAATAAAGTTCGCGGTATGATGAAACTCATAGGTATACACAGATGCCTATGGGTACAAATAGATATATAGTTGTTGGAATTCTTCCGTCTACTAAAGACGATGGTGTAGTGTCCAATTTTTAAAAATCTCCAACTGGGTGAATGGTTTAAACAGACCAATTTTTGAATGGCAATCTCTGGTGCAGTGTCTGCAAACAAACAGTGATGATTGCTAGAGTTGCTGTTGTCTCTCCTTCCTTCTGGCTCTCTTTTCTGTGGCGGTTTCTTTCCTCTCTTTTTAACCGCAAAATGATCTGATTTTTAATCCTTTTTCTATTTGACATCGGCCGTGTTTTCTGATTATTCTGAAATGTTTTTCTTGTCTGAAAACAAAATGTTCAAACCTGAACCGAAATACGCATTTACCAAACACACTTTTCGCTTCCGGCAGTCGACATTTTAATTTAATTACTTATTGACTATCGATCTGGCAATTCCAACAAATCTATTAATAATGGAGATTCGCTTCCGGTTTTTGTCTGTAATAAAAACTCCGTCACTGCTTACGTCACATTATCCAAAATCGTCATAAAAGAATAAATTCACTCAAAATTTGAACATGCAATGTTAGACAGTCCTCATTGGTATTTTAAACAAGTTTTAATAAATACATACCTGGTATTATCTATCTATATATAGATTGTTTTATTTTAATATATATTTATAGTTATCAGAACTAAGTTTCCATTTCATTTTTTTAATTATTTTTTACTCCTTTAATAAATTTATTTTATTTTTTACTCCTTTAATAAATTTATTTTATTTTTTATTCCTTTAATAAATTTGAGGATTTTACTTTACTTATGATACAAACTCTCTGATGTTAAATTTTCAACTCCCATCCCCTCAGGCAATATTTATTTTACGTCGCCCAGAGGGCGTTTTTTAATTTTGCTAGTGACTATAATCAACAAAATGTCAACTAATTTACTGATTTTGTCACTGAATTTTTCTTTATTAGATGTAGCTCGATAATTCGATAACTTTTGATTAATTTCTATCGTCTATTTTAGATGTCTCTTTATATTATGAACCTTTTCAGCAGATTCATTCTTCGGCCTTTAAACTGAACTCAATTAAAAATAAAGAGTTTCCAACATGATACCAATTCATTGGGGAACTTGTTCATTCATGGACGTCGCCTTAATCATTTAGATCAGCAAAATTATCATGATTATCTTCGCTCTACACTTCTTCTTCTTCTTCTTCTTCTTCTTCTTCTTCTTCTTCTTCTTCTTCTTCTTCTTCTTCTTCTTCATGATGATGATGATGATATTCGAGGCGTGTAAGATCATCTTATATATATATATATATATATTATATATGTGTATAAGATGATCTTTTCCTGGACGTAACTGCATTTCACTTAGCGCTAATACCCTTGGGAAAGGTATGATTTCTACTTCTCCTCCAGCTATGGTAAATTAGGGGCAACTGGGCTCTTTAACCTTGGTTAGGCAACCGGTCCTCTGATTCAAACCTGTTAAACTCCGCTTAAGAAATCGACCTTGTGTCACATCCTGCTCGTGAGGAGGGGTTGGTATATATATATATATATATATTATATATATATATACTAATATAATATTCGTCAATTTGTTTTATTTTTCGAAGTTTCCTGCGGACATACAGATTCACCCACAACTGCCTTTTATATAGTATAGATTACTCCCAGTCCACTCTGATCCGGAGTGATAGTACCTGTTAGGGTCCCATCTAAGGGTTAAATAGAAAAGAATGAATTTTAAATAAATGTGTTAAACATTCAGTTGAAAACGACAAACTGATGCCCATCAAGAACAAGTAAATCAAAACATCTTCGGCTTAAAATAACCCCACAAGGGTTGATATATCCAACCCCTCCACACGAGCAGGCTGTGACACAAAGCCAATTTCTTAAGGGAAGTTTAACACGTTTGAATTCAAAGTTTTCCTTCTAGACTGATTACCTAGTCATGGTTAAAGATCCCAGTCTTCCCTACTATTTACCCATAATTGGAGGGAGAGTAGTTAAATGCATACCTTTTCCAAGGTTATTATGTGAAATGCAAACGATCTGGTACAGGATTTGAACTCGGATCGACGTGTCCATTTCCTACGACTCTAACCATTACACCACGGTCATATTATACGATGTGAACACCAAGCGGCCTAATAGCTAAGTGCTTGTATTGCTGCATGTCACGTGGCTTGTCACGTTGCTTCATAAGTAACTAGAGAGATCTGACCGACATTGACGTCTTTACAGTCAGTGTGTGGCTTGCAAACAGAACAGGCTGACATTACAACATACTAGCAACAATATGCACACTCCGCCGGGCGTAAGTATCTAAGTTTAAGTGTGTGCGTGCGTGTGTTTGTGTTTGTGTTTGTGTTTGTGTGTGTATTTGGGCAGTACTTTTTCTTTTATGCATACTATGTTGAAGAAGACGGATTGTTCATGTCTGACGAGTTTCTTTTCGATCTTTTCTTGTTTTCTTGTCAGTTTCTTGATATCGGCGTGGAGTCTGTTGATTAGTGCACCAAAGTTTTCGTCGCTACACTCCGAAGTACCATCATCAGGGATAGATGTAATTGAGCGGGTTATTGATTCTTTTTAAACAACCGAGTAGCAGTGGGAGTAAGTAGGAGGGGGAACTTACAGAAATTATATGAATAAGATTCAATTTAAATATAGCAGTTACATCCTAAAATGTCTATAACTAATTTCCCGCCAATTCTCATCCTCCCACTCACCACACCCTTTCATATAATTTCTGTGAGTTCCACCAACTACTTACTCCCACTTCTACTCGAAAGCTGGAGAGAGAATGGTTAAATTCATTCCGAAATTAGAAAGACTAACGAAATTAAATAAGAACACATATAAAAAGATTGCACTTATTTTGATTATAATTTATTTGGTTTCTGTATAAAATCATTCAATAGGATGGATGTTGATAAGTAGGTGAATAAAACAATAATATTAGAGATCAATAACCACAAGTAATTATTTATTAAAGCCGAATTTGTTAAAACCAGTATGCAAATTAACCACACCATATATTATGTAAACCTTTATTTCTTAGTGATATATAAGACACATTGAAGGATTTTAAACGCACTAATAACATGGGCTGTTTTGAGGCAAATATAACTCAGATTTATCGTAGAGACATCGTTAATAAATAAGATTTATTCTATTTACTAATGATTATCCTGTTTATCCGATGTTGCTTATCCGCTGAATTCTTATGTCTTATGTTTGTCGTCACTTCATCTAAATAATAGACCATTCCGTTTTTATTATAAAGAAAGAAGAAAAAGTACATGCTACACAGATAAAAATACATTAAGAAAGAAAAAGAAAGAAAGAGAGTAGGGGAAAGACAGAAAGAAAGAGAGTAGGGAAAAAAAAAAGAAAGAGAGTAGAGAGAAAAAAGAAAGAAAGAGAGTAGGGAAAAAAAGAAAGAAAGAGAAAGTAGGGAAAAAAAGAAAGAAAGAAAGAGAAGAAAGAGTAGGGAAATAGACAGAGAAAGAGAGTTGAGCGTGTGGAAGTGATATAGCTAATCTGTTTCAATCGGAACATAATGAAAAGATTGAAGTGTGGGTTGGTTTGTTTTACGGCATATCAACCTCAGTGGGTCATTTAATGCCGATAAAGTTTTAAAATAAATCAATTTTTAATGGATACACAATTTTTTTTTTATAAATACATTTTTCTATTTAACCCATAGTGGACAAAAGATGGGAAAGAAGTAAAAAAAAAGAACAAGAAAGAGAGAGAGAGAGAGAGAGAGAGAGAGAGAGAGAGAGAGAGAGAGAGAGAGAGAGAGCGAGAGAGAGAGAGAGGAGATCTCGTATACAATATGTAGAATAATACTAAGTTCCAATTACCGTCAAATTGGCAAAAACAAGAGAGCAAGCAGCCGTAACTCAAATACGATTCTGGTTTGCGCAAAGACTACTGCAAGTGCAGGAATATGGAGCCTCAGAGGATCATTACAAACCAAGCAGCAAATATGAATTCATTTCTCAACAAATGTTCACAATTTTATACATAAGATAAAATGGGAGATTGTAGAATAATCATACTAAGTTCCAATTACCGTCTGGCAGGATTATGGAGCCTTAGAGGATTCATACAAAACCAAGCCAGCCAATCAGGACTCAGGGCAATGGAATCACCCAAATCATGAGTGGGACTGTCTGAATTCCGATAAGTAACCAGTTGTCTTGACACTGGTTCAGTTGTGCTTGGCCAGTCACATTGTTCAAACCAATAGTAGACTGACTGACTGACTGGCTTACTTCAATACAACAGAGTGAAAGAGACAGAGAGACAGAGAGACACATTAGAGATTAGATATCTTACTTGGTAACTTCTCTGGTTACTGCTTGTTGCTTACTTTATAACTTGTCTGGCCGCCATGTTATCTGGGCTGACTTCTATTTAAGGGCTGGTTTTCCTCTTCTTCCTCGATTCTTCTTGTTGGTACGTATTTGGGCTGGGCTAGTCAATATTTAATTAATAAACACAACTTGGTGTTACTTGATCAAGTTTTTATTTATTAGCCCATGATTGATTCCGCCGCAGAAAGAGACCGACCCATCAGGGTCAACAAACAACGTCTGTACTCCTTCAAAGCTGCGTCGCATCTGCTAACTATTCTCGTGGCGCCTAATCTCACGCCTTCAAGAGGTCAAAAGGTTATAAACCACCCACCGGGTGATTTTCCATGGACTCCCTGATTTTAAAATTAACAGACCTTAATTCAAATTTCTAGCTTTACAGGTCTGTTCACAATTTATTAATACCAAAAATCTTGTAATCATAAATAAGAGAACTCACCTGTTCATCTACCATTACTCAAAGTCAATATTTATTTGGTTTTAATTTCTCAAAAATGTTGAGATTGAGGCTGAAGATTATATTATCTGCATTATTTCGAACTATTGTCCCCATCTTCATTTGTTACTGTACAACGTTTTCGGCCGACAGTGGGCCCTTCCGGCCTTCTTCAGGTATTTCTTGTCGGACTCGTGATGGCTCCAGAATACGGACAAGAAGGTTCCCAAGTCCAGAGAAGAAATACCTGAAGAAGGCCGTGAGGGCATATCGGCCGAAACGTTTACAAGTAACAATGAAGATGTGGACAATAGTGTTCCGCAATAACACAGATAAATACTATTATGGTTAAGTCATGTTGAAAATACCTGGTTCGCTAGATCACCGAAGTTAATGCAGTGATGAGCCGCGCCAGCGCCATGTTCCAATGATAATGCGGTGACCACTTAAGCAATCTCTCTCTTTT
>CM042162.1:1080431-1111204 GCA_023376005.1 Doryteuthis pealeii
AACAGCCCATGTTATTAGTGCGTAAAATCCTTCAATGTGTCTGATAATCACTAAGAAAAAAGTTTACATAAATATATGTGCGGTTAATTTGCATACTGGTTTAACAAATTCGGCTTTAATAAATGATACGTGTTATTTGATCTTCTAATATTATGTTTTATTCACCTACTTTACCAAAATCCACTATTGAATTGGTTTTATACAGAAACCAAATGGAATTATAATCAAAATAAGTGCAATCTTTTTATATGCGTTCTTATTATTTCGTTAGTCTTTTCTAATTATCTCGGAATGAATTTAACATTCTTTCTCCAGCTTTCGAGTAGAAGTGGAGTAATAGTGGGGGAACTCACAGAAATTATATGGAAGGGTTGGTGAGTGGAGGATGGAATTGGCGGGAAATTAGTTATAGACATTTTAGGATGTAAACTGCTATATTTAAATTGAATCTTATTCGTATAATTTCTGCTAAGTTCCCCCTCCTACTTACTCCCACTGCTACTCGGTTGTTAAAAAGATATCAGAACCGCTCAATTACAATCTACCCCTGATGATGGCATTCGCGAGTGTAGCGACGAAAACTTGGTGCACTAATCAACAGACTCCACCACCGATATCAGAAATGACAAGGAAAGATCGAAAGAAATCGTAGACATGAAACGTCCGTCTTCTTCAACATACTATGCATTAAAAGAAAAATTATACTTGCCCAAATACACACACAAACACAAAACACACGCACCACACACACCTTAAACTTAGTAACTACGCCCGGCGGAGTGCGGCTATTGTTGCTAGTTGTTGTAATGTTCAGCCTGTTTCTGTTCAAGCCACACACTGACTGTAAAGACGTCAATGGTCGGTCAGATCTCTCTAGTTACTTATTAAGCAACGTAACCAAGCCACGTGACATGCAGCAATACAAGCACTTAGCTATTAGGCCGTTTGGTGTTCGCATTCGTATAATATGACCGTGGTGTAATGGTTAGAGTCGTAGGAAATGGTCCGTCGATCCGAAGGTTCAAATCCTGGACCAGATTGTTTGCATTCACATAGCGCTAATAACCTTGAAAAGTATGTATTTAACACTCTCCATCACCAGTTATGAGGTAAATAGTAGGGAAGACTGGGATCTTTAAACCATGATAGGTAATCAGTCTAGAAGGAACTTTGATTAAACCTGTTAAAATTACATTAAAGTGGCTTTGTGTCACAGCTGCTCGTTGGAGGGTTGCGGCATGTATATATATATATATGTGTGTGTGTGTGTGTGTATGCGTGTGTGTGGTTGAGGTATCCAAAACTGTAGTAAGGATGATTCTATATGTGATTTCAAGGATACCTGTATTATTATTGTATGATCAGATGTATAAAATACAGTGAATCATTTAAATCACTTAAAGAGAGCTCAAATGTATAATAAACTTTTTAGATTATATACAGAGCAATATTTTATCTTGAAAGGAAGGAAAACTCAACACCGTTATCCATAATAAAATTTATTATTAGACCAAAAATTGGGGCCTTATTAGGGGCCAATTTTTAGTCGAAGATAAGTTTTATTATGGAATAACGATGTGAGTTTTTCCTTCCTTTCAAAGATATTATATATATATATATATATATATATATATATATATATATAATATATAAGATGATCTTACACCCTCGAATATCATCATCATCATCATGAAGAAAAGCAGCAGAAGAAGAAGTAGAGAAAAGCAGACGAAGAAGGGTACTAGTTTGTTAGAATGTTAGTGAAAGAAGAAGAAGAAAAGAAGAGAAGAAAGAAGAAGGAAGAGAAGAAGAAGAAGAAGAAAAGAGTGTAGAGCGAAAATAATATGATAATTTTGCTGATCTAAAATGATTAAGGCGACGTCATGAATGAACAAGTTCACCAAGGAATTGTATCACGTTGAAACCTTTCTTTATTTTTATTGAGTTCAGTTTAAAGGCCGAAGAATGAATCTGTCCGAAAAAGGTCATAATATAAAGAGACATCAAAATAGACGATAGAAATTAATCAAAAAGTAATCGAATATCAAGCTAAATCTAATAAAGAAAAATCAGTGGACAAAATCAGTAAATTAGTGACATTTTTGTGATTATAGTCACTAGCAAAATTAAAAACGCCCTCTGCGGTGACGGTAATAAATATTGCCTGAGGGATGGAAGTTTGGGAAATTAACATCAGGAGAGTTTGTATCATAAGTAAAGTAAATCTCAAATTTATTTAAAGGAGTAAAAAATAAAATAAATTTATAAAGGAGTAAAAAAAATTAAAAAAATGAAATGGAAACTTAGTTCTGATTAAACTTTAAAATATATTAAAATAAAACAACTATATATAGTAGATAATACCAGGTATGTATTTATTAAACTTGTTTTCAAATACCAATGAGACTGTCTAACATTGCATGTCAATTTGGAGTGAATTTATTCTTTATGACGATTTTTTGCGGTAATGTGACCGTAGCAGTGACGGATTTATTACAGACAAAACCGGAAGCGGAATCTCCATTATTAATAGATTTGTTGGAATTGCCAGATCGTAGTCAATAAGTAATTAATTAAAATGTCGATGCCGAAGCGAAAAGTGTTCTTTGGTAAATGCGTATTTCGGTTCAGGTTTGAACATTTTTTCAGACAAGAAAAACATTTCAGAATAATCAGAAAACACGGCCGATGTCAAATTAGAAAAAGGATTAAAAATCAGATCATTTGCGGTTAAAAAGATAGGAAAGAAACCGCCACAGAAATGAGAGCCAGAATGAAGGAGAGACAACAGCAACTCTAGTAGCATCATGTTTGTTTTGCAGACACTGCACCAGAGATTGCCATTCAAAAATTGTCTGTTCAACCATTCACCAGTTTGAGATTTTTAAAAAAATTGGACACACACCATGTCTTTAGTGACGAAGAATTTCTGTTTAACATTTTCAATAAAGTTCGCGTATGATGAACTCATAGGTATACACAGATGCCTATGGGTAGAAAATAGATATATTGTTTTGGAATCTTCCGTTCTACTAAAGACGATGGTGTAGTGTCCAATTTTTTTAAAAATCTCCAACTGGTGAATGGTTGAACAGACCAATTTTGAATGGCATCTCTGGTGCAGTGTCTGCAAACAAACAGTGATGCTTACTAGAGTTGCTGTTGTCTCTCCTTCCTTCTGGCTCTCTTTTCTGTGGCGGTTTCTTCCCTCTTTTTTAACCGCAAAATGACTGATTTTAACCTTTTTCTATTTGACATCGCCGTGTTTTCTGATTATTCTGAAATGTTTTCTTGTCTGAAAACAAAATGTTCAAACCTGAACCGAAATACGCATTTACCAAAGACACTTTTTCGCTTCCGGCAGTCGACATTTTAATTAATTACTTATTGACTATCGATCTGGCAATTCCAACAAATCTATTAATAATGGAGATTCGCTTCCGGTTTTTGTCTGTAATAAAAAACTCCGTCACTGCTTACGTCACATTACCCAAAATCGTCATAAAAGAATAAATTCACTCCAAATTTGAACATGCAATGTTAGACAGTCCTCATTGGTATTTGAAACAAGTTTTAATAAATACATACCTGGTATTATCTATCTATATATAGTTTGTTTTATTTTAATATATATTTAAAGTTATCAGAACTAAGTTTCCATTTCATTTTTTTAATTATTTTTTACTCCTTTAATAAATTTATTTTATTTTTTACTCCTTTAATAAATTTGATGATTTTACTTTACTTATGATACAAACTCTCTGATGTTAAATTTTCAACTCCCATCCCCTCAGGCAATATTTATTTTACGTCACCCAGAGGGCGTTTTTTAATTTTGCTAGTGACTATAATCAACAAAATGTCAACTAATTTACTGATTTTGTCACTGAATTTTTCTTTATTAGATTTAGCTTGATAATTCGATTACTTTTGATTAATTTCTATCGTCTATTTTAGATGTCTCTTTATATTATGAACCTTTTCGGCAGATTCATTCTTCGGCCTTTAAACTGAACTCAATTAAAAATAAAGAAAGAGTTTCCAACGTGATACCAATTCCTTGGTGAACTTGTTCATTCATGGACGTCGCCTTAATCATTTAGATCAGCAAAATTATCATGATTATTTTCGCTCTACACTTCTTCTTCTTCTTCTTCTTCTTCTTCTTCTTCTTCTTCTTCTTCTTCTTCTTCTTCTTCTTCTTCTTTCACTACATTCTACACTAGTACCCTTCTTCGTCTGCTTTTCTTCTACTTCTTCTTCTGCTGCTTTCTCATGATGATGATGATGATATTCGAGGCGTGTAAGATCATCTTATATATATATATATATATATATATATATATATATAATATATATATATATCTTTGAAAGGAAGGAAAAACTCAACATCGTTATTCCATAATAAACTTATTTCGACTAAAATTGGCCCCTAAATAAGGCCCCAATTTTGGTCTAAATAAATTTATTATGGAATTACGGTGTTGAGTTTTTCCTTCCTTTCAAAGATAAATATTGCTCTGTATATAATCTAAAAAGTTTATTATACATTGAGCTCTCTTTAGTGATTTAAAGATTCACTGTATTTATACATACTGGATCATACAATAATAATACAGTGTATCTTAGAAATCACATATAGAATCATCCCTTACTACAAAGTTTTGGATACCTCACACACACACACGCATACACACACACACACACACATATATATATATATACATGCCCAACCCCTCCACACGAGCAGGCTGTGACACAAAGCCACTTTTTTAAGTGTAATTTAACAGGTTTGAATTCAAAGTTTTCCTTCTAGACTGATTACCTAGTCATGGTTAAAGATCCCAGTCTTCCCTACTATTTACCCATAATTGGATGGAGAGTAGTTAAATACATACCTTTTCCAAGGTTATTAGCGCTATGTGAAATGCAAACAATCTGGTCCAGGATTTGAACTCGGATCGACGGATCCATTTCCTACGACTCTAACCATTACACCACGGTCATATTATACGATGCGAACACCAAACGGCCTAATAGCTAAGTGCTTGTATTGCTGCATGTCACGTGGCTTGTTACGTTGCTTCATAAGTAACTAGAGAGATCTGACCGACATTGACGTCTTTACAGTCAGTGTGTGGCTTGCAAACAGAACAGGCTGACATTACAACATACTAGCAACAATATGCGCACTCCGCCGGGCGTAAGTATCTAAGTTTAAGTGTGTGTGTGCGTGTGTTTGTGTTTGTGTGTGTATTTGGGCAGTATATTTTCTTTTATGCATAGTATGTTGAAGAAGACGGACGTTTCATGTCTAACGAGTTTCTTTTCGATCTTTTCTTGTCAGTTTCTTGATATCGGTGTGGAGTCTGTTGATTAGTGCACCAAAGTTTTCGTCGCTACACTCCGAAGTGCCATCATCAGGGGTAGATGTAATTGAGCGGGTTCTTGATTCTTTTTAAACAACCGAGTAGCAGTGGGAGTAAGTAGGAGGGGGAACTTACAGAAATTATACGAATAAGATTCAATTTAAATATAGCAGTTACATCCTAAAATGTCTATAACTAATTTCCCGCCAATTCTCATCCTCCCACTCACCACACCCTTTCATATAATTTCTGTGAGTTCCCCCAACTACTTACTCCCACTTCTACTCGAAAGCTGGAGAAAGAATGGTTAAATTCATTCCGAAATTAGAAAGACTAACGAAATTAAATAAGAACGCATATAAAAAGATTGCACTTATTTTGATTATAATTCATTTGGTTTCTGTATAAAACCAATTCAATAGGATGGATTTTGATAAGTAGGTGAATAAAACAATAATATTAGAGATCAATAACAACAAGTAATCATTTATTAAAGCCGAATTTGTTAAAACCAGTATGCAAATTAACCGCACCATATATTATGTAAACCTTTTTTTCTTAGTGATATATCAGACACATTGAAGGATTTTAAACGCACTAATAACATGGGCTGTTTTGAGGCAAATATAACTCAGATTTATCGTAGACATCGTTAATAAATAAGATTTATTCTATTTACTAATGATTATCCTGTTTATTCGATGTTGCTTATCCGCTGAATTCTTATGTTTTATGTTTGTCGTCACTTCATCTAAATAATGGACCATTCCGTTTTTTTTATAAAGGGAAGAAAAGGTACATGCTACACAGATAAAAATACATTAAGAAAGAAAAAGAAAGAAAGAGAGTAGGGGAAAGACAGAGAAAGAGAGTAAGGGAAAGACAGAAAGAAAGAGAGTAGGGGGAAAATAAAGAAAGAGAGTAGGGGAAAGACAGAGAAAGGGATTGATCGTGTAGAAGTGATAAAGCTAATCTGTTTTAATTGAACATAATGAAAAGATGTAAAGGAAATAAATTTTTTTTAAAAGTACAAAGAGAGAGAGAGAGAGAGAGAGAGAGAGAGAGAGAGAGAGAGAGAGAGAGAGAGAGAGAGAGTTAAATCAGGATTATTATATTTTTACATATTGAACTAAAGTAATAGCTCTTAAGTAAACATATCAAACGTAATAATTAAATTATTATTATTTACTCCTTTTGAGTTTTCACATCAGCATTAGCTGTTGGTCTTTCACTGGAGTCTGAGTGACAGCAAGTCTCCTCAGATCTCCAAGACTCTTCTGAGTATTCTGGCAGATTGCAGCAGTGCAGTGTTCTGAATGGTTTCAATCCTTCCTCTGATATCCAAACTTTCCAAACCCTTCTTTGGGCTGAGCTAGTCATTGATGTCAATATTTAATTAATAAACACAACAACTTGGTGTTACTTGATCAAGTTTTTATTTATTAGCCCATAATTGATTCCGCCGCAGAAAGAGACCGACCCATCAGAGCCAACAAACAACGTCTGTACTCCTTCAAAGCTGCGTCGCATCTGCTAACTAAACTTTTTCGTGGCGCCTAATCTCACGCCTCTAAGAGGTCAAAAGGTTATAAACCGCCCACCGGGTGATTTTCCATGGACTCCCTGATTTTAAATTAACAGACCTTAATTCATATTTCTATCTACAGGTCTGTTCACAATTTATTAATACCCATAAATTGTAACATAAGTTAAGAACTCACCTGTTCATTGCCATTACTCAAAAGTCAACTATTATGGTTAATTTCTCTGAATGTTTGAGATGAGGCTTGAAGATTAGCATTATCTGCATTATTCGGACTATTGTCCCCATCTTCATTGTTACTTGTACAACGTTTCGGCCGATAAGCCCTCCGGCCTTCTTCAGATATTTCTTGTCGGACTCGTGATGGCTCCCGAATACGACAAGAAGGTTCCCAAGTCCGAGAAGGTTCCCGAGTCCGACAAGAAATACCTGAAGAAGGCCGGAGGGCATATCGGCCGAAACGTTGTACAAGTAACAATGAAGATGTGGACAATAGTCTGAATAACGCAGATAATACTATTATGGTTAAGTCATGCTGAAAATACCGGTTCCTGCTAGATCACCGAAGTTAAGCAGTGATGAGCCTGTTCAATGATTAATTGGGTGACCACTTAAGCAACAGCAGGTACTGTAAGCAGCTTGAGTTCTTTGTTTATCAAAATGACTTGATTTGGTATTAAATGATCCCGAAAAGGTTGATATACCGTTAAACAAAACAACCAACCAAAAAATTGAACGTGTGTTGCACCCTGCTCTTCCCTAAGTAAAAAGATAATATTTTCATTACGGTCAAGTGACCCTGAAAGCACCGATACCCACTAGATCACCGAAGTTAAGCATTGATTAGCCTGTTCAATACTTAGGTGGGTGACCAATAAGTAACAGCAGGGTACTATTAGCAACCCGAGTTCTTTGTTTATAAGAATTAAATAAGTGACTTGATTCGACATTAAAGTAAGTCGTCGGGCGGCCTAAAATCGGTATCAGACAGTCAGCGAGGGAGTCTATCCCCTTTCAATAGCGCTAGACAAAGGAGATTGTTTTGGCGTCTGATGTGGAGCGCCACACCTACCATCAGCTCCTTAGTTTATCGCACAGATCCCTGTACTACTCATACGCTGAGTTGGCGAGGACTGGTATCGAACTAGGAACCTTGTGGTTTCTAGCCAAAGGCTCTACCAACTGAGCTAACCCGGCCCCTTCCCAAAATTATTCACATCAAGTCTCCTCTCAAAAATACAAACAGATAAGAACTTGTGTATTTTGAAGAAGCAAATTTGAATATGTTGGCTTTTAGTTAGAATCGAACACCGATAACGGTCGTTAAAAAAAGAGTCACATTCGATATGGCAATTTAAATGCTTTTTATCTCAAGTTTCTTTGTTTAATTTCTCACTCTGCAATTTCTATTGGAAGCAACAAAAAAAAATGACCTTTAGGCACCCCTTTTGATCTCGATTAAGAAAGGACATGTTTTTCATTTACATCGTCAATATCCGGTTGTTTTAACAGACGATTTTTAGATTTTTTTAAATCATAAAACTAACCCCTAACCCTAACCCTAATCACTAACCCCTACCCCTAACCCCTAACAAACAACCGGATATTGACGGTGTAAATGAAAAACATGTCCTTTTTTAATCGAGATTAAAAAAGGGGTGCTTAAAGGTAATATGGTCCGATTTTTTTTAGAACTGAAGGATCATGTGACTGCTGCGTCTGAATTTCTATGACGTTTCCACCAATCCATTGAAATAAGAAGACAAACAAACAAACAAACATACATACAGAATGTCGCCGGGAAAATGTTTAAAAATAACGTTTCTTCCATCTAACCCGGTCGCCTTTTTTTTTTCTCAAGATCCCGGCCCTGATAGGGTAAACAATTCTATGACAAGGCAGACAAACATTTTGTTGACCTCTGGGGTCTCTCAGTCAAGAAGAAGTGATTAGTTATCGTGGGTGATGTTGGGGGGTCGGGACCGAGACGGGGTGGGGTCGGGACTTGGTGTGAAAAGATCGATTGTTATGGCTGTGGGCCAGCGAAAAGAAAAAAGAAATACGAAGAAAATAAAAAAGGTCATATCCGGTAATGTGTATTTGGGGGCGAGGTAAGTGTGGGGGAGGATGAAAGGGATTTGACCCCCCCCCCAAGCCCCGAAAAGTTTACTAAAGCCTCTAAAGAATTATATGTATTAAGAACGAGAAAGAATGGATATTTATGTTGTAGTGTTGTCATGGCTACATCCACTCAACTGTGTACGTGTGTGTACGTGTGTGTGTGTGTACGTGTCTGTATGTGAGTGTGTGTCTGTGTCTGTTCCTTTGTATGCCTGTGTCTGTGGTATGTATGTGTATCTGTCTTTGTATATCTGTGTAGTATGGAGTGTGTGTGCGTGTGTGTGTATGTATGTTGTGTCTGTTCTTTGTATGTCTGTGTCTGTGAGTGTGGTATGTTTGTGTCTGTGTCTTTGTATGTCTGTGTGTGTGGTATGGGGTGTTTGTGCGTGTGTGTATGTATGTGTGTGTATGTATGTCTCTGTCTGTTCCATTGTATGTCTGTGTCTGTCTCTGTGTGTGGTATGGGATGCTTGTGCGTGTGTATGTGCAGGTGTGTGTATGTATGTCTATATCTGTTCCTTTGTATGTCTCTGTGTGTGGTATGGGGTATTTGTAGTATGCATGTGTCTGTGGTATGTATGTGTATCTGTCTTTGTATGTCTGTGTGTGTGGTATGGGGTGTGTGTGCGTGTCTGTGTGTATGTATGTCTGTGTCTGTTCCTTTGTATGTCTGTGTCTGTCTCTGTGTCGTTGTATGTCTGTGTGTGTGGTATGGGGTGCTTGTGCGTGTGTATGTGCAGGTGTGGTCTTTCACTGGAGTCTGAGTGACAGCAAGTCTCCTTAGGTCTCCAGGACTCTTCTGAGTATTCTGGCAGATTGCAGCAGTGCAGTGTTCTGAATGGTTTCAATCCTTCCTCTGATTTCCAAACTTTCCAAACCCTTTTCCAATCCCTTTGGGACCGTTCCAAGTGCACCAACTACAATTGGTATCACTTTCACTTTCATATTCTTCTTCTTCTTCTTCTTCTTCTTCTTCTTCTTCTTCTTATTATTATTATTATTATTATTATTATTATTATTATTATTATTGTTGTTGTTGTTGTTGTTGTTGTTTAATGGGAAAATAATGGGTAGTTAATGGATAGATCACATATTGAAATGTAAACAACTCAGTAGATCACATATTGGAAGAGCACCAGAATTTGAATGAGAAACACCTAAACTAGGCCTGAGATTACAGCGGCCAGAACGTTGTGTTTATACATACCACAATTATTATTATTATTATTATTATTATTATTATTATTATTATTATTATTATTATTTACTCCCTTTGAGTTTTCACATCAGTGTAGCTGATGGCCTTTCACTGGAGTCTGAGTGACAGCAAGTCTCCTCAGGTCTCCAGGACTCTTCTGAGTATTCTGGCAGATTGCAGCAGTGCAGTGTTCTGAATGGTTTCAATCCTTCCTCTGATTTCCAAACTTTCCAACCCTTTTCTTAATCCTTTTGGGGCTGTTCCAAGTGCACCAACTACATTGGTATCACCTTCACTTTCATATTCATAACTTTTTCAGTTCTCTGGCAAGGTCCAGATATTTGTCCATTTTTTCATTTTCCTTTAGCTTCACCCTGTGATCTGCTGGTACTGCAAAATCCACCAGTTGACAAGTTCTTCTTTTTTGTTAATCAACACTAGGTCTGGTCTTCTTGCTGGGATAAGGTGATCCGTTTTTATTTCAAAGTCCCAGAGAATTTTATGCGTCGTTCTCAAGAACAGATTCTGGTTTATGCATATACCATTTTGTTGTATGGTCAAAATTAATTGTTTGCATAATTCCCAGTGGATCACCTTCCCAACCCAGTCATGTCTAGTTTTGTATTCTCGTTGTGCTAGTTTGCTACATTCGCAGAGTATATGGTTAACAGTCTCATCTCTATTACCACAAAGTCTACATTTACTATTTTGTTGAGTCTTATCAATTTTCGATTTGATGTAGTTTGTCCTTATGGCATTATTTTGTGCAGCAATTATAAGTGATTCTGTTTCTCTTTT
Source organism: Doryteuthis pealeii (assembly GCA_023376005.1). Taxonomy (NCBI): domain Eukaryota; kingdom Metazoa; phylum Mollusca; class Cephalopoda; order Myopsida; family Loliginidae; genus Doryteuthis; species Doryteuthis pealeii. Next base: position 1,091,461 of record CM042162.1, read on the forward strand.
GAGGTTTCCCTTTCTTAACCATGTCCAAGTCTTTTCATGTGCAACCTCTTCTATTTGTCGTTTGAATTATTGTCGTTTATTATTATTATTATTATTATTATTATTATTGTTATTATTATTATTGTTGTTGTTGTTGCTGTTGTTGTTGTTGTTGTTGTTTAATGGGAAAATAATGGGTAGTTAATGGATAGATCACATATTGAAATGTAAACAACTCAGTAGATCACATATTGGAAGAGCACCGGAATTTGAATGAGAAACACCTAAACTAGGCCTGAGATTACAGCGGCCAGAACGTTGTGTTTATACATACCACAATTATTATTATTATTATTATTATTATTATTATTATGCAAAATGATCTCAGGTGCTTTGGTATTGTCCCTTCCAGCTGGGAAAATTTGGCTCAAGACCGCCTCGGTGGCGGCAGAATCTCCATAGAGGCCTGTACACGTCAGAATTCACCCTGATACAACATCATGGAAGCTAAGAGGTCCATAAGAAAGCAACGGCAACAAAGCATCGGAACATCATCATCTACAGGACAAACCTACAAAATGCAAAATCTGTGGTCGAGAATGTTTCTCAAACATAGGACTTCATAGTCACAGGAGGCGCTGCAACTTCAGGGGCGCACAAAAAACTTTTATCATAGTCTTTCGAGACTGAATTGCCAATGATATTATTATTATTCCTTTTGAGTTTTCACATCAGTGTTAGCTGATGGTCTTTCACTGGAGTCTGAGTGACAGCAAGTCTCCTCAGGTCTCCAGGACTCTTCTGAGTATTCTGGCAGATTGCAGCAGTGCAGTGTTCTGAATGGTTTCAATCCTTCCTCTGATATCCAAACTTTCCAAACCCTTTTCTAATCCTTTTAGGACTGTTCCAAGTGCACCAACTACAATTGGTATAACTTTCACTTTCATATTCCATAACTTTTTCAGTTCTCTGGCAAGGTCCAGATATTTGTCCATTTTTTTCATTTTCCTTTAACTTCACCCTGTGATCCGCTGGCACTGCAAAATCCACCAGTTGACAAGTTCTTTCTTTTTTGTTAATCAACACTAGGTCTGGTCTTCTTGCTGGGATAAGGTGATCCGTTATTATTATTATTATTATTATTATTATTATTATTTATTATTATATCTGTGTGTGCATGTGGGTGTCTGCGTGTGATTGTGTAAGCATATTATGTTCATATATATGTATCTGTGTGTGTGTGTGTGTGTGTGTGCGTGTGTGCGCGCGTGCGCGTGTGGAAAAATAATGAATAAATGTGAAAAATATGAGTTATGTATTGATATTTGAAAAGATAAATAAACATTTTCATATTCATCTTATTTTTTTCAAGTTTATCTGTCATTCACCCCCCCCACCATCTACCGCCATATTCATGTCCATGTCTCTTGCTAACATATGTTGTGTGTGTGTGTGTGTGTGTATCCCTGTGTGTGTGTGTGTGTGTAATCATCATCATCATCATCATCATCATCATCATCATCATCATCATCATCGTTCCGCTAGCAGTGCGGATATCCATGACAATCTCTCGCCAACCATCCCTATCATTAATGAACCCCGGAAGGTCCTCCGCACAGCATGCAGTAACCGTACAGAGCTGGTCTATGTAGGTCTTTGCTGTACGACCCGCACTAGCATGTCCATGTGCTGGTTTCCATAGAAAGACGTTACTTATGTGTTCATCCTTACTTTTCCAGCAGTGTCCGGCATATCTTGTTCGTTTTGCTCGAATGGTTTGTGTGATCGGGAGCAGGTGGCCCTATAGCTGCTTTTTGGGGGATGTTGCTTCCACAATTTGTTCAAGATCGCACGTAGCATAATTGCAGCTCCCATCTAGCCTATTTTCCAGGTGCCTCGTCAAGCTCCAAATGGTGCAGCCATACAGTAGTACTGATACCATTACGGCCTGGAATGAATATCTGTATCTATGCCTACGTATGCAAAGAGAGAAATAAAGGAGAACGGGAAAAGAAAAACAAGAGAGAGGCAGAGACAGAGACAGAGACAGAGAGAGAGAGAGAGAGAGAGAGAGAGAGAGAGAGAGGGGGGTGGAATTGTACGATTGCGGCGGAAAGAGAGAAAAGAATAAGTTGTACGAAACCCATCAGCATTTCTCTGTATATACATAGCATAGATACAGATATTCATATATATATATATATATATATATATAATTATATATATATATATATATATATATATAATTCAAAGGTCCAGAAAAGAAATCTTCCTTATGACATAGGAGTTTTTTTAAAAACCAGTCGCAGTTTGCAGAGCTCAATGTGTACTCTTATTGTTAGAGTCACAGAGCAAATTTATAAGTAAAAAAATAACAAAAGACTTAGAGATTTTGCTTTATAGTCTATTTCAGGAAGCTTAGACAAAGTGTCTAACTCTCCCGAATCATTCGCATCTGATGATTGGGGAGAGTTAGACACTTTATGTAACCTTCCTGAAATAGACTATAAAGCAAAATCTCTAAGTCTTTTGTTATATTTTTACTTATATATATATATATATATATATATATATATATATATATATATATATATATATCTATGACTACGTATATCATGAGAGAAATAAAGATAGACAAAGAGAAAGAAGGAGAGCGGGAAAAGAAAACGAGAGAGAGAGAGAGAGAGAGAGAGAGAGAGAGAGAGAGAGAGAGAGAGAGAGAGAGAGAGAGAGAGAGAGAGAGAGAGAGAGCGAGAGAGAGAGAGAGAGAGAGAGAGAGAGAGAGAGAGAGAGAGAGAGAGAGAGAGAGAGAGAGAGAGAGAGAGGCGGGTGAATTGTACGCTTGCGGTGGAAAGACAGAAATAATAAGTTGTGCGAGACTTCATTTTCACACAGCGAAATCAAATTAAATTCACCGGAAATTTGTACAGTTCGATGAATTTTTTCAAAATTTTAATTCAGTTTGAAAATTGAATTTCAATAGATTCGCTCAATTAGCGTGGATAACTCACTTAGAATAAATCAACACCATTTTTTGTTTATTTTTTCTTTTTTTTTTATTGTGTTGTTGTTGTTTTTTTGTTTTTTTTTTCCAGCTTACACTTACTCGACGGAGTTCAGTTAAAATTAACCGACTCATTATAGAAGATAAATTTGGAGATATTCGTTTCATAAGGTCTGCAGGTATATCAGTTAATTGATAAAACACATACACACACACATACATCAACACACACACACACATACATGCACACCCACACCCACACACACGTGTATATGTAATGCTTATCATCGTAGGAAATGGAGACGGCAAACCGAGTTCAAATCCTGCACGAGGCTGTTTGCATTTCACATACCGCTAAAAATACTGGGTGGTTGTAAAGTAACTCCCTTCCCTATTTTAAAAAATCTCATAATTTATTTCTGAATCGTTATTTTTACAAAAAACATGAGGACCATATGACCTTTAGGCACCCCTTTTGCGATCTCGTTTAATAAGTACATTTTTTTCATTTACACCGTCAAAATCCGGTTGTTTGTTAACAGACGATTTTTAGAGTTTTTTTTTTTAATTATAAAACTAACCCCTAACCCAAACCCCTAACCCTAACCCCTAACAAAGAATCGGATTTTGACAAAGAATCGGATTGTGAGTCGTGGCTCGAAGTCAGACTACCTCGTTGGCGCGTATGCAAATTTCAACACTGGCCGCGATCGACTCGGATGTGGGGTCTTAGTCAGGGTAGTTGATGCTTATTTAAGACCTGCCTTCCCACGCCGAGACAGTTGCGTTTTGATCTTGGTAACGAAAATACAGACGGGCGAACAAGAAGCGAGTGCGCTTTGGCGGAGGATTGCTGGAAAAGATTGTTGCAGGCGGAATGACTTGGTCATGGGATTTTGGCAGTTGGGAGGACGTCTTTTTCAGTGGACAGATCCGGCTGTCCGACTCGACGAGTTTCTGTTCACATTATCATGAGACCTGCACTTCGGGGCCCCTGAACAGGTTTGTCTCTCGGTCGGGGGTTAGGGGGTTGTATGCCCCGCCCCCGCATAAAATAATTTATTTTTCCCCCTTTCTACAAAAACTATTAAATGTTTCTTTTCAAATTTTCTATTTTTATTTTTTGCAGGTCCTGATTAAAAAAAAAACCCGAAAATTCCAAGACACCTGACGTTGGGTTTGTTATCAATATTTTTTGTCGATTACATCACAAATAAAAATCTGAATCGATTTTAATCTTGACTTTTTCTTTCACTAACTATTCTCATTCAAAATGACAGTGTGGATCGAACTCACTACACTAGAGAAGTCGAAGAGGCGCCCGATGTGTAACGGTTATCGTCCTAGAAGTAATGGTGATAAAGGGGCACTTCACATTCACTAGAGTTCTAGAACTTTATCAGATAGAACTTTTATGCAAGATTGAGTTTAACGTCATAGCCAGGACAATAAGACACTCAGTCACCGCCTTCTAGCACATATATGATAAAAAGAGCATCGTAAATATATACAATGACACATCATCAAGGTGTTATGGTTAGCAAGCTAGTATCATAGACCAATTACTAGTGAATAGTGAGTTTGATTCTCACTAAGTGCCTCATACGGGTTAACATGCCATAAAATCCAACCAACCAACCAGCAAACAACCAAATCCCCCTGCATCCTCAATATCTATTAATAATGGAGATTGGGCATATTCCTGTCTGTAACAAAAACTACGTCACAGCTTACGTCACAATATTCTCTATTCGTAATAGTCTATTAATGGGTATTTAATTTATAGTCAAAATTGTTAATGTGTAGAGTAAAAACAGGCCTATATTACATACACTCAAAATTTTAGTAAGCAATTTAAAAAAAATGTTTTTTACTCTCGCCCCCCCCCCTTTTCTTTTTAGTAACAAGAAGTTTACCAAAAAGTTTACAAATAAATAAATACCTACGATTTTGTGTAAAATTTCTGCGCAAAATATTCAAAATGATTATTTAATTAATAGATGCACGGAACATTTTATTCGAGGGGGACGGGACTATCTTCCATTTAAAATTGTTTTTCTTTTCTTTTTCTCCTTTAATAAATTTGATTTTTCTTACTTATGATAAAAACCCTCTGACATTGAATTTCAACCATCCTCCAATCATGCAATATCTTTCAAAAATTAATTTTTTACACCGCCTAGAGGGTGTTTTGTTGTTGCTAGTATACTAAATGGAGATACAAGATAGCAGTATCATTTTTTACTATCCGTAACAGCATCATTCCAATCAACCTTTGCATTGATCAGAATAATATTCTCTGTCTTGTCCATTGAAATCCTAAAATAAAAGAGAAAAGGCAGATGACATGACATTCACTTCGAAGAGGAAATAATACGATTTACACAGAAGAGATCTAAATATTCTTCTTTTTATTTTATTCTTTCTGCATCCATCTTTTCTTTCTTTTCTTTATTTCATTCTTTATTTATTCATTCATTTTGGCTTCTACACTTTCTTTCTTTCTTTCCTTCTTTCTTTCTTTCTCTCATTCTTTCTTTCTTTCTTTCTTTCATTCTTTCTTTCTTTTCGTACAGGTTCTTTCTTTCTTTCTTTCTTTCTGTCTTTCTTTCTTTCTTTCTTTCTTTCTTTCTTTCTTTCTTTCTTTCTTTCTTTGTGTTAACCTCTTTACTTCTCCGATTACTTTCTTTCTTTTGGCTTTCTCACCCCCTCTCCTCCCTTCCTTCCTTCCTTCCTTCCTTCCTTCCTTCCTTCCTTCCTTCCTTTCTTCTTTCCTTCCTTATTTGGCCTCTTCACTTCCTTTTCTTTCTTTCTTTTGGCTTTCTCGCCTCATCTCCTTTCTTTTTCTTTCTTTCTTTCTTTCTTTCTTTCTTTCTTTCTTCCTTCTCTTCCTTCATTTATCAATTTTGGCTTCTTCACTTGTTCTTTATTTCTTTATCTACTTATTAGAAACCTCACTTTTTTGCCTTTTCTCCCTCCCTCCTCTTTCTCTCTTTCCTTTCAGCCCTTCTTCCCACATTTCCTCTCTTTATCCTTTTATGTCCCCACAATAATAAAAAAAGAAATGAATCTAAAAATCAGTCTCCATGGTAACAACAACTCTGAACCCACCCAACCCCCAACCCCCAACTTCTTACCCTTCTTACCCTCACACCAAACACCCACTAAATTAAAAAAACAAAAAAAACGCTTCGAGGGCAAAATAACTATCACCAAACATGTGACCGCGACCCCCAGAGGGCATGAAGGCTGGTTGTAACACGATAGTGTTGTATAGCCTTGTATATCCCATCGTCGAATATCGTCGGCTATATAATCGAGAGAGGAGACTGGTGTGTGTGTGTGTGTGTGTGTGTGGAGAGAGAGAGAGAGAGGAGAGAGAGAGAGAGAGAGAGAGAGAGAGAGAAAAGATGGAAAGAACACAAGATAGATAGGTAAGTAGGTAGGTATGTTGGTAGATAGGTAGATAGATAGATAGAGAGAGAGAGAGAGAGAGAGAGAGAGAGAAAGAAAAGATAGATAGAGAGAGAGAGAGAGAGAGAGAGAGAGAGAGAGAAGATGGAAAGAACACAAGATAGATAGGTAAGTAGGTAGGTATGTTGGTAGATAGATAGATAGAGAGAGAGAGACAGAGACAGAGAGAGACAGAGATAGAGAGAGAGAGAGAGAAGAACACGAGATAGATAGTTAAGTAGGTAGATATTTTGATAGATAGATAGATAGATAGAGAGAAAGATAGATAGATAGATAGATAGATAGATAGAGAGACAGAGACAGAGACAGAGACAGAGACACAGAGAGAGAGACAGAGAGACAGAAAAGATGGAAAGTACATAGGTAAGTAGGTAGGTATTTTGATAGATAGATAGATAGAGAGAGAGAGAGAGAGAGAGAGAGAGAGAGAGAAAGATAGATATAGATAGATAGATAGAGAGAGAGAGAGAGAGACAGAGAGAGAGAGAGAGAGAGAGAGAGAGAGAGAGAGAGAGAGATTGATTTGAGACTTACTTGTGACTTCATTTCTTACTGCTATCTTGTATGGTTGTTTCCTTTTCTTCTTCTCTGGTCGCCATGTTGTCAAGTCTCTTCTGCTTCTTCTAACGGCTAGTTTTTAGTCATGCAATTAATTAACACACAAGACTTTTTTCCTTGATTGAGGTGTCCTCTTGGTGTAGTGACTAACATGCTAGACTACGACATCGTAGTAAACGAGTTCGAATTCCAGTCACGTTATTACATTTACATACGGATTAATACTGTTGAGAAAGGTATGACCCCCTTCATCCCCACCAGCTAGGGGTTAAAAGTGCCACTACCATTTTTCTACAAAAAATGGCTTTGAAATTAAATAACCCATTAAGATTGATATGCCATTAAGCTAAGAAACCAACCAACCAAACAACTATTACTTTCGCGCTAAAATGAACAGAATCATTTTTGTTTAAATTTGCATTTTCAACAGAAAATAACGTTCGTGTTTCTTGATATCTCAATTGTATTTTTGGTCATGAGTGTCACCGACCCGTTACCAAGAATATAACTCCATTGTTTCCATTGTTTAACAACACGCTTTAAGAAACAATAGAAAACTGAGTGAATCACCATGGCGCAGCAGAGACAATAGTACGATATTGTTGGTTGGTTGGTTGGTTGGTTTTTATGGCATGTCAACCCTTGTTGGGTCATTTTATGTTTTAGTTTTATTCATTCTTGATAAGTATTCAATTTTTTAAACACTTTAAAAAAAAAACAGGTTTTACTACTAAACCCATAGATGGGACCCGAACAGGTACTACCACTCCAGGTCAGAATGGACCTGGGAGTAATGGTGATGAAGGGGTACTCCACATTCCCCAGAGCTCCAGAATTGGAACTTCACCATCAGATAGAGTTTAACGTCATACCCAGGACATTAAGATCCTCAGTCACCTTCTGGCACATATATGATAAATGGGTTGGGGTTTGGCATAAGGGCAATGGGGTTGGGACAATCATATAGGTGCTAGGGATTGACGTGACCAGACGATAAATCGGAGGGGCCTTCTCCGATTGCCCGTCTAGCCTAATTAAGGACCAAAGTGGAGTGTTGCATGTCATGGACTATTCAACCACTTGGGTTCCATCCTTAAGCATCACTGGTCGCTATCCACGGCCAACAAATGATTCAGAGGTCCAGTCGATATATTCTAAAGCCCCAGATGATAAGGCTGAACAGGATATTGCGACACGATCTATGTTAAGTGTGGTATTACTGAACCTCTATCCCTCTTTGATAATACCATGTTTCCCCAAAAATAAGACCTACCTGCAAAATAAGACCTAGCGTTATTTTTCAGGATGATTTTAATATAAGCCCTTCCCTTAAAATAAGCCCTAGTTGAGAGCAGCAGACAGACGAAAGAAATGAGCATTCCTCACAATCACATCATGTAACGCAAACAATCCTCCGAAAATAAACCCTAGTGTTATATATAAGCGTGATTTTTCAGGATGATTTTAATATAAGACATCCTCTTAAAATAGGCCGGTGATTTTCACCTTTAGTTGGCTAAATTCCTAGCAAATAAGGCAATTAGAGTAACCTCCCTTGACTATCACTTTGAAATAAGCCGGTAGCTATTTTGAAAGTCTTCGTGCGAAATAAACAAATCTTAGAATTTTTTTTCAAAAATAATACAACTGCATGCTTTAACACAAAAATATCATAAGATGTGTTCTTAATAACAATTAAGTTCATTTCAGATAATGCACAGGCACAATTTTATGCTAGGAATTTAGCCAACTAAAGGTGAAAATTACCAATAAACCTTAGTTATTTACCTCGCATCCCACGTATGCGGGTGTGACACAAGGTCTTTTTAATGTGGGACCACCCACGAACCGAAGCTCATGGGATGGTGGGTGCAAAAATGCGCAGATTCCATCGGCATTACGCCTTCAAGGGGGACGCCTAAGGCACTGGGCAATAAACCATGCCCTGCCCCTTTAAATCGAGGAGGCAGGTGTTGCCTGGGCGGATAGAACCCTGGGTAAGTAAGCCCTAGTTGAGAGCGGTAGACAGACGAAAGAAATAAGCATTCTTCACAATCATATCATGCTACAAAAAACAAAAACAAAAAAAAAAAAAAAACACTCGATATCCTCCGAAAATGAGTATTATATTTCGGAAGGAAATTTAATATAAACCCTGTCTTATTTTCGGGGAAACATCTGTTTCAATTGAACATGATGAAGAGAGAGAGATAGAGAGAGAGAGGGGGTGTAGAGAGTATATGTGTGTGTATGTGTGTGTGTGTGTGTGTGTGCGCGTGTGTAAGAGAGAGAGAGAGAGAGAGAGAGAGAGAGAGAGAGAGAGAGAGAGAGAGAGAGAGATTTAAATCAAGATTATAATACATTTTTCTTTTTACAGTGTGATTTTTCAGGATGAATTTGATATAAGCCCTCTCTTTAAAATAAGCCCCAGTTGAGAGCGGCAGACAGACAAAAGAAATAAGCATTCTTCACAATCATATCATGCGACACAAACAGTCGACATCCCCTGAAAATAAGCCCTAGTGTTATATTTCGGAGAGTGACTGAATATAAGCCCTGTCTTATTTTCAGGGAAACACGATAATACACGATTTGAAACTTTCTAATTATTTGGGGATTGAAGTAAAAAAAAACAATGGATTAAAAAGTTTTAACTTACATTCTCGCAAATAAGTAAGTTGCTGTAATTACCGATCATTTTGTTTGAGACAGACAGAGAGAGAAAGAGGGGTGGAATGAGAGGGTGAGAGAGAGAGACTGGGAGAGAGAAAGACAGAGAGAGAGGGGCAGTGAGAGATATAGACTGGGAGAGAGAGATAGAAAGAGAGAGACAGAGAGAGAGAGAGAGAGACTGAGAGAGAGAGACTGGGAGAGAGAGAGAGAGGTGAGAGAGAGACTGGAGAGAGAAGACACAGAGAGAGGGGGGGTGAGAGAGAGAGACTGGGAGAGATAGATAGAACGAGAGAGACAGAGAGAGAGAGAGAGAGAGAGACTGAGAGAGAGACTGGAAGAGAGAGAGAGGGTGAGAGAGAGACTGGGAGAGAGAGAGAGAGAGAGAGAGAGACTGGTAGAGAGAGAGAGAGGGGGGCAGAAGCGAAGCGGGACCGCCAGCAATCGGTGCAACAAAAAAATTTAAATTTCAAAACAAAAAAAATAAAATAAATAAATAAATAAAGGAAATGCAAATATGTATGTCGAGCTTAAAAGGATTATATAAAAAAAACATCCGTCCATTTCTCTTTTCTTCACGACCCCACCCCCTCCACATGACCGTCATCTCCCAACAATTTGACATATATCGCTTCATTTGGAATAAGTGCAAAGAAGAAGAAGAAGAAGAAGAAGAAGAAGAAGAAATAGAAAGATAGATAGAAACATAGGTGTAATGGGCTCAGAGAGATAGGTCGATAGATAGATGTAAAAGGTTGAGAGACATAGATGTAAAAGATAGATAAATAGATATAAAAAGCTAGGGTAGATAGATAGGTAGATAGATGGATAGATAGATAGGTGTAATGGGCTCAGAGAGAAAGATCGATAGATAGATGTAATAGGCTGAGAGACGTCTATCTACCCTAGCTTTTTCTATCTATTTATCTAAATAGATATAAAAAGCTAGGGTAGATAGATAGATAGATAGATAGATAGATAGGATATATCGCTTCATTTGGAATAAGTGCAAAGAAGAAGAAGAAGAAGAAGAAGAAGAAGAAGAAGAAGAAAGATAGATAGAAAGATTGGTGTAATGGGCTCAGAGAGATAGATCGATAGATAGATATAATAGGCTGAGAGACATAGATGTTAAAGATAGATAAATAGATATTAAAAGCTAGGGGTAGATAGATAGATAGATAGATAGATAGATAGATAGATAGGATATATCGCTTCATTTGGAATAAAGTCATAATTGATCATACAACTCCGACACGCTTGACAAGATACATAAAATAGGAATACAATATAATACAAATGAAATACAATAAGGACACATTCAAGTGTTACGTACATGTACATATAAAAAGAGTTACAGATAGTCCATATAATGGAAGTCACTTACTGACTTAGTCCGTACATGGGGACCAGAGGCCCCACGAGGGTGGGGTGTATTCACAAAATCTCTAACCCATGTGGTTCAGCCGAGAAGGAGAAAAGAGGGAGAGGCGTTTGAATCAGCCGCTTAAATACTATAGCCCCTGGCGAGAACAAGCGGCAACGCAGCGGGAAGATAACTCTTCCATGCCAATGTGAAGATAATCCAACACAATATATAAACAGCAAACTAAATGTTTTCTCCACAAAGTAGTCCCCTCTTGAATCTAATGCACTTTCCATCCTTCTCTGTCACGCTTCTCTGCTCTGCTGGAAGAATTTTTCTGGTATGTCTCTCAGCTCCGTCGTTACAGACCTCTTGATGGCCTCAACGCATTCAAAACGGGTCCCCGTGATGAGACCTTTCAGCTTGGGAAAAAGAAAAAAAGTCACGATTTGTCCTGCCACAACTATCGTCCCTTCCCGTGCACTTCCCATTATGAGGTGTGTCTGAAAAGTAATGAGACTGTTGTCACAAAAATTCATTTAAAATCCAAACAATAAACTAAATGTTTTCCTTCCAGAGTAGTCTCCCCTTGAATCTAATACACTTTCCCATCCTTCTCTATCACGCTTTTCTGTCCTGCTGGGAAGGATTCTTCCGATATGTCTCTCAGCTCCGTCATTACTGACCTTTTGATGACCTCAACGCATTTAAAACGGGTCCCCTTGATGAGCCCCATTCAGCTTTAGAAGTGCATTGTTGGCATCCTTCCGTCTACGAAAGGTGATGGAGTTGGTGCCCAAATTTTTTAAAATTACGTAACCTGGGCGGTTCATATGGAGGATGAGCTATTGCTCAAGCAGCAAATTCCCCCTCTCGATACTGCCGCTGTGATCCAAAGAAAAGGTAAGGAACCAATGCAGTTTGGCAATGGTAGTGTCACAGGAGTTGCTAGGTAGCACTGGGTTTTCAGCATCACACCACCTTTAGGGACTCCAGCTCCTGATTTGTTTTCGGGATTTACTCCCCTTGGTTGGATTTTACGGCATGTCTTAGCTCGCAGCAAGAATGAGAAAGACCGATTTTTCAGAATATTTTCTGAACATCCATATCTGTTGCTGTTTTTTATTCAAATTTTTTTTTTTTTTTTTAAAAAATTATTTTTAGTGAGAGTATGTAATTAGGGGAGGGGTGAAATAGGTGAGAGAGAGCGGGGGGGCTTGAGAGAAGTGGTGTAAGTAGGAGGGTGGATTAGGTGGGGTGGGTAAGTTATTGGCCATTACAATACTAGGTGGAATAAATTGAACCAAAAACTAGGTGGAATAAATTAGAGCAAATATATATATATATATATATATATATATATATATATATTAAATGATACCAGACAAAGAGTATCTTGTAAGTTTTTTTTATTTTATTTTTGTTGTGCACGTAAAAAGGAAATCTATTTACGACAAAGTATATGCAGCAGTTGTGCAAAGGATGTTCATTCAATCCCAGGTGGGTATACGGGAGGGGGGGGGTGAATATATAAACAGACTAAGACAGCTTCCAAATTAGATAGATAGATAGATAGATAGATAGATAGATAGATAGAAACTGACTGTGGTAGATAGATAGATAGATAGATTGAAAGATGGATAGATACATACATACATACATACATACATACGTAGAAACTGATATATATTATATATATATATATATATATATATATTATATATATATAGATAGATAGAGAGATAGATAGATAGATTAGAAACTGACTGAGGTAGATAGATAGATAGATAGAAACTGACTGAGGATAGATAGATAGATAGATAGATTGACTGATTAGATAGTAGATAGAAAGATAGATAGATAGAAGATAGATAGAAAGATACATGATACATACATACATGCATAGAGAACTGATATATATATATATATATATATATATATATATAGATAGATAGATAGATAGATAGATAGATAGAAACTGACTGAGGTAGATAGATAGATAGATAGTTAGAACTGACTGAGGTAGATAGATAGATAGATAGAAACTGGCTAAGATAGATAGATAGATAGATAGATAGAAACTGACTGAGATAGATAGATAAATAGATACATTCATAGAAACTGACTGAGGTAGACAGATATATAGATACATTCATTGAAACTGACTGAGGTAGATAGATAGATAGATAGATAGATAGATAGATAGAACTGACTGAGGTAGATAGAAAGATAGAAACTAAGGTAGATATGAATAAAGTGGAAATGCAGAGACAGATTTGAATAAATTGGTATCCATTTCAATAGACGGAGAAATAAAAATTCTTAAATATATATATATACATATATACTTGTACTTATCTATGCACTTTCATGTGTGCATATATCTTTAAATACTTTAAGTATCTATGCACATCTATAAGCGCATATCTACATTTGAAATCTGAAAGTTGCATAGAAAGTCTTCGACGTCTCTTATTCGATTTCTGTGCCGCACAAAAATGCAGTTAAAGAAGAACGACGAGTGATGATATCGGCGGCCATGTTGCTTTATATCCGCCATTTTGTTGAAGGGAATGATAAAGATCAGAAAAAGGCGGCAACCGAAAGTGGATTCATTCCAAGAAGAAGAAAAAAGATTTTGCTGATTCGTTAGTGAAATGAAGACAACGATCAATGAAAATGATAAGCCAGTTAGAAATGAGGTTTTTTTTTTTCTTTTTAAATTAATTTTATCGAGAAAATGTCTGTATTAACGGGGAAAATTAATCGGCATGTCAACCCTTGGTGGGTTATTTTATGCCGATTTTTTTACAAAAAGTTTTTACAAGTTTTACAAAAATATATTTAAAAATATAAAATATAAAATCAAAATATGAAAATATTATCAAAATTTATCAAATTAAAATATAAAATATATATTTAAAGATATATTTCATAAAACAAATTTTATTCCCGAGTCCGACAAGAAATACCTGAAGAAGGCCGGAGGGTATATCGGCCAAAACTATTGTCCAATAGTCCGAACAACGCAGATAATACAAATTTTATTCTTTCACAAAAAGTTTGACATCTCATATTCATAAAACATACTTATATTTTTAAGCCAGTTAGAAATGTTCCTTTTTTTCTTTTAAATTTATTTTATCGAGAAAATTTCTGTATTAACAGGGAAAATTAATGTTGGTTGGTTGGATTTTACGGCATGTCAACCCTTGGTGGGTTATTTTATACCGAAGATGTTTTGTTTGATTCATTCTTGATGGGTATTCAAAAATTCATTTAAAACATTTTTAACATTTTTTCTATTTAACACATAGATGGGGCCCTAACAGATACTACTACGTCAGATCAAAGTGGACCTGGAGTAATGGTGATAAAGAGCTTTGTAAATTTAATTTTTCGAGAAACTTTCGGTATTAATGGGGAAAATTAATGTCGGTTGGTTGGATTTTACGGAATGTCAACCCTTGTTGGGTTACTTTATGCCGAAGACGTTTTGTTTTATTGATTTTTGATAGGTATTCAAAAATTCCTTTAAAACATTTTTACACCTTTTTTTCTATTTAACACATAGATGGGAGCCTAACAGGTATTACCACTACAGATCAAAGCGGAATTGGGAGTAATGACAATGAAGGGGTACTCTACGTTCCCTAGGGCTCCACAATTGGAACTTCACCATCAGATAGAGTTTATACCCAAGATACTAAGACTTTCAGCCACATATATGATAACAAAAGGTTGGGGTTTGCCATAAGGGCAATAGGGTTGGGACAATAATATAGGTGCTAGGGCTTGACATGACCAGCCGATTGACCGGAGGAGGCTAAATAATAGCCAAAGTGCAGCGTTGTATGTCATTAACTACTCAGCCACCTGGGTTCCATCCTTAAGGATAACGGGTCGCCACCCACAGCATACAGGTAGCACCATTGGGGAATTTTACCCTTCTGCACAAGTGCAATTGGTGTATTCTAAAGTCCCTTCGGACAGGACAGGGGGAAATTGATGCCAAATCCATCAATTTCACGTTGCATTCAATTTTACGAGTATCTTCATCTTTTTGTTGATTTTCATCAATAACGTCGTCAACCAACAGTTATTCGAATTCCACAATCCAATGATAAGAAATTGATTTTAAAAATTGCCTTTAAATTTCCATTGGGTGCTTTCAATATCGCGAATTGACTTGGGTGCCGAGTTGCTTTAGGTGCCAAGATGCCTAGGGTGCCGAGTTACCTTGGGTGTCGAGTTGCCTTGGGTGCCGAGTTGCCTTGGGTGTCAAATTGTTTTGGGTGCTGAGATGCCTTGGGTGCCGAGATGCCTTGAGTGCCGAGTTGCCTTGGGTGCTGAGATGCCTTGAGTGCCGAGTTGCCTTGGGTATCGAATTGCTTTGCGTGTCGAGTTGCCTTGGGTGTCTATTTGCTTTGGTTGCCGAGTTACCTATAGTGTCGAGTTGCCTTGGTTGCTGTGGAATGTCAAAAGAGTTCCAGTATGTGAGGGGATCGTCCACTGCAAGTTCTTGCCACAGGGACAGATGATCAACCAGCATGTTTACAAAGATATACTGCAGCGTTTGCTTTATTCAATGCGCGAGAAGAGGCGAGAAGTGGCAGCACAACTCGCGTGGATGCTTCACCATGACAACGCACCTGCCCACGCTGCCCTGAGTATCCGAGAGTTCATGGCCCAGAAGAAAATCACTATGCTGGAGCAAACTCCCTACTCGCCCGATCAGGCTCCATGTGATTTTTCCTCTTCCCCAAGCTCAAAAGCGTCATCAAAAGAACCAATTTTTGTGACACCAGTTCTGGGACTTTTTTGACATACCTCGTATTATACTTTAAAAAAACCCTGAACTACTTCCAATAGCTGTTAAGTAAACATATCAAACATTGCAATAATTAAATTACCATACTGGGGTATATCCACAGGTCCTGCTAGTTAGTAAATATTGCTCAACTTTTAAATAGTCCTAGTATTAATTCTGCTCATGTAAAAACTCCAGGTTAGTATCGATCTCATACACTAGTTGTTAGTTGAATAAGTTTTTACTTGCTAAAATTTTATTAAAATCAATTTTTTAAGATCAATATGAAAATTAGCCTTCCCGTTCATACTATAAACCGCTATTTTGATGTATATATAAATACAATTGCATGCCATTAATATGTAGATATGGTCCACAGTTTTAATAATGTAAAATAATTTATTGATAATTCAGGTTTAAATAAAATCATAGAGAATGTGAAGTAAATAACAAAGGAAATTGTGACATGAGTACTGATATTGTTTCGGCTAGAGACAGACGACCTCCCAATCTCCATTAAAATAATATTATATATTTAATAATATGGACTACAGCAAACGATCTGATTCCAATAAGAAACTTCACAATTAAGTTCACTTTAAATCTTTTCTTAAAAACTCCAGGTTAGTATCGATCTCACACACTTGCTGTTAGTTGACTAAGTTTTTACTTGCTAATTTTTACTTAAAGGTGGGTGTTGTAATGTTAACTATACTTAGCCGGAGTTTCGCTCGCTAACAATCTCGTAAATCCGGGTTCCTTATTCTTCGAGGAGAAAAGTAGAGAAGGGGAGAAAAAAACAGATTGAGTTTGGATTTGAAACAAATTTTTTGTGATACTAGTTCTGGAACTTTTTCCGACATACCTCGTATGTTGAGTTACTTTTGGTGTTTTAATTGTTTAGGATGTCGAGCTGCTTGGGGTGACGAGTTGCTCGCAATGCCTAGTTTCTTTTAAGGGCTGAATTGGATGTTGAGTGGCTTTGGGTGCCGTGTTTGCTGTTGTTAATGAGTTGCTTTTGGTGTCGAGTTGTTTTAGTGACTATTTGCTCTGGGTGCTGATTTGGATTTACCTAGTTGCTTTGGGTGTTGAATTGCCGTGGGTGTCGAGTTACCCTTGGTGTGAGGCTCAACGATTTTGCAATTTCTTCACGTTTTTCCGATTTGACCAGTTTCAACTAGGTACCCAAAAGCATCTAAGCATCAAAGACAGCTGAACCTCCAAATATTCCCAAAACAACTCAATGTTATATAATTTTATAGGCAGCTTATAAATTATGTACGTACCTGTAGTTAGAATATTCAAGTAAAGTTTGTTAGATTTAATATCGAATGTGGGAGATTTTCCATAGCCGTTGGGGTTATGATTGACATGACGATGATCCCAACTGACTGTCCGGTAGACGCGATTGGGCGCTGTGAGAATAAGTTTTTAGTTTAGTTCAGATGCGACCAAACTTTCGAGGAGCGTGGACATTGTTGTCAGCGCTCGGGGTCCATCTCCCACCGCGGCGGAATCATCATGGGCTGGGTTTGTAAATAAAGCTTTATTAAAGAAAACAACTGTCTTGTTAATTGATTAATTCAAACAAACAATGACCATCCCGACACAAAGAAGATCAACCCTTAACAGAAAGTCCTGAAGAGAAGAATCGACCCGAGAAAACTCAGAATAACGGGGCCCTATGGAAAGTTACCCGACAGTTATTGGCGGTTAGCGGTTAGTAACCTTTTTTACTTGACCCCTTGAAAAACGTGCGATTAGGCGTGAGATAGTTAGTCAGATGGGAGCCGGAACTCTACGAGAGAGGATGTTTCTTAGTGTTCGCAACTCACAGCGCGGTCGAATCCTGGGCTGGGTTGTGAAATAGACGCTTTATCAGTAAACAACCAAGTCTTGTTAATTGATTAATTCAAACAAGTAATGACCATCCCGAAACAAAGAAGATCAACCCTTAGCAGAAAGCCCTGAAGAGAAGAATCAACTCGAAAAAACAGATCAACAAAAGAAGATGGCGGCCGAGTTAGACGAAGTAACCAGTAAGCAAATATTAACAATCATCTACTATACTCTAATCTACCTACTGCCTCCCTTTCCATTTTATATAAATAGGCGCATGGTCTAATGGTTAGAGTCGTAGGAAATGGAAGTGTCGACCTTAGTTCAATTCCTGGACGAAACCATTTGCATTTCACATGACGCTAATATCCTTGGGAAAGGTATGAATCCAATTCTCCCTCCAGTTATGGGTAAATAGCAGGGCAGACTAGACTCTTTAACCATGACTAGTTAGCCAGTCTAGGAGAAGGAAAACTCTAAATTCAAACCTGTTAAACGCCGCTTAAGAAATTGACCTTGTGTCGCATCCTGCTTGTGTGGAGGGGTTGGTAAATATGTATATATATACCTAAGATGTGGGTATACAACACTCAACATCAAAAGCAAATTCGGCATCCAAAGTCACTCAGCATCAAATTTAGTAGGTTAATATACAGTTATAAAGTGAGTGGTGTTTTTTCTTTGACCCTATATCTGACTTTAAGATGGTCGTCATCTTTTCATCTCGTCTTTGTCTCCGTCAACAAAAGAACAGTTTGGTGTTGAGAAAATAGAGAATGTCATTTCCTGTTATCTGATGAATATTAGAATCCAAAATGAAAGATTAGTATTATCTGCGTTATTCGGACTATTGTCCTCATCTTCATTGTTATCTGTACAACGTTTCTTTAGGACATTTATCTATGCTGTTTTTCTGAATGTTTGAGATGAGGCTTGATGATTACTATTATCTACGTTATTCGTACTATTGTCCTCATCTTCATTGTTATCTGTACAACGTTTTGGTCGACGTGCCCTCCAACTCCTGATTACGACAAGAAGGTTCCCGAGTCCGAGAAAAAGATTCCCAAGTCCGACAAGAAATACCTGAAGAAGGCAGAAACGTTGTACAGATAACAATGAAGATAAGGACAATAGTCCGAATAACGCAGATAATACTAATCATGAAGCCTCATCTCAAACATTCAGAGAAACAGCATAGATAAATGTCCTAAAGAAACGTTGTACAGATAACAATGAAGATGAGGACAATAGTCCGAATAACGCAGATAATACTAATCATCAAACCTCATCACAAACATTCAGAGAAATAGACAAAATGAAAGATATTTAAAAAGAAAGGCCACATTTAATCGTGTTGCATCCACTGAAGTCGATTTTAAATTGACTTTTCCATCCGGGCATCTCACGTCATCGCCCCCCCCCCCCCCACTGCGCCGCGACAGTTATTAGTGTCTATTTGCATCCAGTATCTTGTAAAAACGTCCTTTATGATGGTTTGTGTCTTATGGTTGGATTTGATTGGCTGAAAAACAGGATGACGTCACTGTATTGTCATATCTTGACAAGCTTCAAGTGGTGCCGTTGTTCGTTGCCTTTGTGAATGAATGCGATCATCGTCTTGAGTGAAAATGAACGAATGAATTGTTGAGCACACTTCAAAGTTGTGCGTGCAACATTCACACCACACATTTACGCAGTCGTCGTTCAAATACCTTATTTTAATTCTTCTTTTTCTTCTTCTTTCTTTCTTTCTTTCTTTCTTTTTTCTTTCTACTTTTCTTTCTTTTTCTTTCTTACTTTCTTTTTTCTACTTTTTGTTCCTTCTTTTTTCTTCCCGTGCTTGTTCTTGTTATTTCTTTCTTTCTTTCTTTCTCATTCTTCTTTTTCTTTCTTTCTTCTTCTTCTTCTTCTTCTTCTTCTTTCTTTCTTTCTTTCTTCTTCTTCTTTTCTTTCTCTCTCCCTCTCTTCTATTTCTTTTTTTTTTCTTTCTTTCTCTCTCTCTTCCTCTTCTATTTCTTTCTTCTCTTTCTCTTCTCTTCAA
>CM042162.1:1111304-1133804 GCA_023376005.1 Doryteuthis pealeii
CCCGTTGTAGTCGGCCTATATGGTGTTGCCCATATATAAGTGTGTGTTCACAGGAGAACGTCACTTATGAGTTCGCCCGTATTTCTCTAGCATACCAAGCATGGTTTGTTCGGCTTACTTGAATGGTTTTGGCAATAGGAGGCCCAAGCTGGCCGTACAGTGCTTTTTTGTGGGTGCTGCTTCCAGATTTTTCAAGACAAACGCGCAGGGGATTCTGGAGAGAGTCAGTGTCTGAACACTGTGACAATGGCTCGCATATTATGTCTCAAAACGAAATACACACGCTCCCAGAGAAGAGAGAGAGAGAGAGAGAGGAGACGAGAGATGAGAGAGAGAGAAGAGAGAGAAAGACAGACAGACCAGACAGAGAGCAGAATTAGTCAGGCATTTTGTTCTTATGAATCTATTTTTGAAATAATTATTTTCTTTTTCTATCTTTTATTGCGTAGAAAAGCGTTGCGTGCGCGTTAGAAGAATAAAATAATAATAATAATAATAATAATAATAATATCTGGACCTGCCAGAGAACTGAAAAAGTTATGGAATATGAAAGTCGAAGTTATTACCAATTGTAGTTTGGCACTTGGAACAGTCCCAAAAGATTAGAAAAGGTTTGGAAGAGTTTGGATATCAGAGGAAGGATTGAAACCATTCAGAACACTGCACCTGCCTGCAATCTCGCCAGAATACTCAGAAGAGTCCTGAGACTGAGGAGACTTGCTGTCACTCAGACTCCAGCTGAAAGACCATCAGCTAACACTGATGTGAAAAAACTCAAACAATAAATAACTAATAAATAATAATCAATATAATAATAATAATAATAAGAAGAAGAAGAAGAAGAAGAAGAAGAAGAAAGAAACAAACAAACAAAAAAGAAAGAAAGAAAGGAAGAAGAAGAATAATAAAAAGAAATAATAGAAGAGGAAGAGAGAGAGAAAGAAGAAAAAGAAAGGAATGAAGAGGAAGAGAGAGGAAAGAAAGAAGAAAAAGAAAGAAATAGAAGAGGATTAGGAGAAAGAGAAGAAGCAAAAGAAAAAGAAGAAGAGGAAGAAGAGAGAGAAAGAAAGAAGAAGAGGAAGAGAGAGAAAGAAAGAAGAACGAAAGAAAATAGAAGAGGAGAGAGAGAAAGAAGAAGAAGAAGAAGAAGAGGAAGAAGAGAGAGAAAGAAAGAGAGGAAGGAAGAAGAAAGAAGATGAGGAAGAGAGAGAAAGAAAGAAGAAGAAAGAAAGAATAGAAGAGGAAGAGAGAGAAAGAAGGAGAAGAAAAAGAAAGAAAGAAAAAAAGAAGAAGAAGAAGAAAAAGAAAGAAGAAGAAGAAAGAATGAAAGAAAAGAAGGAAGAAGAATGAGAAAAAAAGAAAGGAAAGAATAACAAGAACAAGCCTACGGGAAGAAAAAAGAAGACAAAAAGTAGAAAAAGAAAGTAAGAAGAAAAGTAGAAGAGAAGAAGAAGAAGAAGCAAGAACGAGACGAAGAAGACAGAAGAAGAAGAAGATATACTGCGTTAAACTGTGTGGTGTGAGTTGCAGCACACTTTGAAGTGTGCTCAACAATTCATCGTTCATTTTCACTTAAAGACGAATCATCGCATTCAATTCACAAAGGCAACGAACAACGGCACCACTTGAAGCTTGTCAAGATATGACAATACAGTGACGTCATTACCTGTTTTTTCATGCCAATTCAAATCCAACCAAAGACATTAAACCATCAATAAAGGACGGTCTTTACAAGATACTGGATGCAAATAGACACTAATAACTGTCGCGGCGCAGTGGGGGGGGGCGGCGATGACGTGAGATGCCGGATGAGAAAAGTCAGTTAAAATCGACTTCAGTAGATGCAACCCGATTAAATGTGGGCCTTTCTTTTTTTAAATACTTCATTTATCTATTTCTTGAATGTTTGAGAGAGGCTTATGATTAGTATTATCTTGCGTTATTCGATATTGTCCTCATTCTTATTGTATCTGTACAACGTTTCTTTAGGACATTTATCTATGCTGTTTCTCTGAATTGTTTGAATGCAGGCTGATGATTAGTATATCTGGTTTCGGACTATTGTCCTCATCTTCATGTTATCGGTAACAACGTTTCTTTAGCGACATTTTATCTATGCTGTTTCTTGAATGTTTGAGATGAGGCTTGATGATTAGTATTATGTGCCGTTATTCGGACTATTTCCTCATCTTCATTGTTATCTGCTACAACGTTTCTTTAGGACATTTATCTATGCTGTTCTCTGAATGTTTGAGATGAGGCTTGATGATTAGTATTATGTGCGTTATTCGACTATTGTCCTCATCTCATTGTTATCTGTACAAAGTTTCTTTAGACATTTTTCTTAGCTGTTTCTCTGAATGTTTGAGATGCATACTTGATGATTACTATTATCTGCGTTATTCGGGACTATTGTCCTCATTCTTCAGTATCTGTACAACGTGTCGGCCGCATGTCCCTCCGGCCTTCTTCAGGTATTTTTTCGGATTCGGCGAATCTTCATCTTCGACTCGCGGAACCTTCTTTCGTAAATCGCGGGAGTTGAGGCACATCGACCGAAACGTTGATACAGATAACAATGAAGAGAGGACAATAGTCGAATAACGCCAGATAATACAATCTTCAATTTTGGATTCTAATATTCATCAGATTAACAGGAAACTGATCTCTATTTTCTCAACATCAAACTTTTCTTTATTGCACGGAGACCAAACGATTGAGATGAAAAGATGACGACATCTTAAAGAAAGGAAAGTCAGAATTAGGGTCAAGAAAAAACACCACTCACTTATAATGCTTATATCAACCTACTAAATTTGATGCTGAGTTGACTTTGGATGCCGAGTTGCTTTGGTCTTGAGTGTTGTATACCCACATCTCGGCGTATTATAAACATATTTACCAACCCCTCCACACGAGCAGGATGCAACACAAGTCAATTCTTAAGCGGAGTTTAACAGGTTTGAATTCAGAGTTTCATTAGTTTATATAGAAGATGCAGCAGATTTGGTTTGCTGGTTGGTTAAATTTTATGGCATGTTAACCCGTTTATGAGGCAATTAGTGAGAATCAAACTACATATTCAGTATTAATTGGTCTATGATACTAACTGCTAACTTATAACCACCTTGATGGATGTGTCATTTTATATATACCAACCCCCTCCGAACGAGCAGGATGCGACACAAGGTCAATTTCTTAAGCGGAGTTTAAACCAGGGTTGAATTAGAGTTTTCCTTCTCCTAGATGGTTACCTAGTCATGTCGTGTTAAAGAGTCTAGTCTGCCCTGTATTTTACTCATAACTGGAGGGATATTGGATTCATACCCTCCCAGGGTATTAACGTCATGAAAAATGCCAAACGGCTTCGTCCAGGAATTGAAACACGCGTCGACACTCCATTCCTACGACTCTAACCATTTAGACCACGCGCCTATTAGTATAATGGAGAGGGAGACAGTAGGTAGATTAGAGTAGAGTAGATTGCATTGTTAATATTTTGCTTACTGGTCTACTTCTCTAAATCGCCGCCCATCTTCTTTTGTTGATCTGTTTTTTCGGTTGATTCTCTCTTCAGGGCTTCTGCTAAGGTTGATCTTCTTTGTTTCGATGGTCATTACTTGCTTTGAATTAATCAATTAACAAAGACTTGCGTTGTTTACTGCATAAAGGTTTATTCACAACCCAGCCCATGATTCGACCGCCGCTGTGTAGTTGCGAACCCTAAGAGACATTCCTCTCTCGTAGCGGGTGCGACTCCCATCTGACTAACTATCTCGCCCTAATCGTTTTCTCAAGCGGCAAGTAAAAAAGGTTACTAACCGCCAAATAACTGTCGGCGTAACTTTCATAAGGGCCCGTATCTGAGTTTCTCGTTGATGCTTCTCTTAGCGACTTCTGTTAAGGGGTTGATCTTCTTTGTGTCGGGATGGCATTGTTTGTTTGAATAAATCAAATTACAAGCAGTTGTTTCTTTAATTAAAAGCTTTATTTACAAACCCAGGCCCATGATGATTCCGCGCGGTGGAGGATGGACCCCCAGCGCTTGGACAACACATCCCACACTCTCGAAAGTTCGTCGCATCTGAACTAACTAAACAAACTTATTCTCACAGCGCCCAATCCGCGTCTACCGGACAGTCAGTTTGAATCATCGTCATGTCAATCCATACCCCACGGCTATGGAAAATTTCCCACATTCGATTTTTAAATCTAACGAACTTTATTTAAATATTCTAACTACAGGTACGTAGTAATTTATAAGCTGCCTATAAAATTATGTAACATTTGAGTTGGTCTTTGGGCATATTTGGAGGTTCAGTGTCTTTGAGCTTAGATGCTTTTGGGACTACCTAGTTTGGAAACTGTCAAATCGCGACAAAACGTGGAAGGAAATTGCCAAATCGTTTCGTGCCATCACCCCAGCGGTAACTCGACACCACGGCAATCAAACACCAAAGCAAACTAGGTAAATCCAAATCAGCACCCAGAGCAAATAGTCACTAAAACAACTCGACACCAAAAAGCACTCATTAACAATAGACAAAACACGCCACCCAAAGCCACTGAAACATCCAATTCAGCCCTTAAAAGAAAACTAGGCACCACAAGCAACTCGTTACCCAAGCAACTCGTCACCCCAAGCAACTCGACATCCTAAACAATTAAAACACCAAAAGTAACTCAACATACGGGGTATGTCAGAATAAGTTCCAGAACTAGTGTCACAAAAAAATTTGTTTCAAATCCAAACTCAATCTTTCCTTTTCTCCCCTTCTCTATATTTCTCCTCCAAGAATAAGGAACCCGGATTTACGAGATTGTTAGCGAGCGAAACTCCGGCTAAATATAGTTAACATTACAACACCCACCTTTAAGGAAAAATTAGCAAGTAAAAACTTATTCAGCTAACAGCAAGTGTGTGAGATCGATACTAGCCTGGAGTTTTTACATGAGCAGAATTAATACTAGGACTATTCAAAAGTTGTGCAATATTTACTAACTAGCAAGACCTGTGGATATACCCCAGTATGGTAATTTAATCATTGCAAAGTTTGATATGTTTACTTAACAGCTATTGGAAGTAGTTCAGTTTTTTTAAAAAGTATAATACGAGGTATGTCAAAAAAGTTCCAGAACTGGTGTCACAAAAAATGTATTTCAAATCCAAACTACAAACTACAAGTTATCCCTTTCAAAGTAATCCCCCTGGAGTCTAATGCACTTTCCCATCCTTCTCTGCCACGTTTGCATGCACTCATAGAAGGATTATTCCACGATCCTCCGTTAGCTCTGTCGTCACGGCATTTTTGATGTCGTGCACATCCTCAAAACGGGTTCCTTTTGATGACTCCCTGCTTTTCGGAAGAGGAAACATCACTCATGGAGCCTGATCGGCGAGTAGGGAGAATTGCTCCAGCACAGTGATTTCTTCTGGGCCATGAACTCTCGGATACTCAGGGCAGCCGTGGGCAGGTTGCGCCTGTCATGGTGAAGCATCCACACGAGGTTTTGTGCTGCCACTTCTCGCCTCTCTGCCGCATTGAATAAAGCAAACGCTGCAGCTATAATCTTTGTAGACATGCTGCGTTGATCATCTTTGGTCCCTGTGGCAAGAACTTGCAGTGGGACATTCCCCCTCACATACTGGAAACTCTTTTGACAATTCCGCAGCAACCAGGCAACTCGACACTATAGTAAACTCCGGCAACCAAAGCAAATAGACACCCAAGGCAACTCGACAACGCAAAGCCAACTCGATACCAATGCAACTCGGCACCCAAAGCATCTCGGCACCCAAGGGAACTCGGCACCCAAAGCATCTCGGCACCCAAGGCAACTCCGGCACCCAAGGCATCTTCGGCACCAAAGCATTCGCGGCACCCAAGGCATCTCAGCACCCCAAAGCATCTCGCACCAAAGCATCTCGGCAACCAAGGCATCTCAGCACCCAAGCATCTCGGCACCCAAGGCAACTCGGCACCCCAAAGCCATCTCGGCACCAAGGCAACTCGGGCACCAAAAGCATCTCGGCACCCAAAAGCATCTCCAGCCACCAAGGCATCTCGGGCACCCAGCATCTCGGCACCCCAAAGCATCTCGGCACCCAAGCAATCGGCACCCAGGCATCTCGCACCCAAGCACTCAGCCACCCAAGGCATCTCGGCACCCAGGCATCTCGGCACCCAAGGCATCTCGGCACCCAAGGCAACCTCGGCACCCAAGGCATCCGGCACCCCAAGGCACTCGGCACCCAGGCATCTCGGCACCCAAGGCATCTCAGCACCCAAACAATTGACACCAAGGCAACTCGGCACCAGGCAACTCGGACACCCAAGGTAACTCGGCACCCTAGCATCTGGCACCTAAACCAGCCAACTCGGCACCAAAGTCAATTCGCAAATGAAAGTACCCAATGGAAATTAGCAATTTTTAAAATCAATTTCTTATCATGACGTGGAATTCGAATAAACTGTTGAGTTGACGACGTATTTGATGAAAATCAACAAAAAGATGAAAAGAACTCGTAAAAATTGAATGCAAACGTGAAATTGGGATTTGGCATCAATTCCCCCTGTCCTGTCCGAAGGAACTTTAGATACACCAATTGCACTTTGTGCAGAAGGGTAAAATTCCCAATGCGTTACTACCTGTATGCTGTGGGTGGCGACCCGTTATCCTAAGGCTGGAACCAGGTGGCTTGAGTAGTTATGACATACAACGCTGCACTTTGGCTATTATTTAGCCTCCTCCGGTCAATCGGCTTGGTCATTCAAGCCCTAGCACCTATATTATTTGTCCCAACCCTATTGCCCTCTTGCAAACCCCAACCTTTTTATCTATATGTGCGAAAGTCTTAGTATCTTGCGTATAAACTCTATCTGATGGCTGAAGTTCCAATTGCTGGACCCTGGAACGTAGAGTACACCTTTTTTTTATTTAACACATAGATGGGACCGTAAACAGGTATTACCACTACAGATCAAGCGGAATTGGGAGTAATTGGACAATGAAGGGGTAACTCTACGTTTCCCCAGGCTCCACAATTGAACTTCACCAATCAGATTAGTAGTTTTCATACCCAAGATACTAAGACTTTCAGCCACATTATATGATAAAAAAAGGTTGGGGTTTGCCATAAGGGCAATAGGGTTGGGACAATAATATAGGTGCTAGGGCTTGAACACAATGACCAGCGATTTGACCGGGGAGGCTTAAATAATAGCCAAAGTGCAGCGTTGTATGTCATAAACTACTTCAGCCACCATAGGTTCCAAGCCTTAAGGATAACGGGTCCGCACCCACAAGCATACAGGTAGTTACCATTGGGGAATTTTACCCCTTTGACAAGTGCAATTGGTGTATTCTAAGTTCCTTCGGACGGCAGGGGGAAATTGATGCCAAAATCCTTCAATTTCACGTTGCATTCAAATTTACGGTATCTTCATCGTTTTGTTGATTTTTCATCAATAACGTCGTCAAACCAACAGTTATTTCGAATTTCCACGATCCAATGATAAGAAATGATTTTAAAAATGCTTTAAATTCCATTGCGGTTACTTTCAATATTGCGAAGCACTTTTGGTGCCCGAGTTGCTTTAGCTGCCAAGATTGCCTAGGGTGCCGAGTTACCTTGGGCTGTCGAGTTGCCTTGGGTGCGAGTTGCCTTGGGTTGTCAAATTGTTTTGGGTGCTGCAGATGCCTTGGGGTGCCGAGATGCCTTGGGTGCCGAGTTGCCTTGGTGCCGAGCATGCTTTGGGTGCCGAGTTGCCTTGGGCTGCGAGATGCCTTGGGGCCGAGATGCCTTGGGTGCCGAGATTGCCTTGGGTGCTGAGATGCTTTTTGGGTGCCGAGAAGCCTTGGGGCCGAGTGCCTTGGTGCCGAGATTGCTTGAGGTGCCGAGAGCTTGGGTGCGAGATGCCTTGCAGGTGCTGAGATGCTTGGCGTGCCGAGATTGCCTTGGGTGCCGAGTTGCCTTGGGGTGCCGAGATGCTTGGTGTGCCGAGTGCCTTGGCGTGCCGAGATGCCTTGGCTGCTGAATGCCTTGCGGTGCCGAGATGCTTTGGGGGTGTCGAGATGCTTTTGGGTGTCTGAGATGCCTTTGGGTGCCGCAGATGCTTTGGTGCCGAGATGCCTTGGGTGCCGAGTTGCCTTGGTGCCGAGATGGCTTTGGGTGCGAGTTGCCTGGGGCCGAGATGCTTGGGTGCGAGTTGCCTGGTATCGAGTTTGCTTTGCTGTCGAGTTCCTTGGGTGTCTATTTGCTATTGGTTGCCGAGTTTACCTATAGTGTCGAGTTGCCTGGTTGCTGCGGAATGTCAAAAGAGTTCCAGGTATGTGAGGGAATCGTCCATGCAAGTTCTTGGCCACAGGGACCAGATGATCAAACCAGCATGTCTACAAAAATTACTGCAGCGTTTGCTTTATTCAATGCGCCGAGAAGAGGCCGAGGAAGTGGCCAGCACAACTCGTGTGGTGCCTTTCACCATGACACGCACCTGCCCACGCTTTGCCCTGAGTATCCGATGAGTTCATGGCCCAGAAGAAAATTCACTGTGCTGGAGCAAACTCCCTACTCGCCCGCATCAGGCCCATGTGATGTTTTCCTCTTCCCCAAGCTCGAATGGGCAGTCATCAAAAGGAACCGTTTTGAGGATGTGCCACGACATCAAAATGCCGTGACGACAGACACGGAGATCGTGGAATAATCCTTCTATGAGGCATGCAAACGTGGCAGAGAAGGATGGAAAGTGCATTTAGACTCCAGGGGGATTACTTTGAAAGGATAACTTGTAGTTTGCTAGTTTGATTGAAATACATTTGTGACACCAGCTTCTGAACTTTTTTTTGACATACCTCGTATTATACTTTTTTAAAAAAACTGAACTAACTTTCCAATGCTGTTAAGTAAACATATCAAACTTGCAATGATTAAATTACCATTACTGGGGATATATCCACAGCGCTCTTGCTAGTTAGTAAATATTGCACAACTTTGAATTATTCCTAGTATTAATTCTGCTCATGTTAAAAACTCAGCGCAGTTATCGATCTCACCACACTTGCTGTAGCTGAATAAGTTTTTAACTTGCTAATTTTTCCTTAAAGGTGGGTGTTGCTAATGATTAACTATATTTAGCGGAGTTTCGCTCGCTTAACAATCTCGTAAATCGGGTTCCTTATTTCTTGGAGGAGAAATATAGAGAAGGGCGAGAAAGGAAAATTTGAGTTTGGATTTTGAAACAATTTTTCTGTGACCACTAGTTCTGGAAACTTATTCTGACAACCCCGTATGTTGAGTTACTTTTGTGTTTTTAATTGTTTAGGATGTCGAAGTTGCTTGGGGTGACGAGTTGCTTGGTAACGAGTTGCTTGTGGTCCTAGTTTCTTTTTAAGGCTGAATTGGCATTTGTTTTCAGTGGCTTTGGGTGCCGTGTTTGCTATTGTTAATGAGTTGCTTTGGTTGTCGAGTTGTTTTAGTGACTATTTTTGTCGGGTGCTGATTTGATTTACCTAGTTGCTTTGGGTGTTGAATTGCCGTGAGGTGTCGAGTTACCCTTGGGGTGAGGCACAACGATTTTGGCAATTTCTTCACGTTTTCCGATTGACCAGTCAACTAGGTACCCAAAAGCATCTAAGCATCAAAGACACTGAACCTCCAAATATGCCCAAAAACAACTCAATCTGTTACATAATTTTTATAGGCAGCTTATTAAATTACGTACGACCTGTAGTTAGAATATTTAAAAAAGTTCAGTTAGATTTAAAATCGAATGATGGGAAATTTTCCTAGCCGTTGGGTTATGATTGACATGACGATGATTCCAACTGACGTCCGGTAGACGCGATTGGGGCTGTGAGAATAAGTTTTTAGTTTAGTTCAGATGCGACCAAACTTTCGAGAGTGTGGGCATTGTTGTCAGCGCTGGGGGTCCATCTCCCACCGCGGCGGAATCATCATGGCTGGTTTGTAAAATAAAGCTTATTAAAGAAAACAACTGTCTTGTTAATTGATTAATTTCAAACAAAAACAATGACCATCCCGACACAAAGAAGATCAACCCTTAACAGAAAGTCCTTGAAGAAGAATCAACCCGGAGAAAACTCAGAATAACGGGGCCCTATGAAAAGTTACCCGACAGTTTTTGGCGGTTAGTAACCTTTTTACTTGACCGCTTGAAAAAACGATTAGGCGTGAGATATTAAGTCAGATGGGAGTCGGCACCCTACGAGAGAGGATGTCTCTTAGGGTTCGCAACTCACAGCGCGGGTCGAATCTGGGCTGGGTTGTGAAATAAACGCTTTATCAGTAAACAACCAAGTCTTGTTAATTGATTAATTCAAACAAGTAATGACCATCCCGAAACAAAGAAGATCAACCCTTAGCAGAAAGCCCTGAAGAGAAGAATCAACTCGAAAAAACAGATCAACAAAAGAAGATGGCGGCCGATTTAGACGAAGTAACCAGTAAGCAAATATTAACAATCATCTACTCTACTCTAATCTACCTACTGTCTCCCTCTCCATTATACTAATAGGCGCGTGGTCTAATGGTTAGAGTCGTAGGAAATGGAAGTGTCGACCCGTGTTCAATTCCTGGACGAAGCCGTTTGCATTTTACATGACGTTAATACCCTTGGGAAAGGTATGAATCCAATACTCCCTCCAGTTATGAGTAAATAGCAGGGCAGACTAGACTCTTTAACCATGACTAGGTAACCAGTCTAGGAGAAGGAAAACTCTAAATTCAACCCTGTTAAACTCCGCTTAAGAAATTGACCTTGTGTCGCATCCTGCTCGTTCGGAGGGGTTGGTAAATATATAAAATGACACATCATCAAGGTGTTATAGTTAGCAAGTTAGTATCATAGACCAATTAATACTGAATAGTAAGTTTGATTCTCACTAATTGCCTCATACGGGTTAACATGCCATAAAATTTAACCAACCAGCAACCAAATCTCCCTGCATCTTCTATATAAACTAAATGAAACTCTGAATTCAAACCTGTTAAACTCCGCTTAAGAAATTGACCTTGTGTTGCATCCTGCTCGTGTGGAGGGGTTGGTAAATATGTTTATATATACCCGAGATGTGGGTATACAACACTCAAGACCAAAAGCAAACTCGGCATCCAAAGTCACTCAGCATCAAATTTAGTAGGTTGATATACAATTATAAAGTGAGTGGTGTTTTTTCTTTGACCCTATATCTGACATTTCCTTTCTTTAAGATGGTCGTCATCTTTTCATCTCATCTTTGTCTCCGTCAACTAAAGAACAGTTTGATTTGAGAAAATAGAGAAATCATTTCCTTTATCTGATGAATATTAGAATCCATGAAAGAAGATTAGTATTATCTGCGTTATTCGGACTATTGTCCTCATCTTCATTGTTATCCTGTACAACGTTTCGGTCGATGTGCCCTCCAACTCCCGCATTACGAAAAGAAGGTTCCCGAGTCCGAGATGAAGATTCCCGAATCCGACAAAAATACCTGAAGAAGGCCGCGAGGGACAGCCGACACGTGTACAGATACAGGACAATAGTTCCGAATAACGCAGATAATAGTAATCATCACAGTCTCCATCTCAAACATTCAGAGAAACAGCTAGAAAAATGTCCAAAGAAACTTGTACAGATAACAATGAAATGAGGGACAATAGTCCGAATAACGCACATAATACTAAATCATCAAGCCTCATCTCAAACATTCAGAGAAACAGCATAATAAATGTCCTAAAGAAACTTGTACAGATAACAATGAAGATGAGGACAATAGTCCGAATAACGCACATAATACTAATCATCAAGCCTCATCTCAAACATTCAAGAAAACAGCATAGATAAATGTCTAAAGAAACGTTGTACAGATAACAATGAAGATGAGGACAATAGTCCGAATTAACGCAGATAATACTAATCAATCAAGCCTCATCTCAAACATTCAGAGAAAACAGCATAGATAAATGTCCTAAAGAAACGTTGTACAGATAACATGAAGATGAGGACAATAGTCCGAATAACGGATAATACAATCATCAAGCCTCATCTCAAACATTCAGAAATAGATAAAATGAAAGGTATTTAAAAAGAAAGGCCCACATTTAATCGGATTGCATCTACTGAAGTCGATTTTAAACTGACTTTTCCATCCGGCCATCTCACGTCATCGCCCCCCCCCCCCCCACTGCGCCGCGACAGTTATAGTGTCTATTTGCATCCAGTATCTTGTAAAGACGTCCTTTATTGATGGTTTATGTCTTTGGTTGGATTTGATTGGCTGAAAAACAGGATGACGTCACTGTATTGTCATATCTTGACAAGCTTCAAGTGGTGCCGTTGTTCGTTGCCTTTGTGAATGAATGCGATCATCGTCTTTAGTGAAAATGAACGAATGAATTGTTGAGCACACTTCAAAGTTGTGCGTGCAACATTCACACCACACATTTACGCAGTATAAATCTTCTTCTTCTTCTTCTTCTTCTTCTTCTTCTTCTTCTTCTTCTTCTTCTTTCTACTTTTCTTTCTTACTTTCTTTCTTCTACTTTTTGTTCCTTCTTTTTTCTTCCCGTGCTTGTTCTTGTTATTTCTTTTCTTTTTTTTTTCTCATTCTTCTCCTTCTTTTTCTTTCATTCTTTCTTCTTCTTCTTTTCTTTTTCTTCTTCTTCTTCTTTTTTTCTTTCTTTCTTTCTTCTTCTCCTTCTTTCTCCTTCTCCTCTTCTATTTCTTCTTCTTCTTTCTTTCTTCTCTTCTTCCTCTTCTTCTTTCTTTCTCTCTTTCCTCTTTCTTTCTCTCTCTCTTCTTCCTCTTCTTCTTCTTCTTCTTCTCTTCTCTCTCTTCCTCTTCTATTTCTTTCTTCTTCTTTCTTCTCTCTCTTCCTCTTCTTCTTCTTTCTCTCTCTTCTTCCTCTTCTTCTTCTTCTTCTTCTTCTTTCTCTCATCCTCTTCTATTTCTTTCTTTTCTTCTTTCTTTCTCTCTCTTCCTCTTCTATTCCTTTCTTCTTCTTCTTTCTCTCTCTCTTCCTCTTCTATTATTTCTTTTTATTATTCTTCTCTTCCTCTTCTTTCTTTTTTGTTTGTTGTTTCTTCTTTCTTCTTCTTCTTCTTCTTCTTCTTCTTATTATTATATTATTATTATTATTATTATTATTATATTATTATTATTATTTGAGTTTTCACATCAGTGTTAGCTGATGGTCTTTCACTGGAGTCTGAGTGACAGCAAGTCTCCTCAGGTCTCCAGGACTCTTCTGAGTATTCTGGCAGATTGCAGCAGTGCAGTGTTCTGAATGGTTTCAATCCTTCCTCTGATATCCAAACTTTCCAAACCCTTTTCTAATCCTTTTGGGACTGTTCCAAGTGCACCAACTACAATTGGTATAACTTTCACTTTCATATTCCATAACTTTTTCAGTTCTCTGGCAAGGTCCAGATATTATTATTATTATTATTATTATTATTATTATTATTCTTTCTAACGCGCACGCACCTTTTCTTACGCAATAAAAGAATAGAAAAAGAAAATAATTATTTCAAAATAGATTCATAAGAACAAAATGCCTGACTAATTCTCTCTCTGTCTGTCTGTCTGTCTTTCTCTCTCTCTCTCTCTCTCTCTCTCTCTCTCCTCTCTCTCTCTCTCTCTCCTTCTCTCTGAGCGTGTGTATTTCGTTTGAGACATAATATGCCGAGCATTGTCACCAGTGTTCAGAACACTGACTCTCTCCAGAATCCCCTGCGCGTTGTCTTGAAAAATCCTGGAAGCAGCACCCCACAAAAAGCAACTGTACGGCCACTTGGCCTCCTATTGCACAAACCATTCAAGTAAGCCGAACAAAACATGCTGGTCACTGCTAGAGAAATAAGGACGAACTCATAAGTGACGTTCTCCTGTGAACACACACATATATATATGGGCACACCAGTATAGGCCGACTAACAAAAACCTACATCTATACGGATACTGTAGAAGACCTGTCAGAGACGATGATTGATAGGGACAGTTGGCGAGAGAGAATCATGGAAATACGTGCTGTCAGCGTGACCTGATGGTGATGTATCCCCTAAAGAGAAATACCCCCTCCCTAAAAAGGTCTGTTTTGGGTATGACACTAAAATGCATATGATGGTTTTTAGGGGTTCTTATCACTCCTTAAGCCATAATGACGGAACGGAAGAAAAATTGAATCTTCTAAGTGTCCGTCAATACGAAGATCTCTCATATTGTTGTATACTCTCTTTCCTTACTTTCTTACTTCTATTATTCTACTTCCAGCGTCTCTTCTAGCGTCTGGACTTGTCTTGGGGACTTCATGTCTGGTCTTCCATTGGGGATTTCTCTTTATCAGAAGCCTTGTGTCATTGGTAGTTTTTGATAATAACACAAGACTTCGATTCAACTTAGATCATATTTTATTCTGAAATCCCCACCAGACTACCTGCGCAGATTGAGTCGGCACCGTGCATAACACGACTTACCACCGTCGTGGCTTTGGCCGATCTGACTAAAAATCTCTTTCTAATCTAAACCGGAAGAGGGTCTTCTCCACCGATACTCACGGTATCCACCGGAAGGATCAGGATGAGGTCAAGCCTTGTCATTCAATTCTTCAAGGCCGCCGGCTGAACTTATAACAGCCATTTTGGTTCTACACTACTGTACATAAATATTAAGAATCTGATAATTATGTAATAATATCAATGAAGCTGTGACCCCTTTTTCTGGTTGGGGAGAAAGGGGGGTTTCATTCCAAAAAATACCACTGCTTCAAATAGACGGGGCAATTTTATTTAGGAGTTTACTGTATTCAACAGGGTTAATCTTTGCTATATGAATCATCAGATCACGTGGTCAGATACCATTTTTTTGGCTGGATGGCACCACCACCACCAACAACAACAACAACAATCCTGTTTCTCTCACGGTCGACTTTTACGTTGGATTCTAAAAGTTTCAAAGATCTTTTCATTTAGCACCATCTGAAAAAAACAACAAAAAACAAAAAACAAATGTGGGGATTATCTTCCCTTTGCCAGGAAGAGTTATCTTCCCGCGGTGTTGCCGTTTGTTCCCACTAGGGGACCTCGGGTATTTAAGCGCCTTATTTGAACTTCTCTTCCTCTTTTAGCTAAATCTCCGGTACGAGCATATGGGTTAGACTACTGTCTACCCCTTTCTCGGTGGGGCCACGGCCCCCCTCCAAGTAAGTGATTTCTATGTACGGACGCTCCAGTTCTTTTATGTATGTATGTTTATGTACACTATGCTCTTCTAACTTCTATTGTTTATGTATCTTGTTTATTCATGTGCTGTATTATATAAAATGTTTTGTCTCAGAAATAT
The DNA here is from genome assembly GCA_023376005.1 of Doryteuthis pealeii. Taxonomy (NCBI): domain Eukaryota; kingdom Metazoa; phylum Mollusca; class Cephalopoda; order Myopsida; family Loliginidae; genus Doryteuthis; species Doryteuthis pealeii. The sequence continues at coordinate 1,126,646 of CM042162.1, forward strand.
GTCGGAGTTGTATGTTCTATTATGACTTTGAACCCCTACACAATCACCGAAATCATTTTACGAGGGTCAGCCGACAACTTCATATATATATATATATATATATATATATATATATATATATATATATATATATTGGTTAGGAGGTTGATTTAGATGGCTATCACAATGCAGGTGTAAAGAAAAATAATAATACGGTAACAATGATGTTGTGTGTTAACTTGTATTTAATTCTTGAATTTTCGAGATAATATCTCTTTTTCAAAAGATCACTGGAACTGAAGCAGTCTAGTTATGGCATTTCTTTTTAGATAAATTTCTTTTTTTTTTTCTTTTGAAAATGATGGTATTTTTATATAACTGTATTCTCATGTTGAATGCGGGGTTTTTTTTGTACTTGCGCGTGTCCATGAAAATGCATTCAACACGAGAATTTAATTAAATTATCCTACTGTTGTATATCTACAGGTCCTGCATGTAATTTCTATTATAATAACAATAATGTTGGGAGATTTGGAATTGAATCTTATTATAATGGAGATTACTAGCAGGACCTGATGATATAACATAGTAGGATAATTTAATTATTTCAACGTTTGAAATGTTTACTCAAGAGCTATTGCTATAGTTCAATATGTAAAAAGTATAATAATCTTGATTTAACTCTTTCTCACCTTTTTTCTTTCTTTCCTTCTTTTCATCTTTTCATTATGTTCCATTGAAACAGATTAGCGTTATCGCTTCCGTGCACTCACCCCTCTCTCTATGTTTCCACTACTCTCTTTCTTATAAATATCTTACTGTAATCATAACTACTAGCAGGACCTGTGGATATACCTCAGTATGATCATTTAAATATCACAATGTTTGATATGTTTACTTAAGATCTTTTGGGAGTAAAATGAGGAAATCAATCCGACACTATGTGGAGAAATGTAGACAAACACGGGATATTTCAAAGGATGAATATTAATTCTTGGTGGTAATGTCGACGCTATAATGTTTCGGTCTTTAATGACCTTCTTCAGGACGTCGGATGAGGTTTTGTGTCGGGGACTTCAGTTCACTTTTTTGTCTGTGATGAGTATTGCAAAATAGTTCAATATGTAAAAAGTATAATAATCTTCATTTAACTCCCTCTCTCACTCTTTTTTTCCTTCTTTTATATTTTCATTATGTTTGATTAAAACAGATTAGCGTTATCGCTTCCGCACGCTCGCACCCTCTCTCTATCTTTCCTCAACTCTCTTTCTTTCTTTCTTTCTTTTTTATTATATTTTTTCTGTGTAGTATGTACTTTTTCTTTCCTTTCTTTCTTTTTAATAAAAACTATGTAAATGTATAATAATATTCATCTCTCTCTCTCTCTTTCTCTCTCTCTCTATGTATCTATCTATCTATCTATCTCTCCAACCTCTCTCTCTCTCTATCTCTTTACCCCTCTCTCTCTATCTATCTATCTCTATCTCTTTCTCTATATATATCTCCCCCTCTCTCTCTATATCTATCTATCTATTTCTTTCTCTCTCTCTCTCTCTCAACCTCTCTCTCTATCTCCCCCTCTCTCTATCTATCTATCTATCTATCTCTATCTCTCTATCTCTTTCTCTCTTTCTATCTCCCCTCTCTCTCTTTCCCTCTCTATCTCTCCCCTCTCTATCCCCCCTTCTCTCTCTCTCTCTCTCTCTCTCTCTCTCTCTCTCTCTCTCTCTTTCTGTTCTTTTCTTCTTTTCATCATTTATGTTGGATTAAAACTGATTAACGTTACTCAACCCCTACGCTACGAGCAGGTTTGAATTCAGGAATTTCCTTCTCCAAGTCTGGTTGCCTTACTAAGGATAAAGCAACCCAATCTTCTCTAACATTCACCCATAGCTGAGGGGTGGGTAGAAAATATAGCTTCAGGGAATAAGTGCGAAGTGAAATACAGTTTTGTTCCAACTTTGAACTCGGTTCACCGATTCCACTTCCCACGGCGATAACCGTTACGCTAAGTGCATGTGTAGGCGTTTACCCAACCCGTTCACCACGGGGGGTGAGATGCGACACAATATGTGGCAAGTAATGGGGGCATGCAGCGAGAATCCAACTAGCTATTCGGTTTGGTTATGGATCTGTGGGATCACATGTATGTGCAAAGGTACACAGGGGGAAAAATCCATAGTAAATCCCCATTGATACACACAAAAGGAAAGGCAATGACGTCTTTGCACCACCCCCTCCACCCCATATCCCGACCCGCACCCCAAAGTATTTGAAATACTTTTGTGAAGCGACGCCGCCTTTGAAGATATCAAAGTCGGAATTCGATCTCCGTCACTGGCGGTAAAAAATCAATAAACCAATCGCATTTAGTTGTGGGCGTTTAAGATCTTGTCAAAAAAAAAAAGACAAAAAAAAATGTCGTTTATTAAAATGCAAATGTGTTAGATGAAAATCTGTGAAAATAGATTTTAGCTCAGTCGGTAGATAATAGCATTAGATTACGTATAAAAAAAACATTGGTACAAATGCAGAATAGTGCGCAAGAGATAATATCATTAGATTACGTATAAAAAGCATTGGTACGAATGCAGTATCGCGCGCAAGAGATAATATCATTAGATGACGTATAAAAAGCATTGTTACTAATGCAGAATAGAGCGCAAGAGATAATATCATTAGATTACATATAAAAAGCATTGGTACAAATGCAGAATAGCGCTCAAAATGTAAAGTGAGGAGCTGATGGTAGGTGTGGCATTCCACCTCAGACGCCAAAACAATCTCTAGCGCTAATAAAAAGGGGATAGACTCGCTCGTTGTGTAGCTGATACCGACATTAGTTGGTTGAGCTCTCTGGGGTAAAAATTTGATTGTCGGTCGTAAATTAAGCTTAAATGACAAAACAGGAGGTGAGCTCTACATAACATACATACTCATTAGTATTATCTGCGTTATTCGGACTATTGTCCCCATCTTTATTGTTATTTGTACAACGTTTCGGCCGATATGCCCTCCGGTCTTCTTCAGGTATTTCTTATGAAGATGGGGACAATAGTCCGAATAACGCAGATAATACTAATCTTCAAGTCTCATCTCAAACATTCAGAGAAATAATACATACTCATGTATGTATTTAACAGTTAAAATCTACCCCTTCCCTGTAGGTGCCTGATGGCCAAGTGGTTAAGACGGACTGACGGAAAATCAGTTGGGTTTCTATCCCGGCCGGAGGTAGCTTGCAAAGTTTAGCCACACCGAGGAGACGTGATACGTCGAAACACGGTGTCTGTGAATGACAATATATATATATATTATATATATATATTCCAATCCAAAAGCTACTCGTAGGAATTTAACGTTAATTATAATTATAATAATTAATTATCAGAGAATAATGACAATATGTATAGGTTCTAAAAAGGGGAACGGAAGTTACGGTCATTTAACTAATTCATTCAAGTTATCAGTCAGTCAAATTATTAGCGAGGTGCAATAAGTAAAAGTAAAGTCGTCGGGGTGGCCTAAAGTCAGTATCAGCCAATCAGTGAGGGTGTCTATCCCCTTTCACTAGCGCTAGATGAAGAAAATTGTTTTTTTTTGCGTTTGAGGTGGGGCACCACACCTACCCTCATCTCCTTACTTTAATGCACAGATCCCTGTGCTACTCATATGCTGAGTTGGCGAGGGCCGGTATCGAACTAGGAATCCTGTGGTTACTAGCCGAACGTTCTACCGACTGAGCTAACCCGGCCCCTTAGAGCGGGGAGGTGCAATAAAGACCCATGCAAAAAGAAAATAATACTTTAATTGTTTCATTTACATTTAGCTTTTTCTATAAACGTTTTGTTAGAGTCCCAAGTGGTACCGACATATAGTAGCGCTAACACGGCTACAGCTTGGAAGAATTCTTACATTATCTTATAAGAGATCAACATATAAAAGTTGACGAGAAAATGACTATATGCAGGCGTGAAGAAATGAATGAGGAAGGAAGGAAGGAATGAAAGAATGAAGGAAGGAATGAAAAAAGAATGAAGGAAAGAAGGAAAGAAAAAAGAAGGAACGAATGAATGAAAGAACGAAGGAAAGAGGGAAATAAGGAAGGAACGAAGGACCAAATGAAGGAAAGCTGGAAATAAGGAATGAAGGAAAGAAAGAAAGAAAAAGGGAAGAAAAGAAAAAAGAAATGAAGGAAGTAAAAAAGGAAAAAAAGAAGCAACGAATGAACGAACGAAAAAACGAAGGAATGAAGGAAAGAATGAAGGAAAGGGGGAAATAAGGAAAGAAAAAGAAGGAAGAAGGAAGGAAAAAGGAAGGAAAAGGGAAGGAAAGAAGGAAGGAAAGAAGGAAAGCAGGAAGGAAAAAAGGAAGGAAAGAAGGAGAGAAAGAAATAAGGAAAGAAGGAAGGAAAGAAAGAAGGAAAGAAAGAAAGAGAGAGAAAGAAAGAAGGAAAGAAGGAAGGAAAGAAAAAAGGAGAGAAAGAAAGAAGGAAGGAAAGAAGGAAGGAAAGAAGGAAGGAAAGAAGGAAGGAAAAAAGAAAGGACAGAAGGAAGGAAACAAAGAAGAAGAGAAAGAAAGAATGAAGGAGATGGGTAAATAAGGAAAGAAAGAAAGAAAGAAAGAAAGAAAGAAGGAGAGAAAGAAGAAGGAAAGAAGGACAATGGAAATCTTATTGGATATTGAATTTATTCATTTGTTTAATTTCTCTTTTTCTAATCAGTTCCGACTTTGCAATTTTGTGAAAAGAAAGAATTGCAAATAAATTAAGCGAAATAAAAATTGCCGAAAGATAATTTCGTTTCTTTTTTTTCTTTTTTTAAATATAAAGCGTAAATTTCAAAATGAATGAAATGTCCTGAGGCTTTTTTCGCTTGTATCATTAAAAGTAAGAAGAAGAAGAAGAAGAAGAAGAAGAAGAAGAAAGAAGAAGAGAATGGCAATCAATGAAGAAAGAAGAGAGAGAGAGAGAGAGAGAGAGAGAGAGAGAAGGAGAGAGAGAGAGAGAGAGAAGAACAAGAATAAGAACAAGAAGAACAAGACAGTAAACGAAGAAGAGAAGAAGAAGAAGAAGAAGAAGAATGGCAATCAATGAAAAAGAAGAGTGAGAGAGAGAGAGAGAGAGAGAGAAGAGAGAGAGAGAGAGAGAGAGAACAAAAACAAAAGAACAAGACAGTAAACGAAGAAGAAGAAGAAGAAGAAGAAGAAGAAGAAGAATGGCAATCAATGAAGAAGAGAGAGAGAGAGAGAGAGAGAAGAAGAAGAAGAAGAAGAAGAAGAAGAAGAGAAATGATTTAAATATTTCCTTACAATCATTGGAATCAATTGACTGGAGAAATGAAACGAAGTGGAATATTTTAACGAAATGATTTGAAACCTGATTGCAAAAATACGAAAACGTTTTACTTTCTTTAAACAACGGTAGCACAACTTCAGAGGTATAATAGCGCGCAATAGATAATATAATTAGAATCGCATTTACTTATAAATAGCATAAGAATACTGAAACTCCCGAAGTAGCTTAACACTAACCCTAACATTGACCCTAACTCTAAAACTAACCCTAACCCTTGCATCTCAAAGGTTTCGAGCATTTCCGTGAAATGTAATGCTTTTTATACGTAATCTAATGATATTATCTCAGGCGTGCTATTCTGCATTCGTACCACTTAAACTTATAGACTCAGCTTAACACAAGGGATCTCCACTGTAAAGTGCTCTCACTTGAAGTCTAAAAATGGCTACAAAAATCGTAACAATTATCTCTTGCGCGCTATTCTGCATTAGTAACAATGCTTTTTATATGTAATCTAATGATATTATTGCTGGAATATTTATGAGGTGTGCTGAAATCTAACAATGCTTTTTATATGTAGTAAAAAGTAAAGTCGACGGGGCGGACTAAACTCGGTATCAGCCAATCAGCGAGGGAGTCTATCCCCTTTTCAATAGCGCCAGACCAAGGAGATTGTTTTTTTAGCATCTTAGGTGGAGCGCCACACCTACCATCAGCTCCTTACTTTACTGCACAGATCCCTGTGCTACTCATACGCTGAGTTGGCGAGGACTGGTATCGAACTAGGAACCTTGTGGTTTCTAGCCGAACGCTCTACCGACTGAGCTAACCCGGCCTATATATGTAATCTAATGATATTATCTCTTGCGCGCTATTCTGCATTTGTACCAATGCTTTTTATACGTAATCTAATGATATTATCTCTTGCGCGCTATTCTGTATTTGTACCAATGCTTTTTATACGTAATCTAATGATATTATCTCTTGCGCGCTATTCTGCATTTGTACCAATGCTTTTATACGTAATCTAATGATATTATCTCTTGTGCGCTATTCTGCATGCTTTTTATACGTAATCTAATGATATAATGCTTTTTATAAGTAATCTAATGATATTATCTCTTGCGCGCTATCTGTTTGTACCAATGCTTTTTATACGTAATCTAATGATATTATCTCTTGCGCGCTATTCTGCATTTGTACCAATGCTTTTTATACGTAATCTAATGATATTATCTCTTGCGCGCTATTCTGCATTTGTACCAATGCTTTTTATATGTAATCTAATGATATTATCTCTTGTGCGCTATTCTGCATTAGTACGAACTTATCTAAGCGTACAATCAAAAGGCGACTAGAAAATGCTTGAGGCTCGAATAAATAAATTAAAGACATGTGCAAAATGAGGCGAAAATAAAATGGAACAAATACAAAATTAATTTTGTCTATTTTAAAACTTCTAAAAATCAAATATTCTCTCATTTTGAAAAAAAAAAGATTCTTGAGGCTTTATTGAGAAAGGAAAACGTCCCTTATCATCGAATAGATAATGATTCTTTTCAATTTTAGAAATAGAGTTTTAGATTTCGCGACAAGATTTCTAAAAAATAAGCTCGTCAAATTCAAACATCTAACCTTGAATAAAGAAATAAAGAAATTAAAAACCTTTTACCTTTTTTTTTTTAAACTCTTTTTTTTTTATTTTTCATTTATTTTTTTTGGAAACATTTTGTTCTTCCTCGATTCTTTTTTTTTTTTTTCTAATAATAGGAAAAGTTTTTTTTTATCACCCTGTTCAGAAATGAGAAGAAATATTACAATTCTGATTTCGTAACCTGTCCAGGGTTTGTAGAGTATGTTCCGGGTAGCACAGGGATCTGTGCG
>CM042162.1:1136304-1145212 GCA_023376005.1 Doryteuthis pealeii
ACTCTAGTTTGCTGCACAGTAGACAAAACCTGAAAAAAAAAAAACAAAAAAAAAAAAAAAACGCATGCGTGAAATTGATAATTGAAGAAAATAAAGGTGACAGTTTACTGATCGCACCCTGTAGTTTGGTCTGAAATCAGAATTCCCTGTGACATAGAAACATTTGTGTGAGTGAACGATGAGAGCGTTGGCGTTAGTCTCATTCCAGACCCCACCAAATATCAAGTTTGTGTACCAACTGCCTGGCATATTGATTACACCATTTTTTTTTTTTTTTACCTGCGAACTAAACCAGGTGTGCGTACCGTACTCATCAGTAACACTTATATCGCCTACTACGCACAATTTGAAAACAAAACAAAAAAACAAAAAACAAAACAAAAACAAAACAAACCCAAAACAACAAATAACAAAAAAAAAGAAGACTCTAGGTGTCACGTGTGACTGCACGCGAGCGTTACATCTTTAACAACCACCCCTGGTTCGCGTGCCTCGTCCCCTTCCCTGAAAGTGAGCAGGGTTTAGATAGGTGGGCCTTAAAAAAAAGAGAGAGATTCGCGCAATTTAATGCATTCTGCTTGTCGTTGGCGGATATTAATTCGTCAAACAAATGGTTACGGTAATTCTAATTTGCGGAAGCTGTCACAAGATACGAAAATATTTTACGTATGAAATGGGAGTATGACATAGTTTTGGTTTTGTTGTGCGGGAAGGTTATAAAGTTAACAATAGACACATTCCATTAACACGCACACGTGTCGTGTGTAGGCAGAAGCTTTAAATCGTGGTGACAGCCGCATAGTTGCCTATATATTTCGCCGGCTACTGGGGTTGGTTTTCGAAAAAAAATCTAAAACTGTTTATGTAAGTCCTCTTATTATTTGCAATAAGTAATTTAGACTTAACTCTCCTATTTTATTATTACCTCCTCTTTGGGGAACTCTTTGGTGTTTCTAATAGTATATAAGCTCTCAGTAAACTTAAGCCTATCCGTGTTTTCGTTTATCATTACACTATTTCTCTGAATTTTTTAGATGAGGCTTGATAATTAGTATCTTTAGGATTATTCGGACAGTTGTCCTCATCTTTATTGTTATCTGTACAACATTTCGGCCGATGTGCCCTCCGTTTACGACAAGAATGTTCCCGAGTTCAAAAGAAGGTTCCCGAGTTCGAGAAGGTTCCCGAGTCCGACAAGAAATACCTGAGGAAGGCCGGAGGGCACATCGGCTGAAACGTTGTACAGATAACAATAAAGATGAGGACAATAATCCGAATAATCCAAATGATAGTAAGTCCCCTTATTTTCTCTAACTGTAGTGTAACGGTTATCGTTGTAGGAAATGGAATCGGTGACCCAGGTTCAAATCCAGGACGAGGATGTTTCCGTTTCACTTCCTGCTAATGCAATTTGGGATATGCACGAACTGATTTATTCTCCCAGTAGCTATGGGTATATAGTAAGTCAGACAGTGATTTTAGTCTTGGCTAAGCGACCTGTCAAAGAGAATGAAAACATAATTCAATATAGCATTATTCTGCTCAAAAAATGACATTCTGTCATACCCTGTCCATGGTGGAGAGGTTAGACAAATACAAACATAATCTCTCCCTTATCTCTGTGGGTGCGTGTGTGTTTCTGTCTGTCTTTCTGTTGATATATATATATATATATATATATATATATATATTATTATTTATTATAATGGAGATTGTGTGTTTTTCTGTCTGTAACCGAAACTATATTCCTACTCAAGTCACAATTCTCTTAGTTATTGACATCACATTCTCCATGATTTTATTTTTATCTAAACCTCAATTATTAATAAAATTGTCATACATTATTAATACTGTTAACTATGTCTACATATTGACAACATGCAATTATATTTATATATACAACAAAATAGCGGTTTACAGTGTGAACGCGAAGGCTAATTTGCATATTAATATTAAAAAATCGAATTTAATAAATATGTGCTTAGTATTATTGATTTCTAACTGTTTGGTTTTATTTTAATCAATATAAGCAAAAATCTCTTCAATGAATCTTAAATGAAATCCATTAACAAGATAAAATAACTGTCATTTTATTTCTTTACTTCCTCTTTTAACTAAATACTTAAATTAGAAAAAATAACAATGAAAGACGAGAGTGATGGAAGAGTAAGTTTCAGTTGTTCCATTTTTTATTATACTCATTCTGTTTCAAATCTTTTATTATACTCCCTCTGTTTCAAATCTTTTTATTTGTATTCTTATTTAGTTTCATTAGCCTTTCTAATTTAATACAATATTTTATTACATTAAAACTTAAATACTTGCACCCGGAGGGTGCATATATTTGCTAGTATATATAATAAAAAGGAGGTCCGCAATATTAATTATGTTGTTTTTTTTATTTATCATTATTTTACATTAGCGACAGAATGTGGTTAATTAACGCCTGAAGAAGATATCAGATCTGAAAAACGTATCGCTAATGTAAAATGATAATAAAAATTTATTTTAAAATTTTTTTTCAAACATAATCCATTTTACAGACCTTCTTCTTTTTTTAAAAATAAAATATTTAGTTTTCTCCCGTTGGATCCATAACAACACTTTATAGCTCAGTCGGTAGAGCGTTCGGCTAGAAACCACAAGGTTCCTAGTTCGATACCGGCCCTCGCCAACTTAGCGTATGAGTAGCGCAGTGATCTGTGCGGTAAAGTAAGGAGCTGATGGTAGGTGTGCCGCTCCACCTCAGACGCAAAAACAATCTCCTTGGTCTAGCGCTAATGAAAAGGGGATAGACTCCCTCGCTGATTGGCTGATACCGACTTGAGAGAGAGAGAGAGAGAGAGAGAGAGAGAGAGAGATGAAGATGGCAAATGACTTTTATGCCCCCCTCCCAAATGCTGGGCATAAATTAGAACAAGAGGTACATAAACATTTTTTTTTTTACTCTTCAATCTCTTTTACCAGATGAGTCATGCCACTGCCTTACCCACGTGCTAATAACAATAGGTAAAAAGGAATGACAGGAAAAAGAACACGTGACCTACCCCCGCGCTTGATTATGGCGGGAAATGATATGAAGGTAAGTAAGATAAGTAGTTTGTTTTAGAATCAGTGGTAAGTAAACAGACACCTGGAGAATTAGAAACAATACCTCTTATATACACAAACAGTAATCTGCAGAGAGAGAGAGAGAGAGAGAGAGAGAGAGAGAGAGAGAGAGAGAGAGAGAGAGAGAGAGAGAGAAGGGGCGTTAAGAATATATATATGAATACCAATATATATATATAATATGTATATATATATATATATATATATATATATATATATATATATATATATATACCTGTGCCCTATTACATAAACCTAATTATATAAAGAGGGAGACCCTTTCCTTTCAATGTTGATCTTTTTTCTTTTCTTTTCTTACTGAAGTGGGTGAGGTTGGCTGAATTCATCATTCTGTCTGTCTGAATTGTAATTTTGAGACATACTTTTAACGTAAAACGCCCACGAGGAGAAACATCGTATCTTTTCGAGACTCGGAGCTGTTCACCTCCGCTTAACCCTGAACCTACGAGCAGGAATCTAGGCTCGGGGGCGGCGAGTGGTGGTGATGTGTGTGTGGGGGAGAGTTGAATCTTTAGATTTGTCTTGTCGGTATCAAAAGTAACATGATTCAAATCTATGTGCAGACATTTAGATCAAATGCACGCTTTTCAATATGCGAATGGCGCTATAGCGGATCTGTAGAGTTATTTTTGGCCCAGAATTTTGATACCAAAATGGCCGCTTCGAGTTGAACACAATTCTGGTTTGCCTTGACACTGGGAAAAAAAATCTATAATATTAATACTCGTGTTCCTTAATTGTACGACCGTTATCATCTTGCAACACGCCCTGGTAAAAAAATGAGACCGCCATATCGGCCAAGATGAAATGAAAAAAAATGTAAACCCTGATTATTCATCTATATATCAATACTCGTGTTCCTTAATTGTATGACCGTTATCATCTTGAAACACCCTCTGGTTGAAAATAAGACCGTCCAAATCGTCCAAGGTAGAATGCAAAATGTCAATACACCCTTACCAATATATATATATATATATATATATATATATATATATATATATATATATATATATATTGTTGTAACCTAACAAAGATTACTAAATGAGAATAACCAACGGAGGTTGTAAATTTAATTATATATATGATATTCTCTCTCTCTCTCTCTCTCTCTCTCTTATATATATATATATATATATATATATATATATATATATATATATATATATATATACAATATACTATACTATATATATATACAATGTATACACACAGATATATATATATATTGTTTTTTTTATATATAAATCAATAATAATTTTAATTATTATATATATATTGATTCACATATAATACATATCATCTCAATCATATTAATCACTCGATAACTGAAACTATATATATATTTTATTATTATATATAATATATATATATATCCGCAAATATTTTTTTTTCAAAGTTTTTTTATTTTACTTCAGTAAAACGTGTTCGGATCTTCTAGTATCTTCTTCAGACTTCCATAAACGACTGATTCTGATTCCGTATTTAAATATTTATATACGGAATCAGAAAGTGGTTTAATCTAGCGTGAGGAAAATACTAGAAGACACAGAAATAAAATAAAATCCTTTAAAAAAACTTCATTTTGCGAAGCTTCTTTTTTTATAGAATATTTATTTTTTCCCGTTATAACAACAATTTTTATACAGAATATAATATATTTTTTTATTCCATAATAAATTTATTTCGACCGCCGACCCAAAATTCACATCCAAAATAATTTGAATTGCATAAAGAAAAATTTACTTCTAAAATTTTTTTTTTCTCTTACAAATGTATACATGTAAGACTGTCACCATGGCGATAGTCGAATACTCTTCAAAATGTAGTTCAGACAAAATAAAACTATGAAAATTGAAATGATGAAAAATATAGATAAGAATAATACATAAATATAAAATATAATATATAGTATATATATATTCGAACGATACCATGTCGATTTCGGATGAGTTACGTCACACAATTTCGAAAGAAAAATAACGGCTAAACAACGCCAAATCCTTTCACTGCATTTTTTTCTCTCATATACAGTATTTCATTTTTTTCCAGATAGTCTCTATTCTCTATACCTTGAAAAAGGGTGAACGTTCACCCGAAATATCGGAATTAATCGAACAGTGACAGAACAACAGTTGAATATTAAAATTCTGTTTTTTGTTCTGTTTTTTTTCCAATGCTTCAAAATACAAAAAAAAAACAACGTTCACAAGAACAAAGTTTATACATAAACCACACACACACACACACACACACACACACAATATATATATATATATATATATATATATATAGAGAGAGAGAGAGAGAGAGAGAGAGAGAGGGGGTATATAAAGCTTTGGATGCATATATTTCTATTCATACAACACGCACACATGTAGGTAATCGACATTCGTATTTGAAATGTTTTCCAAGTTTCCTCAATCCAACAAACATTCCAACTGATTTGCATCCCCCCCCCACAATGCCCGACAACAAACGGACAATATGGAGCAAAGCAACAACAACAACAACAACAACAAGCACCTTCATCAAAATTCCTTGAGGAAGAAAAGAAGCCAGCTAATTTTACTCGACGTTGTAGACACATCAGTTTGAATAATATGTGCGCCATCTTGTTCCAGACATTTTATGAATTTCTTTTCTGATGTTGAAAAAAAATGAAAAGTTTTTTTTTATTTGATTTAGGATCAGTGAGCAAATTTGATTTCCGTTGGCGAATTTTAATACAAAGCACTATTAATGACTACATCTGCACAGGTCGAATCTTTTCCACATAACCTGGAGAAGACAGCACGGAACATTGGCCTGTATGTGAACTCCGACAAAACTGAGTTCATGTGTTTTAAAAATGGAGGAGCAAAGATGCTGATAGGTATGCGTTTTGCGTCCTTGACGCATAAAAATCTAAAAAGATACAGTAAAATCATATCCATGCGTCCCAGTGTTTTTCTTTTTTTCTTCCACCATTTCAAGCTAATTGTAAATACATTTTAATAGTTTCTTAGAAACGAATTGCACAAGATAGGTTACAAGATAGGAGTTAGACGGCTTTAGTTGTTTCCCCGGATCATAAGTAAAAACACTTCAATTTGATAAGAAACTTTAGTTGGGACCCAACAAATTTCTCGGGGACTCTTTCAAAGCAAATATGTGCGTCCCAGAACACACTAAATCAAAAAGCTATCTGCATCACTGAGGAGGCATTTCAACACTGTACGGTAAGGCATGGTCTACCATAGACAGATTAACAGTCATATGGAAATCAGTTTTCAATGACAAGTTAAAGTGACAATTCTTCCAAGCCATAGTCAGTGTTACTATATGGCTGCACCACCTGGACCTTAACGAAGCGCCTAGAGAATAAGCTAGATGGAAGATGCACAAGAATGTTGAATGCGATATCAAACAAATCGTAGAAGCAACACCCCCCACAAGGAAGTAGCTATGTGGCCACCTGCCCCCTATCACACAAACCACCCGAGTGAGACGAACAAGACGTACTGGACACTGCCGGAGAAGCAAGGACGAACTCATAACCGATGTTCTCCTGTGGAAACTAGCGCATGGGCACGCCAGTGTGGGCCGCCAGCAAAGACCTACATTGAACAGTTCTTGAACGGATACTGGATGCTGCTCAGAGGATCTCCCGAGAGCAATGAATGATAGGGTCGGTTGACAAGAGATTGTCATGGATATCCGTGCTAGTAGCACGACATGGTGATGATGGAGGAGGAGGAAGAGGAGAAGGAGGAAGGGGAGGAGGAGGAAGATAGAAACAAATTTTAATTTACTTAGAAATGTGCTGTAGAGGAGTTAACACCCCTTCAAGATGGACTGGCCCATAGCCTTATTGTTGTAGAGGAGTTAACACCCCTACAAGATACTGCCCATAGCCTTTATTGTTGTAGAGGAGTTAAACCCTACAAGATGGACTGGCCCATAGCCTTATTGCTGTAGAGGAGTTAACACCCCTACAAGATGGACTGGCTCATAGCCTTATAAGAGTCGACGTAGCTGTGATAAAATCGGGGAAAAATATATTCGGACGAAATCACTGCGTTTGACTACAGACATTTGACCCTCCTCATTCTTGTACACTTGTTTTGTGAATTGTTCTACTTCTTGGTTTTATGTTATAAGTATCTGTTTAGCACCAGATAAAAGTGCTGAATAAAATATATATCAAGCACACTATTTCTCTGTGTATCTTTTACCACCACAACGATACAACAGAATGCATGTGCTAAGTGATGACAATTCCGCTTGGAAAATTCTAATTTAAATCGGAGAACGTCATCACGCGGCTATCTAAGAAGAAAACTTAAGAGAGAGAAAAAATCTTTTCTATTTTGATTGTTTGATCAATATTGGAAACTTTATTCCACAATCAGTGAAAACTCGTTTATGAAAAATTCAAAATGACATGCAACTCATTTTTTTTTTTTTTTGCTCGGTGGGAAAATCAAGTCTGAAAATCAATCGATATTTCTTGGTACAAATCAAATTTTAATCCACAATCAAAATCATGAATGTGATTTTCATTCACTAACAGGTGGATTATGTAATCGATATACAGGAATAATCTTTTTTATTTTTCTGATCCGAAGAAAGGCCACATCAGCAACTTTTTTGTGGATCTACTCTCATCATAATCCGTTATCTCTATACTATAAGTTCTAGGGCTTGACGTGACCAGCCGATTGGGTGGAGTGGGCCTCTCAGACCGCTCGTCTAGCCCAAGTAAGGGCCAAAATGTTGTGTTGTATGTCATGGACTGCTCAGTTACCAGGATTCCGTCCTTAAGCATCACGGTCGCTACCAACGCAAACAGGTGGCCCCATTGGGGAGGTTTACCCCTCTGCAGATGTGCATTCGTTGTATTCTACAGCCCTTGCCGACAGCGCGGTGTCTGTATTGGGGCGTTACTTTTTACCCCCAAGTGATATTTGCACAGCCACAACAGCTGAGGCGGTTGCTTTGAAAACCGGAAATATGGAACGCACACTAGATACGCCTATTTGAATATTTTCGGTTTAAGTCACGGGTTTTGAGACAACAGGTGTCATCAGCAAAGAGCTATCAGCATCTTTGAGATATTCGTCTCACCACATCAGCATCTTGGAGATATTCGTCTCACCCAATCAGCATCTTGGAGATATTCGTCTCACCCACATCAGGCATCTTGGAGATATTTCGTCTCACCACATCAGCATGTTGGGGTCTCAACCCACATCAGCATCTTGGAGATATTGCGGCTCACCCACAGTAGCATCTTGGAGATATTCGTCTCACCACACATCAGCATCTTGAGAGATATTCGTCTCACCCACATCAGCATCTTGGAGATAATTCTCAGCACCCAATGCATCTTGGATTCGTCACACCCACATCAGCATCTTGGAGATATTCGTCTCACCCACATCAGCATCTTGGAGATATTCGTCTCACCACATCAGCATCTTGAGATATTCGCCTCACCCCACATCAGCATCTTGGAGATATTCGTTCACCCACAGCAGCATCTTGGAGATCTTCGTCTCGACCAAATGTCTCACGACTGTCGAGAGGGTATAATTCTCGAAACAGAGACTGGCTCTCAATATTTTAAGAGGTAATTCGTTGGCCATTTCTCAACCTACCACATCACAATGCCCTCAGGAATTGGGTAAGTTTAGCAATGAGTATTTGATTTATATTCAAATGCATTAATAACTAGAATAATCTTATTTATTAATGAAATGTCTCTATATAGATGCTGGTTTGATTTGGCTAA
>CM042162.1:1145312-1185312 GCA_023376005.1 Doryteuthis pealeii
AGGAAATACATAGGAGAAAAGAAGATGAGGGAGGAGAGAAAGAAAGAGAGAGAGAAGAGAGAGAAGATCGAGGAGAGAAAGAGAGAGAGAAAGAATTTGTGTGTGGTGTGTGTGGTGGAGAGAGAGAGAGAGGGAGAGAGAGAGAATGAGAGAGAGAGAGAGAGTGAGGTTAATTTATGTGTGCTCTTCCAACTCAGTTCTCAGGAAATACATAGAGAGAGAGAGAGAAGACAGAGAGAGAGAGAGACAAGAGAGAGAGGAGAGAGAGAAAGAGTGTCGTTGTGTTTGTGTGAGAGAGAGAGAAGAGAGTAGTGTGTTGTGGTGTGCGAGAGAGAAGAGAGAAAAGTTGTGTGTGTGTTGAGAGAGAGAGAGAGAGAGAGAGAGAGAGAGAGAGAGAGGTTAATTTATTGTGCTTCTTCTCCAACTCAGTCTCAGGAAATACATAGAAGAGAGAGAGGGGAGAGAGAAAGAGAGAGACAGAGAGAGAGAGAGAGAGGAGAGAGAGAGAGATAAAGTGTGTGTGTGTGAGAGAGAGAGAGAGAGAGTGAGAGTGAGAGGTAAATTTATTTGTGCTTTTCCCCAATGTTACACTCAGTTCTTAGATGAAGGGGTCAGCTGAAATTTAAAAAAAAAAAAAAATGAAGATAAAAAGATTGAATTAAAAAAAAAAGTTTCCGCTCGGTCTGCGGCGCGCGCGGGGTGTGTTGTGGGGGGATGGATCTTGTCTAGTGTGCTCTTTTTGAGGGACATGTGTTTTGCTTTTGACAGAGAATAACATGGACGACTTAATAAAACTTCAAATGTATTTTTAGTACATTTTCTAACTTGTTATTGTTGTTGTTATTTTTCTTGTTATTAAGATGAAATACATATAAAATGTGACATGTAACAGGCTTGAATTCAGAGTTTTCCTTCTCCTATACTGGTTACATGACCAAGGTTAAAGAGCTCAGTCTACCCTACCATTTACCCATAGCTGGAAGGAGAGCAGTTGGATGCGTACCTTTCCCAAGGGTATTAGCGCTAATTGAAATGCAAAGAGCCTCGTCCAGGATTTGAACTCGTGTCGACGAGTACATTTCCTACGATTTGAACCATTACAATGTTGGTTTGTATATACACCAATAAATTTCTCAGCTGAGCAGCTACAGATTACAATTCGGTTTACAGTAGGGTCTGCCAAAATGTCGTCTGCTTTTCATTTTAAAAACGAATTAAAATTGATTAAATTCATTATTTAAGGTAAAATTTTTGTAGAAAAGTAGTAACATAATGAGCATCAGTAAAAAAAAGAATGCAAAATAATATTACTCATGTAATTTATCTTTAATACATTTTAAACTTTTTTTTTCTAAGCATGGCCGCCAAAGATCACGAAAAATCCACATTTTACAAAATAAATTTAACATTTAAGTGATCTGAAGAAATCAGAGTTTTAAATAAAATAAATGATAGATTATAAAATTAATTCATTGATAAATCAACAGTGAAAATTTCATTAAAATCAGATAATTCCAAGATTTTTGTTAATTTTTTTCAATCGGGGGTAGGTGGCTTAAATTTATTTTGTAAAATACGGATTTTACGGCAACTTTGGCAGTGCCTTGTTAACAGATACACTTCAATAAGGCACACAAAAGGTGATGTGGGTGGGGAGGTCGACAGTGTTCAGGGTGCGGTTCGAAAACACCATACACGGTACCCTGCCCTGTTCTATCCCAGTCACTAGAGCCAACTTCATAGAATTCAAACTTCACAGAAAAGCCCTGTACAAAGATCAAACAAAAATTCTATGGGGTAGAATTTTACGAGAAATCCAGTGGTGATATTCACATTTACGCTTGAATTTATTTGGGCTAAAAGTTATTTGTAGATCTGTCGATGGTGGGGCGTGTGAATTACTGAGAGGGGTCAGGGTTTGTCTGGAGTGTTGTCTGGTTGATTATTGCAAAAGTCAGAGCCTTGAGCTTTGCTATCACCATCCTATTTATGTATTAAACTGCATCTAATGGCGAAGTTCCAAATTTGGAGCTCTGGGGAGATGGAGTACCCCTTCATCGTCATCTAGAGTGGTAATACCTGTTTGGGTCCCATCTTTGAGTTAAATAAGAAAATATTAAGTTTTAAAAAATTGAGTACCCATTAAAAATGAATAAAACATTAACATGCCATAAAATCCAACCAACCAACCAACCAACCAACCAGCCAACAACTCTGTCCCGGAGTGGTAGTACCTGTTAAGGTCCATTCTATGACTTAAATAGAAAAAAATGAATTTGAAAAAATGTGTAAAAAAATTGAGTACCCATTAAGAATGAAGAAAACAAAACATTTTCGGCATGAAATAACCCAACACGGGTTGACATGTCATAAAATCCAACCAACCGAACTATTTATGTATTTATCCATGGTCAGGATGTCAATTTCGAAAACGGTGCATTGCCTGTTTGTATCCAGAATTTTCCTTTTCCTAGACTGGTTACCAAACCAAAGCTAAAGAGCCCATTCTGTCCTACAATTTACCCATAGCTAGGCGAGAGGAGAAAAGATGGATTTTTGTCTTTCTCAAGGGCATTGGCGCAAAGGGAAAACGCAAACAGTTTCGCCCAGAATTTGAATATGGATCATCGATTCCTTTTTCTATGTTAAGCTTTTAATTGCGAGTTTAAATTTAACGACAGAATTCTCAATCATGCTTACCCCTCTGCTTAAAAATAAACTCGGTAAGAAAAATATACTTACCGTATTTGACGGTATATAAGACGCACGGGTATATAAGACGCATCCCCATTTCAGCAGGTCAGATTCAGGAAAAAAAAATTTTAGTGTATTTAAGCATATATTGTTGAAAATAGTCTAGCTGTGCATTACACAAGCAGAAACATAGCTGTATAAAAGCAATTTGGCAGTACAGGCAAGCAATAAGCATACACAAGACTCAATAGCAGGAAATAATAATAATAAACGGGTCACCTTATCCCAGCAAGAAGACCAGATCTAGTGTTGATTAACAAAAAAACAAAGAACTTGTCAACTGGTGGATTTTGCAGTTCCAGCAGATCACAGGGTGAAGCTAAAGGAAAATGAAAAAATGGACAAATATCTGGACCTTGCCAGAGAACTGAAAAAGTTATGGAATATGAAAGTCAAAGTGATACCAATTGTAGTTGGTGCACTTGGAACGGTCCCAAAAGGATAGGAAAAGGGTTTGGAAAGTTTGGAAATCAGAGGAAGGATTGATACCATTCAGAAAACTGCACTGCTGCAATCTGCCAGAATACTCAGAAGAGTCCTGGAGACCTGAGGAGACTTGCGTTCACTCAGATTCGAGTGAAAGACCATCAGCTAACGCTGATGTGAAAACTCAAAAAGGAGTAAATAATAATAATAATAATAATAATAATAATAATAATAATAATAAAACTAGCACAACGAGAATACAAAACTAGACACGACTGGGTTGGGAAGGTGATCCACTGGAATTATGCAAGAAATTAAATTTTGACCACACAACAAAATGTATATGCATAAACCAGAATCTGTTCTTGAGAACGAACGCACAAAATTCTCTGGGACTTTGAAATTAAACGGATCACCTTATCCCAGCAAGAAGACCAGACATAGTGTTGATTAACAAAAAAGAAAGAACTTGTCAACTGGTGGATTTTGCAGTGCCAGCAGATCACAGGGTGAAGCTAAAGGAAAATGAAAAAAATGACAAATATTGGACCTTGCAGAGAACTGAAAAAGTTATGGAATATGAAAGTGAAAGTATACCAATTGTAGTTGGGGCACTTGGAACAGTCCCAAAAGGATTAGAAAAGGGTTTGGAAAGTTTGGAAATCAGAGGAAGGATTGAAACCATTCAGAACACTGCACTGCTGCAATCTGCCAGATACTCAGAAGATTCCTGGAGACCTGAGGAGACTTGCTGTCACTCAGACTCCAGTGAAAAACCATCAGCTAATGCTGATGTGAAAACTCAAAAGGAGTAAATAATAATAATAATAATAATAATAATAATAATAATGCCTACGGTAGGTCTCAAACTTCACCTACGATGTATAAGACGCAGGGCAATTTTTGAGCCAAAATTTTGGGAAAAAAAAGTGCGTCCTATATGCCGTCAAACACGGTACTCCTTTTAACGACACTTTCATCAATCATGCTTACCCGCACCCCTCCTGCTTCTTTTTTTTTTTCAAATTCAATGACAAAAGGCTTTTTTTTTTTTTTTTTAAGTGTTCTGTAGTTAAATTTGATATTTTGCAATAAAGTTCTTAATTGATATGAATAAAATTATAATACAATTTTATTGATATTAATTAATAATTTATATCTTATTATACGGTGAAAAAATCTGCTGTTTTGATTATCATTTGTCGTAAAACAAAACGAACATTTTTTTTTTCATTTGACGCTCCCTCACCCCAAGAAAAACATTAAATACTTGTATTAATTTGAACTTAACTATTAAAAACTTGGTTGTATTAGAAAGAAAACATATTTATTTGAATTTTGAATGCAAAATCTATTTTTTATGTCTTTTATTTTAAAAATATAAGATTTCAAAGATCCTATTTATGAGTATTTGTGGGAATCAGACAAAAGGTTTTTAATTGGGTGTTGGTGGTGGTAAAACTTTTAGATATGTCTTGTGATGTTTTCCGTACTACGTCCGCAATGTGGTAAATGTCTTCCGGTTTTTTTTTTTTTTTTCTTTTTTTTTTAGTGCAAGTGTACCTAACTTGCTGAGGTGACCACGTGATGATCACAAGTTTTTTTTTTTTTAGTGCAAGTGTACTCAATTTGTTATTCTCTCGCCGTGATGAATGCGAGATGATCGAATTCTTCGTGTGACCTAATGACTCTTAACGCTGAGAGCAGATAATCATAAAAAAGAAACATTCAACATCCAACGCGTATATAATTATCACTCAGTTTTTATCTCTCTGAATTTTTTTTTTTTTTAGATGAGGCATAATAATTTGTATTATTTTGGTTTATTCGGACTATTGTCCTCATCTATATATATATAAGGGGCCGGGTTAGCTCAGTCGGTAGAGCGTTCGGCTAGAAACCACAAGGTTCCTAGTTCGATACCCACCCTCGCCAACTCAGCGTATGAGTAGCACAGGGATATGTGCGGTAAAGTAAGGAGCTGATGGTAGGTGTGGCGCTCCACCTCAGATGCTAAAACAATCTCCTTGGTCTAGCGCTATTGAAAAGGGGATAGACTCCCTCGGTGACTGGCTGATACCGACTTTAGGCCGCCCCGACGACTTTACTTTTTTTTTTATATTGTTATATGAACAAGTTTTCAGCCGATGTGCCCTCCGACCTTCTTCAGGTGTTTCTTGTCGAACTTGGGAGAGATTTCACGAGTTCGAAACGAAATACCCGAAGAAGGCCGGAAGCCATTTCAGCCAAAACGTTGTGTATATAACAACAAAAATGAGGACAATATTCCAAATAATCTAAAATTATACAAAATCAGCTTTTGATTGATTGATTGATTTTAACGGCACGTCAACTCGTGTAGGGTTATCTTATGCCAAGAGGTTAGGTATTAATTGATTTATTTTAACGGCATGTCAACTGGTCAAGGTTTAGTTTATGCGTTGAGGTTAGGGAATCGCGTCCATTGTACTTCTTTTGCACACGGTCCTATTGAATACGAATACTTTTTAAACATATCTATTTGAACCATAGATGGGACCCTAACAGGTACTACCATTCTGGGTCAGAGTGGACCTGGGAGTAATTGCAATGAAGATATACTCCACACGCCCCAGATCTATACGACATGAACCTCAGATGCACTCATTCTAAGGACACACCTTTTTCTTAGGGAAGGGGAGATACAGTCAGCATAGATAGTCGGGTTGGCCTAAAGTCATTATAAGCCCGACGGCGAGGGAGTATATCACCTGTTCACTAGCGCCACATCTATAATAATAATAATAATAATAATAATAAGAAGAAGAAGAAGAAGAAGAAAGAAGAAGAAAGCAGTAAACGAAGAAGAAGAAGAAGAAGAAGAAGAAGAAGAAGAAGAAGAATGCAGTAAACGAAGAAGAAGAAGAAGAAGAAGAAGAAGAAGAAGAAGAAGAAGAAGAAGAAGAAGAAGAAGAAGAAGAATGCAGTAAACGAAGAAGAAGAAGAAGAGAGAAGAAGAATGCAGTAAACGAAGAAGAAGAAGAAAAGAAGAAGAAGAAGAAGAAGAAGAAGAAGAAGAAGAAGAAGAAGAATGCAGTAAACGTAATCAACAACCCGCCTCACTAGATGTCCCATACATGCAATCTTGTGTCACATCCTTCTTGTACTCTATAAATTGGTAAAATACCTAACTTTCCCAAAGGTACTATTTGTCTGAAGAAGGGTTAGGGTTATGATTTTTTTTTAAACTCTAAAAATCATCTGTTAACAAACAACCGGATTTTGATGGTGTAAATGAAAAAAAATTCCTTATGAAACGAGATCGCAAAATGGTCCGAAAAATATTTTGTGAAGGCTTTTTTAATGTTAATTTGCAACTTTCGCCACATTCTAAAACCGACCACACCTAATGCACATATTTGCGACGATAACCGGTACGCAACGAGCGCTTCCACGTAGGTATGAATAAAACATTGCATAGAGCATTTAGTTTAATAAATTCAAAGGAGGAACAAATAGACTTGAATACTTAACGTCATTGTAAAGCGAGTGACATTTTCTCTCTCTCTCTCTCTCTCTCTCTCTCTCTCTCTCTCTCTCTCTCTCTCTCTCTCTCTCTCTCTCTCTCTCTCTCTCCACTTGCAGACACGATAGAAATCTCTTTTGAAAAGCAAGACTTTCAATATTATTGAATTGTCATTCATTTCTTTACCGTTCTCTTCTGCTTCTCAACAATCGAAGACAGGCATGAAATACCTGCATTATTTATCTGAAATATTTGCTTTTGTTTGAAGCAGATGCGCGGAGAGAAGTAACGCGACAGCAGCAGAGAACATTTTTTTATGTTTTTTTTACTTTTTAAATTTTTTTTTTATTGCAACGTCATCGGTTCAGCTGCCTCGTTTTGACATTGTTCAGGTCGAGAAGTTTAAAGCTGATAAAATTGGTAAAAAAAATCATTTATAGGTTCATATTATTTTGTTGGAGTCATTTGAAAGCATATCTATCTATCTATCTATCTATCTATCTATCTATCTATCTATCGATCTATCTCAAGTTTTTCCTGTCTATCTATCTCAAGTTTTTCCTATCTATCTATCTATCTATCTATCTATCTATCTCTATCTATCTATCTATCTATCTAAATCTATATCTATCTATCTATCTATCTAACTATCTATCCATATAGTTTTTCCTGTCTATCTATCTCAAGTATTTCCTATCTATCTATCTATCTATCGATCTATCTATATCTATCTATCTATCTATCTATCTATCTATCTATCTATATCTATCTATCTATCTATCTATCTATATATATATATATATATATATATATATATATATATATATATATAATATATGTCACAGTCTGCGTATATAAAACAATCAGCGATTGTTCATATGTCTCTATCAAAGACTGGTTTTATTTATTTATCTATGTCTGTCTGTCTGTCTGTCTGCCCCCCTCTCTCTCTCTCTCTCTCTCTCTCTCTCTCTCTCTCTCTCTCTCTCTCTCTCTCTCTGTATATATATATATCAATCACAGTCTGTTTATATCAAACTATCAAATATTCTTCTTTCGATCAAAGACTGCTTTTATCTATCTATCTATCTATCTATCTATCTATCTGTCTGTCTGTCTGTCTATCAATTTATTGTCCTCTTTTCTAATCTATTCATCTCTTTCAGTTTCTTCATATCTGTCTATGTGGTCTCCACACGTTTCTTTGAACCAATACCACTTCCTTTCTCTCTCCCCCTACCCCTCACCACCTCTTTCTACCCCCTCTCTCTCCTATCTCATCTTTTCTCCTCCCCTCTCTCCTCTACCTCTTTCTCCCCCTC
The DNA here is from genome assembly GCA_023376005.1 of Doryteuthis pealeii. NCBI lineage: Eukaryota > Metazoa > Mollusca > Cephalopoda > Myopsida > Loliginidae > Doryteuthis > Doryteuthis pealeii. The sequence goes on from CM042162.1 coordinate 1,153,320, forward strand.
CCACTCACCGCCTCATTCTCCCCCTCTCTCTCCCTATCTAATCTCCTCATTCTCCTCTCTCTCTCTCCCCTCTCTCTTCCCCTTTCTCTTTCTTCCCCTCCCCCTCTTGAATTCAACCTGCCTTATTTGTCATGAAAATTATTCCATCAAATAAAACCGTCCAATCAATCACCTCAATTGGAAAAATGACGTAAACTTTCCTTTGAAAGATTTGAAACATTTTCACTAGCGTTTCAATTTTACTCTCCAAAATTTTCTCGTTCATTTTGGAGGCAATTAACTGAAATTGAATTTACGAAAACTCTCTTCGTTTTTGGGGGGCTTTTCTTGTTCGTTTGTTCGTTTTTGTTTTTTCTGTCAGTAAAATGAAATTATCACATCCATTTAGTTACGGAACAAATCTTTATAAAAATAAGTATTATTTAGTAAGTATTTATTGGTTATTTCATATACAAGGTTTATTCAAAAAGTAATGTCATTTTGTTTAGGACAGGTATAATTACCAACACAGGGTCATGTATCATACATAAAAATGAAGCTGGTCCTCTGTGGATCACATCCTTACTTCTCCACATAGGTGAGTCAAAAAGTAATGTCATTTTGTTTAGGACAGGTATAATTACCAACACAGGGTCATGTATCATACATAAAAATGAAGCTGGTCCTCTGTGGATCACATCCTTACTTCTCCACAGGTGAGTCAAAAAGTAATCGCTGAGGAAGCGTTGAACCTCGACATCGCTTCAAACTTCTGACAACACTTGTGGACGTTTTTGATTTTTCATACACGACTTGCCATACACTTCCGTTAATTGACGATGAATTTCAATGAGTTTAATGATTTTTACGTCCCAAAACCAAATAATTGTGGGAAATTCACAATTGCCGGTAGCATCAATCGGGAGCTCCATCAGAAGCGATTGCCAAGGCCAGACTGAGGGTGGCAAGGAAAGGCGCGCAGACACAGGCGCGGACACTGATGCGGGTCATGCACAACAAACACAACAGTGTTGCCAATAGCCGCACGAACGGTTTCCCTGCGCTTCGAGCGCTTTGGAGACCTTACTTTTGGCATTATTATATATTCTTTATATAAAATTATTATAAAATTCTTAATTATTACTTCTGTCCCATAATAATTGATACATTTGTATGTAAATCTCATGTGCTAAATGTACCAACTATTATTGGACACCTTTATTAATTATTACTTCTGTCCCATAATAATTGATACATTTGCATGTACATCTCATGTGCTAAATGTACCAACTATTATGGGACACCTTTCTTAATTATTACTTCTGTCCCATAATAATTGATACATTTGCATGTACATTTCATATGCTTAATGTACCAACTATTATGGGACACCTTTCTTAATTATTACTTTTGTCCCATAATAATTGATACATTTGCATGTAAATTTCATATGCTAAATGTACCAACTCTTATGGGACACCTTTCTTAATTATTACTTCTGTCCCATAATAATTGATACATTTGCATGTAAATCTCATGTGCTAAATGTACCAACTATTATAGGACACCTATCTTAATTATGACTTCTGTTCCATAATAATTGATACATTTGCATGTAAATCTCATGTGCTAAATGTACCAAACTATTATGGGACACCTATCTTAATTATTACTTCTGTCCATAATAATTGATACATTTGCATGTAAATCTCATGTGCTAAATGTACAACTATTATGGACACCTATCTTAATTATTACTTCTGTTCCATAATAATTGATACATTTGCATGTAATCTCATGTGCTAAATGTACCAACTATTATGGACACCTATCTTAATTATTACTTCTGTCCCATAATAATTGATACATTTGTATGTAAATCTCATGTGCTAAATGTACCAACTATTATGGGACACCTATCTTAATTATTACTTCTGTTCCATAATAATTGATACATTTGCATGTAAATCTCATGTGCTAAATGTACCAACTATTATGGGACACCTATCTTAATTATTACTTCTGTTCCATAATAATTGATACATTGCATGTAAATCTCATGTGCTAAATGTACCAACTATTATGGACACCTATCTTAATTATTACTTCTGTCCCATAATAATTGATACATTTGCATGTAATCTCATGTGCTAAATGTACCAACTATTTATGGACACCTATCTTAATTATTACTCTGTCCATAATAATTGATACATTTGCATGTAAATCTCATGTGCTAAATGTACCAACTATTATGGGACACCTATCTTAATTATTACTTCTGTCCCATAATAATTGATTACATTTGATGTAAATCTCAAATGTACCAACTATTATGGGACACCTATCTTAATTATTACTTCTGTCCCATAATAATTGATACATTTGATGTAAATCTCATGTGCTAAATGTACCAACTATTATGGGACACCTATCTTAATTATTACTTCTGTTCCATAATAATTGATACATTGCATGTAAATCTCATGTGCTAAATGTACCAAACGACTGCATGTGCTAAATGTGACACCTTTCTTCTTATACTTCTGTCCCATAATAATTGATACATTTGTATGTAATCTCATGTGCTAAATGTAGAATACTGATAATTGTTTATTCTGTGTTACTTTCACCTTAGCCAGAGAACCTGCAGTCTGGAAATGACTGTTAACTATTGGACAGTAGAACAGTCAAACACCTCCTCAGCTTAATGGACTCTTCCTGGGCAGCAGTGGCAGGAATTATTTAAGCTGTTATAGTGGGTTCATTGGAATTAGTAACTTCATGTTAGGCTTGGCCAGTCAAACCAATTGGTGACTGTCTAACTGACTGACTTCAATACTAAATGTACCAACTATTATGGGACACCTTTCTTAATTATTACTTCTGTCCCATAATAATTGATACATTTGTATGTAAATCTCGTGTGCTAAATGTACCAACTATTATGGGACACCTATCTTAATTATTACTTCTGACCCATATAATTGATACATTTGCATGTAAATTTAACATGCTAAATTACCAACTATTATGGGACACCTTTATTAATTATTACTTCTGTCCATAATAATTGATACATTTGCATGTAAATTTCATGTGCTAAATGTACCAACTATTATAGGACACCTATCTTAATTATTACTTCTGACCCATAATAATTGATACATTTGCATTTAAAATTTATATACTAATGTAACAACTATTATGGGACACCTTCTTAATTATGTCTTAACATAGAATATCTTCCTCTCTATCTCTCTCTCTCTCTCTCTCTCTCTCTCTCTCTATCATATATATATATATTATATATATATATATATATATATATAATCTTTCTCTTCTTACATATTATTATATCATGACAGCGATATAGTTTGGTACATGTTAAAAAGGTACAGCAATTTAACAGTGTCCTCCCTCTCTTTCTCTCTGTCTTTCATTCTCTCCGAAACAGAGCCCACGACACGAGCCTGAAAATAAATGTTAAGCCCTTGTGACCATATATCTCACGTGTCTGTTGTGCCTTCTTTATCTACAATGACGACCGTCACGTAACAAATATATGTATAGATAAAAGTGTATGAAAACACACAATGTAGTTAAAATGAATAGATTTCTATATCCCTTTTCATTGCTGATATTAACAATATTTCGATATATAAAAAAATCATCATCAGAGCATAATGATAATTAGGTCCGTTTTTAGATGTAAATGTTTTTAATCAGGACTCATCAAGAGAGAAGCAGAAAATCCTTAATGAATCCCGATTAAAAAACATTTACATCTAAAAACGGAGCTAATTATCATTATGATGATGATTTTTTATAAATCGAAATATTGTCAATATCAGCAATGAAAATGATATAGAAATATATTCATTTTAATAACATTGTGTGTTTTCATACCCTTTTATCTATACATATACCGTCGGATTCATTTTCTTACTCTTTACTCATATATTATATATCATTATCATAGAAATTATATATATATATATATATATATATATATATATATATATATATTCTATTATTTACTAAAGCTGAGATTTTCAACTTTTTATCCCTAAAGGCTTTTTTGCTGGTGACCTTACTGAAACAAAATTTATACTCTATTATACCTTAATTTTAGTATTACTAAATGTTTGGAAAAAAATCCACTTTAATTGGTTCTAATTAGTCGTAATTTGCAATTAAATCAAAAACTGACCCATCCCTGTTTTTACATTATACATAACTCTCTTTTCCTCTCTATATGCGACTGAAAGGGAGATGAGCGTGATTAACAGCACTCTTAACACCCACCCGCAATAAAATTCTAATGCCCATTTCAATTTAAGTAGGTCAATTCGTTGAAATATCCGTGGGTTTTTTTTAAATACAATTCTGACCCCACGTTTGAAAATTTTTTTACCAAAACTCAGTGAAATATCCGATTTTAATTAAATTTTCAGTGTTGATTTAGCAATGAATTAATTTTATTTTATTTTAAAAACTTTCTGATTTTTTCTGGTCACTTAACTGACCTCCCTGTTTTTTGGGGTGCAAAATATCGTGTGTATATATATGTGATTGATACTATTTTCTGCATAAATAAAAAGAAGGTATGAATAGAAGAAAAAAGTTTTTTTCGCACTCTTCGTGGAGAACCGTCCCGGACCATGGCCTCAAAAAATGCTTACGGTGCTGCTGAAAATTTTTTTTTTTAACACCAGCTACGACTGAAGCCCGTAGCCGAAGCGATGTTACTTGAATAAAAAAAGAACCTCGGCGTTGGGTTTGGGTTTAGGGTTGTGGTTGGGGTTGGGTTTAGGTTAGTTTAAGGGAAATTAAATAATGTGGACTCTGTTTTTTCTGGGTTAGAAAAAACAGAGTCCAAGAAAACAGAAATTTTGTAATAAAACTGTTAATTTTAACTAGGGGTGGGGTTAGGGTTAGGGTTTAGGGTTGGGGTTGGGTTTTGGGGAAAAAACGCCCTAAGTGTAGTTGTTTTTGTTGTTTTTTTTTTTTGCAAGTGATACCGCTTCGTCTACGGACTTCAATCGTAGCTGGGGGGGGGGTTCAGCGACCATCGGCTAGCGTTTTTTTAGGTAGGTTCTCCGCAAAAGAGTACCGTTTTTTTTTTTAAGAATCTCCTCGAGTAGTAAAATAAGTACCGAAAATCGAAAAATAAAATGAAAATAAAAACTAAAAAATAATTTTTGGAAGTATTATTGCGGTAATCTTTGCGGTGTTCTGTTCTGGAATCCTGCCTCAAAAACTGCTAGCCTGAGACTGGGAAGAAAAAAACCACACTAGCTACGATTGAAGTCCGTAGCCGAAGCGGGTGTTAAAAAAAAACTAGGGTTTAGGGTTAGGGAGTGGGGTTTAAGGTTAGTTTAAGGGAAAATAAATAAATAATTTAGGTGACCCAGGAGAAAAACAGAACCACACATTTTGTGATAAACTTTTTGTTTTTTTTTGTTTTTTCAAGTGATACCGCTTCGGCTACGGAATCAATCGTAGCTGGTGTGTTTTTTCAGCAGTCTGCGACTAGCAGTTTTGAGACAGGAGGCCAGGACGGAACTCTGCAAAGATTACCATATTTGTATTATAGACTATTGTCCTCATCTTATTTTATTTGTACAACGTTTCGGCCGATGTGCCCCCCCTTCATTATTTCTTCGCGGACTCAGGAACTCTTGTAATAGGAGCCATCACGGAATTTTTAACCTAACCCTTTATTCAGCCCACGGGCTATCCTGTTCTCATTCAACTAACCATAACTGGTACAGGTTGTTTAAGCTGTGGTAATTATTATTCTATGTTACTGCTGCCCCTGACCAGGATTGAACCTGCAGTCTAGAGATAACTGTCATTTAGAACTGTCTTAACCTAACTCCTTTATCTACTAGGCTATGTGTCTAATTGGACAATCCAGTGTGAATTTTTGTTCAATCGCAAAAGTTAGAATATTATTGTAAAAACGGATTTTTACAAATGAAAAGTAGACGATATTTTGGCAGATACTACTCTTTTCCTAATCCCAATCATCTCGCGAGAGCTTAATGGGTGACCCAACAGGTCATTTTTGTCTAGTATATATATATATATATATATAATATATATAATAATATATATCATTATCATCATCATGGCTCGCTATTAGCATGGATGGATATCCATGACAATCTCTCTCCAACCGTCCCTATCACTCATTGTTCTCGGGAGGTCTTTTGCGCAGAATCCAGTATCGCGCAGAGTTGGTCAATGTACGCCTTTGCTGGACGGCCCACACTGGCCTGACCATGTGCTGGCTTCCAGAGGAGGATGTCACTTATGAAACCCTTGCTTCTCCAGTTGTGTCCTGCTGTGTCTTGTTCGTCTTGCTAGGATGGTTTGTGACTGGAGCAGCTGACCATACTGCTGTTTTCTCTGGAGTGTTGTTTCCGTTTTGTTCAGAATCGCACGCAGCCCTTATCTTGAGCTCCCATCTGGTTTATCTCGAGACTTCGTTAGAGTCCAAGTGGTGCAGTCGTAGAGCAGTACTGAACGACTCGGCTTGGAAGGAAGTTTGGACTCTACAGGAGGCATAATCTTTATAGCGGACCTCGCCTTTCCTATCCGTGCATTAACATCGGTATCTATCTATACAAATCTTCTATAACATCTAAGAAGTCCGTTTAGGAGTGAGGATCGGCCTGTCAGCTTAGCAGTCCGGTTTCAAATCACCGCACAGGGCGGTCCCTCATCTATAGCTCTGCTGATGAGAGCCTAAGGCCGAAATGTACATACAGAGATGATTTTCTCGATTTGTTTAGCCATACATTTAATAGGTATTCCGCCTGTTCATTATTAATTAATTAATTTTCAAAATAGTACGACTCAATTAAGCACTTATTCTCCCACTACATAAATATATATTTATATAGGTATATTATATCTATATATAGTATATAAGTAAAATATATGCAAGAGTAAGCTATAGTTGTGTGTTTGGTGTATGATAAAATAAAAATACAAACGCTCATATTAAGTGATGTATATATATTAATATATATACATAACACACTATATATATAAACTATATATAAGTATACTATTAACTATATATATATAGTAGTTATATGAGTATCACGCCATGTTCTCCTGCATTCTGTATGTCGTAGAATTAAATGACGCACATGTTTATATACTTATATAATATAGTATCATATCACTCGATAGTGTGTGTGTGTGTAGTGCTGAATCTGTGGTGTGTGAGTGTGTGCTTGTGTGTGTCTGTGTTCTGTGTCTGTGCTATGGTGTCGTCGTATGTAGCCTGTGCGTGCATGTGCGTGCCTGCATGGCTGTGTGTCTGTCATATCAATAAAGAATCTCACTTCATATTGATCAGATTAATATATATGTATGCATGTGCCATGGACGGTTGCAATCTCTGATGCGTATGTTTGTGTGATGCTGTGTGTGTGTGTGTGTGTGTGTGTGGGTGTGTCCGTATCTGTCTTGTGTCTGGTGCTGAGCTGGTCTTGGTGGTGTGTATATATGTAATATTACATGAAGACATATATTGCGAAATGACGAGAGGTAAATATTCGAGGAAACTCTGTGATTACCAGTAAAAGATGAATTTACCGGGATGTAACAACACCCTTCTCTCTCTCTCGTCTCTCTCTCTCTCTCTTTCTCTCTCTCTCTCTCTCTCTCTCTCTCAGACTAATCCTCTGACGACGAAAGTCCTGCAGATATGGGGATCTGCTGACTCATCACGACTCACCAGACGCGGCGACCATCGTTTGGTGGCCCTTCGCAAAAGGTTAACTAACGTTGGCGGCGTACAAGTCAAATTTTAGTCTACCGCCCGTAGGGTGTGGGGATGTAGTGTAGGGACAACCGGAACACAAAAACACCTGCTCCGCCAAAAAAATAAAGAAACGGGATTTTCATTAGCCCAACTGGCGTCAGGGTTCAACCGTTGGTTGGCTGCTGGTTGGTTGGATTATTACGGCATGCTCAAACACTCTGCTTGGGTCATTATGCACCCGAATACATTTTTGTTTAAATTCAATTCTCAATTGCGTACTCAGTTTTCTTTTTTTAACTCAATTTTTTAAACACATATTCTAACTCTATTTTTTTCTATTTTACTCACTACTACTCGCCTCGCCTGAGGTAACCCTAACAGGATACTACAACGACCGGATCAGAGTGGACCTGGAGGCAGTAATGGGTGATCAACAGGGGGTACTCCACGTCCAATAGCGAGGAACATAAGTATCCTCAGCCCCCCGTACTATAAGATAAAAAGGATGAGGGCTTGCCATGAGAGGCAATATAGGCTTGGGACAATTGGACAATCGATAGTAGTAGCTAGAGGCGCTTCCGCACAGTGACCAAACCAGACTCAAGGAAGAAGAGAGAAATCCTGAATATCCTGATACAAAGAGAAGCCAAAGCTGTGTGATGACGCCTATTCCAATCGGAACTGCTATTCCCCAGGGAAGAGCTGTACCTTAGAGCATCACCGCGCTCGCCACCCACGGCAAAACAGTGTTGTCATACCACACTACACAGATATCTCGGGGCATCACTAGAACTGAAGACACACCGTATTAATGGAAGGAAAGCGCGCATGCTGTAACTGGTAAGTACTGCCGTCACAAATCGACTCGGTCGTGCCAACCTGAGTACAACTCCGCTGGAACGTAAAAGTTAATTGGCATGCTTCTGATTACCCTAAGAGTACCAAATTCGGGAAACTGGTATGACTCCACTGCCCTCCAGCCTTGGGTAGCGAATAGCTCCTCTCGGCGCAGACTGGGCTTCATTCAATTAACCAATAGTCTAGGCACACATCTATCGCGAATCCTGATCACTCAGAGGAAAACATCTGAACTTCATACCTAGCAATAATACTCCGCTAAGAAATTGACCTGTGGGTCGCAATCCACGCTTTCGTGCGGATACAACCAGGGTTCTAGTTTGCCTAGGTATAAATCCTCTTATTAGCTACTATACATAGTCAAATAGACGCACGACAGACAGAATAGAAATAGCATAGTGAGATGATACAAGAGTATGGCTTACTTGTTACATTCTCTAGACTCAAAACTGGTCTAACTCGGCATGCCCATTTTTCTTCAGTCGATCTAGTGGACCCCTTCTTGTTAAGGGTTGGTTCTTTTTGTTGATTTCTTTCGTGTTGGTGGTCGTTGCTTGTTTAATATTAACCTCAACAAACAAGACTTTGTTATTTTCTGATTAAGCTTTATTTCAAACCCAAGCCCATATCATTCCCGCGCGGATGAGAAGTGAGCGACCTACAGGGTCTTACTCCTCTGAATTTCTCTGCCGCACTCAAATTAGTACACGCGTTCTGGGAATCGTGCGTTTTGCTAAGGGTCAAAGTACACAGTGTTACTAACCGCCATAAACTGTCAGAACTTTCCACAGGATCCCGTTATTGCAAAAAACTAACGCAAATTGAAAAACCGCTTGGGGCGCGTTCACACTAGAATATCTGTTAACAAAAGATGTTATTATGTAAGAAGTGTGGAAAAGCGCGTGGTGTTAATGGTTAAGCATAGGAAATGACTTCGTCGCCACCGAGTTTCAAATCCTGGACGTGGTAATGCATTTCACTTAGCACTAATACCCTGGGAAAGTATGAATCCTATTCTCCCTCCAGCTATGGGGTAAAAAAACAAAATAAGGTAGGCAGACTGGGCTCACTTTAACCTTGATTAGGCAACCAGTCTAGGAGAAAGAAACTCTGAATTCAAACCTGTTAAATCCGCTTAAGAATATTGGACGTCGGTTGTCCGCATCCTGTTCGATGCGAGGGGTTGGTAAATTATATTTGAGCTACAGACAATAGTTGAGATAGATGAGGATGATAAAGAGTTATGGCTTACTTGTTTTACATTCTGCTAAACTGGTTCTAACCTCGGCTGCTCATTTTCTTCAGTGATAGATGTCTGGGTGGTAAAGAAGGTGGCTTGTGGAAACATGTCCCACATTGGTTTCAAGAAAACTGGTGTTACAATATAACTATGAATCGACTGCGGCAAAACATCGTTTCAACAGATGCAGAGCGTATGTCTAGAATGTCGTGGCAAAAAGGAATTTAATTCAACCCGAAGCTCCGTTTGTAAAAATGTCTTGTAATGGCAAAAAAAAAAACTACCCAGCTTTAAAAAAAAAAACTTTTTAGAGGTCCTATGATAAAGGAATGGAAGAAGATGGTCAGAAAATTCGGCTTGGGGCCCATGTGCCGGTCTCAGTCCTTATTCAGTTGATCTATTTTCAATTTAAAAAGGGATAAATTAAATCATGAAGCATTAAAAAGCAAATAATACTCGGCGATATTGCGCCGTGTTCTGGCTGTTCAAGACATAATTTTTTGTATGAATTGAACTGAACCTTAACCACACAGACACACACACATCATACAGAGAGAGAGAGGAGAGGAGAGAGAGAGAGACGAGGAGAGAGAGAGAGAGAGCAGAGCAGAGAGAGAGAGACGCACACACATATACACAAAACGCAAAAGTAAGCGCGTGGTGTAATGGTTAAAGTCATGGGAATGGACTTGTCGCCCCGAGTTCAAATCCTGGGGTGGTTAATTGCATTTCACTTAGCACTAATACCCTTGGGAAAGGGTATGAATTCACTCTCCCTCCCGCTATGGGTAAATAGCAGGCAGACGGGCTCTTAACCATGCTAGGTACCAGTCTAGGAGAAAGAATTCTGAATTCAAACCTGTTAAACTCGCTTAAGAAAATGACCTTGTGTCGCATCCTGCTCGTGCGAGGGGTTGTAAAATTATACACAAAGGCAAAAAACACGCATATATATATAGTACTTTGGCTGGAAGCCAACTACTATACCATAAGCCCATGCACACACGCACGTACACACACACAAATACGGCCCACACACACACCACATAAAACACACATACACCACGCATACACACGAATACATTGTGCGGGAAGAAAAAAAAAACACTGGGACGCATGGATGCAATTTTACTGCGTCCTTTTAGATTTTTTATGCGTCAGTAACGCAGAGACGCGTACCATCAGCATCTCTGCCACATGTTTATTGTTTCCTAAAACTCTATGCATGAAATAACCCTACGACGGGTTGATATGCCTGTTAAAATCCCCCAACCAACCAACCCAACCAAACCATCCAACTACCAACGACTTTAAACAAACTTATAAGATGAAACAACACGTCAACTCCAACGTGATCGTTGTACATCGTTTAGGCTTCAAGCAAGAGCGCTTGTCCAGCGGAGATCCTTTGTGTTAAACAGAGCGCGATCCTTAGTTGAAGAATCCTTTGGTTGTTCCTTGGTGCTCGTCAGTCTTGAGGTCCTTTCTCAATGATTGTAAATCGATGGTCTGTCATATCATCGATTAAGTAGTTAACCAACCACGTATATCGGGTTGGCTTGAGGTTTAAACCACGTGACCTCGCTTTGTCTAAGATTTAAGTGATTGTATTGCCAGACGGGCTTATATTGGGGTCTTAATTGTAATGTATATTCTCCCCCTCCCTCATGAATATGTAAATATGGGGTTAGATGTAGGATTTTCATAGCAGTGAATGAAAAATTTGGTGATGTCTGAGCGAATGAGTTTATGTTGAAAGGAAAATTGTAGAACGAATTCGGGTCACGAATGAGAATGATAAAAAAATAAAAATTAAAAAGATGGATACGTTGTATGACCAGCCTCTACCCAAACTCCTCCTTTTAGGCCTTGTGCCCGCATTTATGTCTAATGTTTAATTAATAAATCATATAAGTAAGTAAGTCGTCGGGGCGGCCTAAAGTCCGGTATCATCCAATCAGCGAGGGAGTCTATCCCTTTTCAATGCGTTAGACGAGAGATTGTTTTGGGCATCCGAGGTGGAGCGATCACCTAAACATTCAGCTCATCACTTACCGCACAGAACCCTGTGCTACTCGGGAAATATTCTCTACAAACGCTAGACAGGTTTACCGAAATCAGAATTGTATTATCTTTCTTTTCTTTTCCGAACAGCCGGTGATAAAAAAAAAAAACTTTTCCTTTAATAGCAAAAAAATCGAGAAGAAACAAAATATTCCAAAAATAAATAATAAATGAAAAATAAAAAAAGAGTTTAAAAAAAAGGTACCAAAACTCAGTGAATATCCGATTTAAGTTAAATTTTCAGTGTTGATTTAGCAATGAATTTAATTTTATTTATTTTAAACTTTCTGATTTTTTCTGGTCACTTAACTGACCTCCCTGTTTTGGTGGGGTGCAAATATCGGTGTTGTATATATGTTGGATTGATACTGATTTTCTGCATAAATAAAAAGAAGGTATGAAATAGAGAAAAAAAGTTTTTTTTCGCACTCTTCGTGGGAGAACCGTTCCCGGGACCATGGCCTCAAAAAATATGCTTACGTGGCTGCTGAAAAATTTTTTTTTTAAACACCAGCTTACGACTGAAGGCCAGTAGCCGAGCGATGTTACTGAAAAAAAGAAACCTCGGGTTAGGAGTTGGTTTGGGTTAGGGTTGTGGTTGGGGTTGGGTTTTAGGTGAGTTTAATGGAAATTAAATAATGTGGGACTCTGTTTTTTCTGGGTAGAAAAACAGAAGCTCCAAGAAAACAGAAATTTTGTAATAAAATAGTTAATTTTAACTAGGGGTGGGTTAGGTGTAGGGTTTAGGGTTGGGGTTGGGTTCTTGGGGAAAAACCCCCTTAAGTGTAGTCTGTTTTTTTGTTGTTTTTTGGTTTTTGCAAGTGATACCGCTTTCGTCTACGGACTTCAATCGTAGCTGGGGGGGGGGTTCACGACCATCGGCTAGCGTTTTTTTCTAGGTTAGGTTTCTCCGCCAAGAGTACCGTTTTTTTTTTAAGAAATCTCCTCGAGTATAAATAAGTACCGAAAATCGAAAAATAAAATGAAAATAAAAAACTAAAAAATAATTTTGGATATTATTTGCGGTAATCTTTCGGTTTCTGTCTGAATCCTGCCTCAAAACTGCTAGCCTGAGACTGCGGAAGAAAAAAAACACTAGCTACGATGAAGTTCCGTACCGAAGCGTGTTAAAGAAAAACTAGGTTAGGGTTAGGGGTTGGGTTTAGGTTAGTTAAGGGAAAAATAAATAAATAATATTAGGTGACCCAGAAAAACAGAACGCACACATTTTGTGATAAAACTTTTTTGTTTTGTTTTTGTTTTTTCAAGTGATTACCGCTTCGGCTACGGAATTCAATCGTAGCTGGTTTGTTTTTTTCAGCAGTCTGTCGACTAGCATTTTTGAGACAGGAAGGCAGGACGGAACTCTGCAAAGATTACCATTATTTGTATTATTTAGACTATTTGTCCTCATCTTTATTGTTATTGTACAACGTTTCGGCCCGATGGTGCCCCCGGCCTTCGTTCATGTATTTCTTGTCCGGACTCAGGAATCTTCTTGTAATAGGAGCCATCACGGAATTTTTAACCTAACCCTTTTATTCATCCCACGGGCGCTATCCTGTTCTCATTCAACTACACCATAACTGGGTACAGTTGTTAAAGCTGTTAATTATTATTCTATTGTACTCTGCCCCTGACAGATTGAACCTGCAGTCTAGAGATAACTGTCATTTAGAACTGTTCTTAACCTAACTCCTTTATCTACTAGGCTATGTGTCTAAGTTGGACCAATCCAGTGGAATTTTTGTTCATCGCCAAAAGTGTAGAAATATTTTTTAAAAACGGATTTTTACATAATGAAAAAGTAGACATATTTGGCAGATTACTCTCTTTTCCTAATCCCAATCATCTCGCGAGCTTAATGGGTGCCCAACAGTCATTTTTTGATCTAGTATTATATTATAATATAATATATATTATATATATAATCGTCATTCATCATTATCATCATCATGGCTCGCTATTAGCTGGATGGATATCCCATGACCAATCTCTCTCCAAACCGTCCCTATCACTCATTTGTTTCGGTAGGTCTTTTGCGCAGAATCCAGTATCCGCGCAGGTTGGTCAATGTACGCCTTTGCTGGACGGCCCACACTGGCTGACCATGTGCTGGCTTCCAGAGGAGGATGTCACTATGAGTTCGTCCTGCTTTCTCCATTGTGTCCTGTGTGTCTTGTTTCGTCTTCTAGGATGGTTTGGGTGATATGGAGCAGCTGACCATACTGCCTGTTTTCTCTGGAGTGTTGTTTCCCGTTGTCAGAATCGCCACGCCAGCATTCTTTACACTCCCATCTGGTGTTATTCTCGAGACACTTCGTTAGAAGTTCACAAGTGGTTGCAGTCGTAGAGCAGCTACTACGACTCGGCTTGGAAGGAAGTTTGGACTTACAGATGGCAATATCTCATTTATAGCGGACCTCGCCTTTCCTATCCGTGCATTAAACATCGGTATCTATCTATCTATCTATCTTATCTATAAAATTCTAAGAAGCCGTTTAGTGTAGAGGTTTATGGGATCGGCCTGTCAGCTTAGCAGTCCGGTTTCAAATCACAGCCAGGCGGTCTTCCGATCTATAGGCTTGCTGATGAGCGCTAAATAGGCCGAAATGTACAACAGAGATTGATTTTTCATCGATTTGTTTAGCCATACATTAATAGGTATTCGACCTATATTATGTATTAATTAATGTTTCAAAAATTTAGGTACGACTCCAATTAAGCACTTATTCTCCCATATATATATATATATATATACATATATATACGCTATATATATATATATATATATATGCTACATATATATATATATGCATATTATATATATATGTCAATAATATGTGTGTGTGTTGTGTTGTGTACTATTTAGATAAAAATATTCATTTATATATCAGCTTTCAAATATATATTATATATATATATATTATATATATACACCTATATATATATATATATATATATTATATATATAATATATATACTATTATTATATATATATTCACGCATGTTCGTGCGATGGCACTCTGTATGTCGTATATTAAATGAGAAATTGTCATTTATATCATTTATAATATATATATTATATATGTGTGTGTGCTGTGTTGTGTGTGTGTGTGTGTGTGTGTGTGCGGTGTGTGTTCTGTGTCTGTGTCTGGGTGTCTATGTCGTCTGTAGGTGTCGTCATTGCGTGCCCTGCATCTGGTGTGGATGTCATAATCAAATAAGGAAATTTCATTCAATATATCAGATTATATATATGTATGCGATGTGCATTGCGTGCATCTGTGCGTATGTATTGTTGTGGTGTGTTGTGTGTGTGTGCTGTGGTGTGTGTGTGTGTGTCCGATGTCTTGTGTCTGTTCGATGTCGTGTGTGATGTGTGATTTGTATATTACATAAGACATAATCGAATGACCGAGAGGAAATTCTCGAGAGGAAACTCTTGTATTACAGATAAAAATGTGCCGGATGTAACAAACACCCTTCTCCTCTCGTCTCTCTCTCCTCTCTCTCTCTCTCTCTCTCTCTCTCTCTCTCTCTCTCACTATCTGACGA
The DNA here is from genome assembly GCA_023376005.1 of Doryteuthis pealeii. NCBI lineage: Eukaryota > Metazoa > Mollusca > Cephalopoda > Myopsida > Loliginidae > Doryteuthis > Doryteuthis pealeii. The sequence continues at coordinate 1,168,805 of CM042162.1, forward strand.
CGAGCCCATGGGGATCTGCTACCGTCATCACTGACGTCACAGGACGCGCGAACCAGTCGTGGTAGGCAAACTTCGCTTAAAAGGTTAATAAGTTGGCGGCGTACAGTAAATTCTTAGTTTCCGCCGTGGTGTGGGGATATCAGGTTTAGGGAAACCGAACCAAAAACACCTGCTCCCGCCAAAAATAAGAAACGGATTTTTATTAGCCAACTTTGGCGTCGTGGGGTTATTCACGTTGGTTGGCTGCTGAGTTGGTTGGATTTTACGGCATGTCAACACTGTTGGGTCATTTTATGCCGAATACATTTTTGTTTAATTCATATCCAATTGGTACTCGTTTCTTTTTTTAACTCAATTTTTTATAAACAAGTATCTAACAACTCTTTTTTTCTATTTACTCAATTACACGGTACCCAACAGCATACTACCACACTTACCGGCAATCAGAGCTGGCACCTGGAAGTAATGTGATCAAGGGGTCTCCACGTCATTACGAGGGACATTAAGATCCTCAGCCACCGTACAATATAAGATAAAAAGGATTGGGGCTTGCCATGGAAGGCATAGGCCTGGGACAATTGGGACAATCATTATAGTGCTTGTTGACGTGACCAACCATTCAAAGGCAGGGGAATTCCGACCGCGCACAAGGGCCAAAGTGGTGTGATGCATATTATGGACTGCTCTGTCACCAGGATGCGTCCCTGTAAGCATCACGGGTCCCACCCCACGGCTAACAGTGTTGTTATACCACTTTAACATCATTCTCGGCACATTAATAGAGAGACAATTATAATTGGAAGAGGAGCCGTGGTTGAATGGCTTTAAAGTAATGGTAAATGGACTCGTTGCCCAGTTTCAAATCCTGGACGTGGTAATGCATTTCACTTACCGCTAATACCCCTGGGAAAGGTATGAATATATTCTCCCTCCAGCTATGGTAATAGTAGGGCAGACTGGGCTTTTAACCATAGTGTAGGGCAACCGGTCTCAGAAGGAAAACTCTGAATTCCATACCTGATAAACTCGGCTTAAGAAATTACCTTTGTGTCGCATCCTGTCTTCGTGCACGACGGCGGTTGGTAAATATATATATATATAATAGGAGACAGACAAATAGTGATAGATGAGATGATAGAAGAGTATGGGCTTACTTGTTACATTCTGCTAACTGGTTCTAAACTCGGCTGCCATTTTCTTTCAGTCGAATCTATGGGACTTCTTGTTAAGGTTGGTTTCTTCTTGTTTTGATTTCTTCGTGTTGGGCTGTCGTTGCTTGTTTTAATATAAACTCAACAAACAAGACTTGTTATTTTCTGATAAAGCTTTTATTTCCCAAACCCAGCCCATATTCATCCGCCGCGGATTTGAGAGTGAGGCGACCTACAGTGTCTACTCACCTGAATTCCTGCCGCATCTCAAAATTAATGATCACGCAGTCTGGATCGTTTGCGTGTTCTTTCTAAGGGTACAAGTACACAGGTTACTAACCGCAATAACTGTCAGTTAACTTCCACGGATCCCGTTATTGCAATCTAAACGCCAAATTTGAAAAAACCGCTTGGCGGTCACACTTACTAGAATAATCATGTAACAAAGATGTTATATGTGAAAAGTGTGAAGCGCTGGTTGTTTTAATGTTTAAAGTCATAAATGGATCGTCGCACCGAAGTTCAAATCCTGGACGTGGTAATTGCATTTCCTTAGCACTAATACCCTTGGAAAGGTAATGATCTATTTCTCCCTCCAGCTATGGGTAAATAGTAGGTTCCATATAATGATACATTTGCGATGTAAATCCATGGTGCTAAATGTACCAACTATTATGGACACCTATCTATTAATTTACTTCTGTCCATAAATTGATACTTTGCATTAAATCCATGGTGCTAAATGTACCCAACTATTATGGACACCTAATCTTAATTATCTACTTCTGTTCCATAAAATTGATACATTTGCATGTAAATCTCATGTGCTAAATGTACCAACTATTATGGGACACCTATCTTAATTATTACTTCTGTCCCATAAATAATGATACATTTGTATGTAATCTCATGTGCTAAAATGTACCAACTATTATGGGACACCTATCTTAATTATTACTTCTGTCCCATATAATTGATCACATTTGCATGTAACTCAATGTCTAAATGTACCAACTATTATGGGACACCTATCTTAATTATTACTTCTGTTCCATAATAATTGATACATTGCATTAAATCTCATGTGCTAAATGTACCAACTATTATGGACACCTATCTTAAATTATTACTTCTGTTCCATAATAATTGATACATTTGCATGTAAATCTCATGTGCTAAATGTATCCAAACTATTAGGGACACCTTTCTTAATTATTACTTCTGTCCCATAATAATTGAATACATTTGTATGTAAAAATCTCATGTGCTAAATGTAGAATATGATAATTGTTATTTGTGTTACTTTCACCTTAGCCAGGATTGAAACCTGCAGTCTGGAAATGACTGTTAACTATTGGACAGTAGAACAGTCAAACACCTCCTCAGCTTAATGGACTCTTCCTGGCAGCAGTGGCAGGAATTATTTAAGCTGTTATAGTGGGTTCATTGGAATTAGTAACTTCATGTTAGGCTGGCCAGTAAACCAATTGGTGACTGTCTACTGACTGACTCAATACTAAATGTACCAACTATTATGGGACACCTTTCTTAATTATTACTTTGTCCATATAATTGATACATTTGTATGTAAATCTCGTGTGCTAATGTACCAAACTATTATGGGACACCTATCTTAATTATTACTTCTGACCCATAATAAATTGATACATTTGCATGTAAATTTAACATGCTAAATGTACCAAACTATTATGGGACACCTTTATTAATTATTACTTCTGTCCCATAATAATTGATACATTTGCATGTAAAATTTCATGTGCTAAATGTACCAACTATTATAGGACACCTATCTTAATTATTACTTCTGACCCATAATAATTGATACATTTGCATTTAAATTTTATATACTAAATGTAACAACTATTATGGGACACCTTTCTTAATTATGTCTTAACATAGAATATCTTCCTCTCTATCTCTCTATATCTCTCTCTCTCTCTCTCTCTCTCTCTCTATATATAATATATATATATATATATATATATATATATATAATCTTTCTCTCTTACATATTATTATATCATGACAGCGATATAGTTGGTACTATGTTAAAAGGTACAGCAATTTAACAGTGTCCTCCCTCTCTTTCTCTCTGTCTTTCATTCTCTCCGAAACAGAGCCCACGACACGAGCCTGAAAATAAATGTTAAGCCCCTTGTGACCAATATATCTCACGTGTCTGTTGTGCCTTCTTTATCTACAATGACGACCGTCCACGTAACAAATATATGTATAGATAAAAGTGTATGAAAACACACAATGTAGTTAAAATGAATAGATTTCTATATCCCTTTTCATTGCTGATATTAACAATATTCGATATATAAAAAATCATCATCAGAGCATAATGATAATTAGGTCCGTTTTTAGATGTAAATGTTTTTAATCAGGACTCATCAAGAGAGAAGCAGAAATCCTTAATGAATCCCGATTAAAAAATTTACATCTAAAACGGAGCTAATTATCATTATGATGATGATTTTTTATAAATCGAAATATTGTCATATCAGCAATGAAAATGATATAGAAATATATTCATTTTAATAACATTGTGTGTTTTCATACCCCTTTTATCTATACATATACCGTCGGATTCATTTTCTTTACTCTTTACTCATATATTATATATCATTATCATAGAAATTATATATATATATATATATATATATATATATATATAATATTTCTATTATTACTAAAGCTGAGATTTTCAACTTTTATCCCTAAAGGCTTTTTTGCTGGTGACCTTACTGAAACAAATTTATACTCTATTATACCTTAATTTTAGTATTACTAAATGTTTGGAAAAAAATCCACTTTAATTGGTTCTAATTAGTCGTAATTTGCAATTAAATCAAAAACTGACCCATCCCTGTTTTACATTATACATAACTCTCTTTTTCCTCTCTATATGCGACTGAAAGGGAGATGAGCGTGATTAACAGCACTCTTAACACCCACCCGCAATAAAATTCTAATGCCCATTTCAATTTAAGTAGGTCAATTCGTTGAAATATCCGTGGGTTTTTTTTAAATACAATTCTGACCCCCACGTTTGAAAATTTTTTTACCAAAACTCAGTGAAATATCCGATTTTAATTAAATTTTCAGTGTTGATTTAGCAATGAATTAATTTTATTTTATTTTAAAACTTTCTGATTTTTTCTGGTCACTTAACTGACCTCCCTGTTTTTGGGGTGCAAAATATCGGTGTGTATATATGTGATTGATACTATTTTCTGCATAAATAAAAAGAAGGTATGAATAGAAGAAAAAAGTTTTTTTCGCACTCTTCGTGGAGAACCGTCCCGGACCATGGCCTCAAAAAATGCTTACCGGTGGCTGCTGAAAATTTTTTTTTTAAACACCAGCTACGACTGAAGCCCGTAGCCGAAGCGATGTTACTTGAATAAAAAAGAACCTCGGGTTAGGGTTTGGGTTTAGGGTTGTGGTTGGGGTTGGGTTTTAGGGTTAGTTTAATGGGAAATTAAATAATGTGGACTCTGTTTTTTCTGGGTTAGAAAAAACAGAGTCCAAGAAAACAGAAATTTTGTAATAAAACTGTTAATTTTAACTAGGGGTGGGGTTAGGGTTAGGGTTTAGGGTTGGGGTTGGGTTTTGGGGAAAAACGCCCTAAGTGTAGTTGTTTTTTGTTGTTTTTTGTTTTTTTGCAAGTGATAACCGCTTCGTCTACGGACTTCAATCGTAGCTGGGGGGGGGGGGGTTCAGCGACCATCGGCTAGCGTTTTTTTAGGTAGGTTCTCCGCAAAGAGTACCGTTTTTTTTTTAAGATCTCCTCGAGTAGTAAATAAGTACCGAAAATCGAAAAATAAAAATGAAAATAAAAACTAAAAAATAATTTTTGGAGTATTATTTGGGTAATCTTTGCGGTGTTCTGTTCTGGAATCCTGCCTCAAAAACTGCTAGCCTGAGACTGCTGAAGAAAAAAAAACACTAGCTACGATTGAAGTCCGTAGCCGAAGCGGTGTAAAAAAAACTAGGGTTAGGGTTAGGGTTGGGGTTTAAGGTTAGTTTAAGGGAAAATAAATAAATAATTTAGGTGACCCAGGAAAAACAGAACCACACATTTTTGTGATAAAACTTTTTTGTTTTGTTTTTTGTTTTTTCAAGTGATACCGCTTCGGCTACGGAATCAATCGTAGCTGGTGTTGTTTTTTCAGCAGTCTGCGACTAGCAGTTTTTGAGACAGGAGGCCAGGACGGAACTCTGCAAAGATTACCATTATTTGTATTATTTAGACTATTGTCCTCATCTTTATTGTTATTTGTACAACGTTTCGGCCGATGTGCCCCCGGCCTTCTTCATGTATTTCTTGTCGGACTCAGGAACCTTCTTGTAATAGGGAGCCATCACGGAATTTTTAACCTAACCCTTTATTCAGCCCACGGGCGTATCCTGTTCTCATTCAACTAACCATAACTGGGGTACAGGTGTTAAGCTGTGGTAATTATTATTCTATGTTACTGCTGCCCCTGACCAGGATTGAACCTGCAGTCTAGAGATAACTGTCATTTAGAACTGTCTTAACCTAACTCCTTTATCTACTAGGCTATGTGTCTAATTGGACAATCCAGTGTGAATTTTTGTTCAATCGCAAAAGTTAGAATATATTTTGTAAAAACGGATTTTTACAAATGAAAAGTAGACGATATTTTGGCAGATACTACTCTTTTTCCTAATCCCAATCATCTCGCGAGAGCTTAATGGGTGACCCAACAGGTCATTTTTTGTCTAGTATATATATATATATATATATATATATATATATATAAATCGTCATCATCATTATCATCATCATGGCTCGCTATTAGCATGGATGGATATCCATGACAATCTCTCTCCAACCGTCCCTATCACTCATTGTTCTCGGGAGGTCTTTTGCGCAGAATCCAGTATCCGCGCAGAGTTGGTCAATGTACGCCTTTGCTGGACGGCCCACACTGGCGTGACCATGTGCTGGCTTCCAGAGGAGGATGTCACTTATGAGTTCGTCCTTGCTTCTCCAGTTGTGTCCTGTGTGTCTTGTTCGTCTTGCTAGGATGGTTTGGGTGATATGGAGCAGCTGACCATACTGCTGTTTTCTCTGGAGTGTTGTTTCCACGTTTTGTTCAGAATCGCACGCAGCATTCTTTAGCAGCTCCCATCTGGTTTATTCTCGAGACACTTCGTTAGAGTCCAAGTGGTGCAGTCGTAGAGCAGTACTGATACGACCTCGGCTTGGAAGGAAGTTTGGACTTACAGATGGCTAATAATCTATTTATAGCGGACCTCGCCTTTCCTATCCGTGCATTAACATCGGTATCTATCTATCTATCTATCTATCTATAAAATCTAAGAAGTCCGTTTAGTGTAGAGGTTATGGGATCGGCCTGTCAGCTTAGCAGTCCGGTTTCAAATCACGCACAGGGCGGTCTTCCGATCTATAGCTCTGCTGATGAGGCCTAATAGGCCGAAATGTACATACAGAGATTGATTTTTCTCGATTTGTTTAGCCATACATTTAATAGGTATTCCCGCCTAATTCATTATTAATTAATTAATTTTCAAAATTAGGTACGACTCCAATTAAGCACTTATTCTCCATAATATATATATATATATATATATATATATATATATATATATATATATATATATGCATACATATATATATATGCATATATATATATGCATATATGTGTGTGTGTGTGTTTGTGTATCGTATATTAGATAATAAATTATCATTTATATATCAGCTTTCAATATTATATATATATATATATATATAATATATAATATATATATATATATATATATATATATATATATATATATATATATATATATATTCACGCATGTTCGTGCGTGCATCTCTGTATGTCGTATATTAAATGAGAAATTGTCATTTATATATCATTATATATATATATATATATATGTGTGTGTGTGTGTGTGTGTGTGTGTGTGTGTGTGTGTGCGTGTGTGTGTGTGTGTCTGTGTCTGTGTGTCTATGTGTCTGTATGTGTGTGCGTGCATGTGCGTGCCTGCATCTGTGTGTGTGTGTCATATCAAATAAGAAATTCTCATTCATATATCAGATTATATATATGTATGCATGTGCATGCGTGCATCTGTGCGTATGTATGTGTGTGTGTGTGTGTGTGTGTGTGTGTGTGTGTGTGTGTCGATGTCTGTGTCTGTGTCGATGTCTGTGTGTGTGTGATTTGTATATTACATAAGACATATATTGCGAATGACCGAGAGGAAATATCTCGAGGAAACTCTTGTATTACAGTAAAAATGTTTACCGGGATGTAACAAACACCCTTCTCTCTCTCTCTCTCTCTCTCTCTCTCTCTCTCTCTCTCTCTCTCTCTCTCTCAGCTATCTGACGACGAGCCCATGGGGATCTGCTGACGTCATCACTGACGTCACAGACGCGCGAACCAGTCGTGGTGGCAACTTCGCTAAAAGGTTAATAAGTTGGCGGCGTACAGTAATTCTTTAGTTCCGCCCGTGGGTGTGGGGATGTCAGGTGTTAGGGACAACCGAACCAAAAACACCTGCTCCCGCCAAAAAATAAGAAACGGATTTTTATTAGCCAACTTGGCGTCGTGGGGGTTTTCCACGTTGGTTGGCTGGCTGGTTGGTTGGATTTTACGGCATGTCAACACTTGTTGGGTCATTTTATGCCGAATACATTTTTGTTTAATTCATTCTCAATTGGTACTCAGTTTTCTTTTTTTAACTCAATTTTTTAAACACATATTCTAAACTCTTTTTTTCTATTTAACTCATACACGGTACCCTAACAGATACTACCACACTACCGGATCAGAGTGGACCTGGAAGTAATGGTGATCAAGGGGTACTCCACGTCATACCGAGGACATTAAGATCCTCAGCCACCGTACATATAAGATAAAAAGGATTGGGGCTTGCCATGAAGGCAATAAGGCTGGGACAATGGGACAATCATATATGCTAGGGCTTGACGTGACCAACCGATTCAAAGGAGGGGGAATCTCCGACCGCACAAGGGCCAAAGTGGTGTGATGCATATTATGGACTGCTCTGTCACCAGGATGCTGTCCTTAAGCATCACGGGTCGCCACCCACGGCTAACAGTGTTGTATACCCACTAACATATCTCGGGCATATAATAGAGAGACAATTATAATGGAAGGAAGCGCGTGGTGTAATGGTTAAAGTAATGGTAAATGGACTCGTTGCCCCGAGTTCAAATCCTGGACGTGGTAATTGCATTTCACTTACCGCTAATACCCTTGGGAAAGGTATGAATCCTATTCTCCCCAGCTATGGGTAAATAGTAGGGCAGACTGGGCTCTTTAACCATAGTTAGGCAACCGGTCTAGAAGGAAAACTCTGAATTCATACCTGATAAACTCCGCTTAAGAAATTGACCTTGTGTCGCATCCTGTTCGTGCGGAGGGGTTGGTAAATATATATATATATAATAGAGAGACAGACAAATAGTAGATAGATGAGATGATAAAGAGTATGGCTTACTTGTTACATTCTGCTAACTGGTTCTAACTCGGCTGCCATTTTCTTCAGTCGATCTAGTGGGCTTCTTGTTAAGGGTTGGTTCTTCTTTGTTGATTTCTTCGTGTTGGGCTGGTCGTTGCTTGTTTTAATATTAACTCAACAAACAAGACTTGGTTATTTTCTGATAAAGCTTTTATTTCCAAACCCAGCCCATATTCATCCGCCGCGGATTGAGAGTGAGCGACCTACAGGTCTACTCACTCTGAATTCTCTGCCGCATCTCAAAATTAAGTATCACGCGTCTGGAATCGTGCGTTTTCTAAGGGGTCAAGTACACAGGTTACTAACCGCCAATAACTGTCAGGTAACTTTCCACAGGATCCCGTTATTGCAAATCTAACGCAAATTGAAAAACCGCTTGGGGCGGTCACTACTAGAATAATCTGTAACAAAAGATGTTATATGTGAAAAGTGTGGAAGCGCGTGGTGTAATGGTTAAAGTCATAGGAAATGGACTCGTCGCACCGAGTTCAAATCCTGGACGTGGTAATTGCATTTCACTTAGCACTAATACCCTTGGGAAAGGTATGAATCCTATTCTCCCTCCAGCTATGGGTAAATAGTAGGGCAGACTGGGCTCTTTAACCTTGATTAGGCAACCGGTCTAGGAGAAAGAAAACTCTGAATTCAAACCTGTTAAACTCCGCTTAAGAAATTGACCTTGTGTCGCATCCTGCTCGTGCGGAGGGGTTGGTAAATATATATATATAATAGAGAGACAGACAAATAGTAGATAGATGAGATGATAAAGAGTATGGCTTACTTGTTACATTCTGCTAACTGGTTTCTAACTCGGCTGCCATTTTCTTCAGTGTATAGATGTTGGTGGTAAAGAAGGTGCTGTGGAAACATGTCCCACATGTCAAGGAACTGGTGTACAAATAACTATGAATCGACTTGGGCCAAACATCGTTCAACAGATGCAGAGCGTATGTCTAGAATGTCGTGGCAAAAAGGAATTAATCAACCCGAAGCTCCGTTGTAAAGTCTGTAATGGCAAAAAAAAAAACTACCCAGCTTAAAAAAAAAAACTTTAGAGGTCCATATTGATAAAGGAATGAAAGATGGTCAGAAAATTCGCTTGGGCCATGTGCGTCTCAGTCCTATTCAGTGATCTATTTCAATTTAAAAAGAAATTAAATCATGAAGAATTAAAAAGCAAATAATACTCGGCGATATGCGCCGTGTCTGGCTGTTCAAGACATAATTTTTTGATTAATTGAAACTGAACCTTTTAACCACACAGACACACACACACATACAGAGAGAGAGAGAGAGAGAGAGAGAGAGAGAGAGAGAGAGAGAGAGAGAGAGAGAGAGAGAGAGAGACGCACACACATATACACAAACGCAAAAGGAAGCGCGTGGTGTAATGGTTAAAGTCATGGGAAATGGACTTGTCGCCCCGAGTTCAAATCCTGGGGGTGGTAATTGCATTTCACTTAGCACTAATACCCTTGGGAAAGGTATGAATTCTACTCTCCCTCCCGCTATGGGTAAATAGCAGGGCAGACTGGGCTCTTTAACCATGGCTAGGTAACCAGTCTAGGAGAAAGAAAATTCTGAATTCAAACCTGTTAAACTCCGCTTAAGAAAATGACCTTGTGTCGCATCCTGCTCGTGCGGAGGGGTTTGTAAATATATATACACAAATGCAAAAACACCATTTTTGTCTTGGCTGGAAGCCAACTATATACCCATAAGCCCATGCACACACGCACGTACACACACACAAATACGCCCACACACACACACATAAAAACACACATACACACGCATACACACGAATACATGTGCGGGGAAGAAAAAAAAACACTGGGACGCATGGATGCAATTTTACTGCGTCCTTTTAGATTTTTATGCGTCAGTAACGCAGGACGCGTACCTATCAGCATCTCTGCAACATGTATTGTTTCCTAAACTCTATGCATGAAATAACCCTAGACGGGTTGATATGCCGTTAAAATTCACCAACCAACCAACCATCCAACTAACCAACACTTTAAACCAACTTATAGATTCGAACGAACACTCAACTCAACATCAGGATTGTCTTACATCGTTTAGGCTTCAAGCAAGAGCGCTTGTCCAGCGGAGATCCTTTGTGTTAAACAGAGCGCGATCCTTAGTGAAGAATCCTTTGGTTGTTCCTTGGTGCTCGTCAGTCTTGCAGGTCCTTCGTCAATGATTGTAAATCGATGTCTGTCATTATCATCGATTAAGTAGTTAACCAACCACGTATTCGGGTTGGCTGAGGTTTAAACCACGTGACCTCGCTTAGTCTATAGATTTAAGTGATGTATTGCAGCACGGCTTATATTGGGGTCTTTAATTGTACATGTATATTCTCCCCCTCCCTCATGAATATGTAAATATGGGTTAGATGTAGGATTTTCATAGAGTGAATGAAAAATTTTGGTGACTGTCGAGCGAATTGATTTTATGTTGAAAGGAAAATTGTAGAACGAATCGGGTCACGAATGAGAATAGATAAAAAAATAAAAATAAAAAGATAGGATAGTGATGACCAGCCTCTTACCCAACTCCTCCTTTTAGGCCTTGTGCCGCATTTATGTATAATGTTTACATAATAAATACATATAAGTAAGTAAAGTCGTCGGGGCGGCCTAAAGTCGGTATCATCCAATCAGCGAGGGAGTCTATCCCCTTTTCAATAGCGTTAGACCGAGGAGATTGTTTTGGCATCCGAGGTGGAGCGCTACACCTAACATCAGCTCATCACTTTACCGCACAGAACCCTGTGCTACTCGGAACATACTCTACAAACCCTAGACAGGTTACGAAATCAGAATTGTATTATTTCTTCTCTTTTCCGAACAGGGTGATAAAAAAAAAAACTTTTCCTATAATAGCAAAAAAAAAATCGAAGAAGAACAAAATATTTCCAAAAATAAATAATTAAATGAAAAATAAAAAAAAGAGTTTAAAAAAAAAGGGTATTTCTGTGCTACTCATACGCTGAGTTGGCGAGGACCGGTATTGAACTAGGAACGCTCTACCGACTGAGCTAACCCGACTCTTATCACCAAAATATTCCAACGTTTTTTTTTTTTTAAGAAATGAAATTCTTCTTAAGACCAAAGAATTTCTAATGGCAGATGACGTTTACCAAAAAAAAAAAGGAATTGCTAACAGAGTCTCTAAAAGCGAAATCATGTTAGCAGACAATGAAACATTGCTGTTTTTTTTTTATTATTGTTCTTTGGTCAAGAGAATATTAATCATATTGGCAGAGTTCTTTGGTCTGTCATATAGCTCGAAGGAGGGGGGCGGAGGTCAATGACGTCATAAGAGAATGTCATTCATTTATTTTTTCTATTTCTGGACACATCACTAAAAGTCGCACTGTGATACCTGCCGCCGGCGATGTCATTTAAGTGAATTATGATAAAGAAAAATAAATAAATAAATGAATAAATAAATAAGTTTTGTGTTATTCTTTACCATAATTGTTCATGTCTGCTCTCTGGTTGTCCTTATTATTTAACATTTTATTATTTTTCGGAATCTTTTTTAAAAGGTTAGATTAGATTTTTTTTAAATCATACATAAGTGAATAGGTAGATATTCTAGGCAAACCAAGACATTAGGTTTATAAGATCCCAAAATTCACACTAAATTGTCCAATTAGACACATAGCCTAGTGGATAAAGAAGTTAGGTTAAGACAGTTATCTCTAGACTGCAGGTTCAGTCCTGGCCAGGGGCAGCAGTAACATAGAATAATAATTAACACAACTTAACACCTGTACCCCAGCTATGAGAACAGGATACCCCCGTGGACTGAATAAAGCGTTAGGTTCAAAGTTCCGTGATGGCTCCCGATTACGACAAGATGGTTTACGAATTCGAATAGAATGTTCCCGAGTCTGACATGAAATACCTGAAGAAGCCCGGAGGGCGCATCGGCCGAAACGTTGTACAGATAGCAATGAAGATGAGGTCAATAGTCCAAATCTTATTATAATGGAGATTGTGTGTTTTTCTGTCTGTATCCGAAACTATATTCCTACTCAAGTCACAATTCTTTTAGTTATTGACATCACATTCTCCATTATTTTTATCTAAACCTCAGTTATTAATAAAAATTGTCTTACATTATTAATACTGTTAACTATGTCTACATACTGACAACATGCAATTATATTTATATATACAACAAAATAGTGGTTTACAGTGTGAACGGGAAGGCTAATTTGCATATTAATATTAAAAAATCGAATTTAATAAATATGTGCTTAGTATTATTGATTTCTAACAGTTTGGTTTTATTTTAATGAATATAAGCAAAAATCTCTTCAATAAATCTTAAATGAAATCCATTAACAAGATAAATAACTGTCATTTTATTCTTTACTTCCTCTTATAAATAAATACTTGAATTAGAAAAAATAACAATGAAAGACGAGAGTGATGGAAGAGTAAGTTTCAGTTGTTCCATTTTTTTATTATACTCCTCTGTTTCAAATCTTTATTATACTCCCTCTGTTTCAAATCTTTTATTATACTCCCTCTGTTTCAAATCTTTTTATCTGTATTCTTATTTAGTTTCATTAGCCTTTCTAATTTAATACAATATTTTATTACATTAAAACTTAAATACTTGCACCCGGAGGGTGCATATATTTGCTAGTAATACTAATGTCTTATTATATTATGATGGAGATTATATAACTGTCTGTCTGTAACCGAAACTACGTCACCACTGACGTCACAATTTCCTTAGCTATTTATAGTTTTCAAAAACTATGAATGACTTTATATAGAAACTAAATAAAATATAATTAGAATAAGTGTAATTTTTTTTTATATGTGTTCTTATTTAATTTCATTAGTCTTTTCAATTTAATATATTACATTAAAACTTAGATACTTACGCCCGGTGAGGGGCGGATATATTCTTGCTAATTATCTTGATGTAGGTAACGATATTTTCCCCATTTGACGAAGGGGGATTAGAGATTTCAATAGTCTGATCGCCGTGACAAATGATCGCCATTTTTTCTTTTTTTTTCTTTTTCTTTCTCTTTAGTTTTCCGTTAGTCTTTCTGACCTCTCCCAACTCTCCCCGCTGCTTCACGTACATTTCGATATTTCCAGCGAAGTAAAAAAATAAATAAAAAATAAAAAATAAAGAAAACAGCAAAAAAAATGTTGATTTATTTTTCAGACGTTCTTTTTTTTCTTTTTTTTTTCTTTCCTGTTGTCAAAATCTCCAAATACAAAAATCCGATGAGTTTGGCGCCAATAAGTTCAAGAATAGACGTTGTGGGGGCGTTCCTTCTTTTTCACACACGCACACACACACACACACACACACACATGCAGACAGATACGCACACACACATACGCACGCACACATGCACACACACTCACACACGCACACATCACACATACACACACACACACACACAACATGGAGCACTCTATGGCAGCCTTTACATATATTCAAAGATAGGTTATTTCCTATAAGTCTAACATGATCAAAGGGGAACCACTCTTGACTGATAAATTATTTATTTGTTTATTGATCTACTAGGAAAAAAGAAGACGGGGTTAGGGTTAGGATTAGGTTAGGTTTAGGGTTTAGGTTAGGGTTAGTTTAATGGGACATAAATAAATAATTTATCAGTCAAGAGTGGTTCCCCTTTGATCATGTTAGACTTATAAGAAATAACCCAAAAATGTGTATATTTAACAGTTAAAATCCCCTTCTCATTCTGTAGGTGGCAGTAGCCGAGCGGTTAAGCAGTCGGACTGATGGGTGAATCGATCGGGTTTCTATCCCGGCTATAGGTAGCTTATGTCTAGCCACACTGAAGAGACGTGATACGTCGAAACACGGTGTCTGTGGATGACTCTCTCTCTCTCTCTCTCTCTCTCTCTCTCTCTCTCTTTCAAAACACACACACACACACACACACACACATATATATAATATATATATATATATATATATATATATATGAGAGATATCCAAAATTTGGTAGTAAGGGATGATTCTATATGTGATTTCTAAGATACACTGTATTATTATTGTATGATCCAGTATGTATAAATACAGTGAATCTTTAAATCACTAAAAAGAGCTCAATGTATAATAAACTTTTTAGATTATATACAGAGCAATATTTATCTTAGAAAGGAAGGAAAAACTCCACACTGTAATTCCATGATAAATTTATATAAATTGGGGCCTTTATAAATCTAAGTTGATTTAATATAGCTCCCCAAAATTTTCGTCTCATCAGATGGTAGATCAAGATAATTTGAATTTTTACATTGTAAGACTGTCACCATGGCGACAGGAAGTCAAATGAGAAAAAAGGATACTTTTCAAGGTCTGGTTTCTTAGTGTTGTTTTGGAGTCTCCGTATGCTTCTAGAAAGTATAGAGATATTATTTTTTTGTATCTGTATCCGTTTTTTGGAAGTACACAAATCAGGTTTGGGCATTAATGTGAAGCATTAATGTGCTATGTGAGTCTTGAAGAAGGGAGATCATTACAATCCCGAAAATTCACCACCACTACTAAATAAAAGAAACTAAAAAAACAAAAAAACAACCGAGTTTTCTATATTTATTCCCAGATGAATATATTATAATAACTACATTATTATAATATATAACATTAATGCTTCACAATAATGCCCAAACCTGATTTGTGTACTTCCAAAAAACGGATACAGATACAAAAATATATCTCAAATATATATATATATATATATATTATATATATATATATATATATATAAAGTTTTTTTTAGTTTGTTTGAAGCATTGTGCGTATGTGTAATATGGAGATTTTTTAAGGCAATCGACAATGCAATATGTGTTGAAAATTATATTTATTTATTTACTTTGTTTTTAATTCTTAAAATTTTTTAAAAAATTTAATTTAAAAATTTTTTGAATTAAAAAAAAAAAGTAAATAAATATAAATTTCAACACATTGCATTGTCAATTGCCTTCAAGATCTATATACATATATATATATATATATATATATATATATATATATATATATTGTGAGGTTAAGTAACAAACAAATGTGTTTTTTTTTATATGGCTTTAAGCCAACAATTTTTTAAGGATATGTGCTTAATTGAAGTCGTACCTAAATTTGAAAATTAATTAGTTAATAATTAATGAATTTTAGGCGGGCATATATGTTCAAATCTAAAGCTAAACAAATAGAGAAAATATCAATCCCTGAATGTACATTTCGACCTATTCAGGGATTGACATTTTCTCGATTCGTTTAGCTTTAGATTTGAACATATATGCCCGCCTAAAATTCATTAATTATTAACTAATTAATTTTCAAAATTAGGTACGACTTTAATTAAGCATATATATATATATATATATATTATATATATATATATATTGGTCTTTAACAACACTTATGAATGAAAACACTTACTATACAATTATAATATTTCTTTATTAGAAATCTTTTTTTTGTCAAAATTTATGTCAAAATTGGGGTCTAAAATGTTATAACTCGTGTCGTTCCTCCGACAATAACCATAATACCACGGGCGCCACGTATCAATATTTCATGAAATCCACGCTGCTCTTTATATAAAAAGAAAAAGCCAAGAAAAACGAAAAGATAAAAAATAAAAATAACACAAGTGTACACGCGGCGTTTACTCTGGCACGTGTATCCCCATTAACCCACGTGATGTGATGCATTTTTATTGTATTAAAGCCAAGGTCACTTCTGAATAGCATTAAACGT
>CM042162.1:1197812-1202136 GCA_023376005.1 Doryteuthis pealeii
TCTTTGTATTTTCTGTCTGTTTTCTTTTTTCTTTGCTGTTTTTTCACCAGTTACTTGGTATCTCTTGAACACACACTCTCTCTCTCTCTCTCTCTCTCTCTCTCTCTCTCTCTCTCTCTCTCTCTCTCATACAAATATAGCCACACGCACACTTTGCCATAATCTGTCAATTGTTTGTCTCCTCCTGTCATATTACTGTCCGTTGTGACGTCTGATGGAAATGAATTGAGCTGTTAATTGACCGTGATGACACAACAACAAACAATTCGTCTTTCGATTTCTCAAGACAGAAAACATCAATGAACGCGCATGCGCATGCGCAGAAAACGTGTTAAATAAGTCTTTACGCGCACATCATCAACGCAGTCACGTGGGGTTTGTTTTTTTTTATCAATGAACCGAGGCACAAAATAAATGATTGATTACAACGACCAGATGGTATTTACCGCTACATCGCACTTGTGAGGGTGTGACACAAGGACGTTTTAATGTGGGCCCACCCACGAGCCGAGACTCATGGGTGGTAGGTGCAAAAAATGCGTTGATCCTGTTGGCATTCCGCCTCAAGGGTGTGTATGTGTGTGTGTGTGTGGGGGGGGTTCAGGCACTGAGCAATAAACCCAGCTCTGTCCCTTTAAATCAAGGGGGCAGGTATTTCCTGGAGTTGGTGGATAGCCTCCTGTGGTCAACGCTGTTAACATAACCCGTCCAGAGGCCGAAGCAGTCTGAAGCCCCGACACAAGGGCCGGGCGGAAGGAAAGTACAACGACCTGAGCTTCTCATGGCGAATATACGAAATCTCGCAAAATTTCAAAACGCTGACTGCACCTCTGCATAGGGGTAAGACCCCTTCTCAATAGGGCCAGCAGTTGGTCATAGATGGTGACCCGTGATACTTAAGGATAGAACCTGGTGGATAAGCAACCCATGACATGCAACAGCCCACTTTGGCCTTTACTTAGGCTATACAGGCGGTCAGAGAGGCTCCCCTCCGATCAATCGGCTTGTCACGCCAATCCCTAGCACCTATAGGATTGTCTCCACCCAGTTGCCCTTATGATAACCCCCAACCCTTTTTATCATATGAAGTTTTAATTCTAGAGCTTTGGAGAGTGTGGAGTACCCCTTCATCGCCATTACTCCCAGGTCCACTCTGACCCGGAGTGGTAGTACCTGTTAGGGTACCATCTATGGGTTAAATAGAATAAACGAGTTTTAAAAATGTGTTTGAAAATTGAGTTTTTAAAAAATGAGTACCCATCAATAATAAGTAAAACAAAACGTCTTCGGCATAAAATAACCCAACAAGGGTTGACATGCCGTAAAATCTAACCAACCTAAGCGAAACCAAAGGAAATAACTAGGAGGATTATTTTAAGAGTGTCTTACCTGCCTTGAAAATCAGCAGTCGAAATATTGGATTTAAACTAAGATTAAACCAACTATATTACACCCGACAAGCCACTTGGAAAGCCACCCGGCAATCCAACTGTTTAATTGTTCTTTCTTTTTAATCTTTTAATTTTTTAATGAATCCTATTTCTACGATTTCTTTTGCTTCACTTTACTTTCTTTCTTTCTTTCTTTCTTTCTTTCTTTCTCTTCTCCTCTTATTTCTTTCTAGCCTTTTTTCATTATTTTTTCTCTTTCTTCACATTTTTCTTTCTTTCTTTCTTTTTTCATTATTTTTCATTTCTACCCTTCTCTTTTTACTTTTCTTATCTTTCTTTCTTTCTTTACTCCCTTTCTTTCTTCCCTTCTTTCTCTCTTTTTTCATTTTACTTTCTTTATCTCTTTCTTATTTTCTCCCCTTCTTTCTTTCTTTCTTACTTTTTCCTTCCTTTTTTTCTTCTCTTCTTTTTTTAGTTCCTTCTTTCTCTTTTCCTTTCCTTCTTTCATTATTTAGACACCTGTCCATAAGTTCTTTATTTTTATTCTTTTAATTTTTTCAATAAATTCTAATTCTACCTTTTCTTTCACTTTACTTCACACCGTTTCTTTCTTTCTTACTTTTTCCTTTCTTTCTTTCCTTCTGTCTCTTCCTCTTCCTTCCTTCCTTCCTTCCTTTCTTCCTTCTTTCTTTCTTTCTTTCTTCTCTTCTCTTCTCTCTTTCTTTCCTTCTTCCCTTCTGTCTCTTTTCTTTCCTTCCTTCCTTCCTTCCTTTCTTCTTCTCTTCTTTCTTTCTTTTTCTTCTTTCTCTTTTCTTTCCTCCCTTCTTCCTATCCTTCCTTCCCCCTTTCCTTTCTTCTTTTCTCTTCTTTCTTCTTTCTTTCCTTTCCTATCTTTTTTCTCTTCTTTCTTTCTTTCTTTCTTTCTTACTTCTCTTTCTTTCTTTCCTTCTTTCTCTTTTCTTTCTTTCCTTCCTTCCTTCCTAACCTACCTTCCTTCCCTCGTTCCTTTCTTCTCTTCTTTCTTCCTTCCTTTTTTATTTCTTTCCTTCCTTCCTTTCTTTCTTCTTTTTCTTTCTTTCTTTCTTTCCTTCTTTCCTTCTTTCTCTTTTCTTTCCTTTCTTCCTTCCTTTCTTCCTTCTAATTTGACCTTCCCACTCATCGACAGAATAATAACCCCAGGTTTAATTCTTTTTCCCGCCAACTATAGTTAACTTCACTACAATCAAATCCCATAATTGCCACTATTCGAACACACAACTCTGACAATTTCCATGCAAAACAGAGCCCCCCCCCCCCCACACACACACACACTCTCACACATACACACTTAATATAACTAAACGGCCAATTCAAGTCGTCTGAAATGACATCTCAGGATTAAAAAAAACAAACATTTATTACGATCTTCACTATGAAATTTGGACCGATTTTTTACAAATAAAATCTCAACAAGCTTTAATTAGCTTATTTTATTATTTTATTACCATATTTTGTCCATGCTTGTGTGTGTGTCCTCATTTGTGGCGAAACGATTTTCATCGCAGATTTGTATGTGTTTTTTAATGTGTTTTTGTATGTGTTTTGTATGTGTTTTGTATGTGTTTTTGTATGTGTTTTGTATGTGTTTGTATGTGTTTTGTATGTTGTGTATGTGTTTTTGTATGTGTTTTTATGTGTTTTTGTATGTGTTTTTGAATGTGTTTTGTATGTGTTTTTGTATGTGTTTTTGTATGTGTTTTTGTATGTGTTTTGTATGTGTTTTTGTATGTTTTTGTATGTGTTTTGTATGTGTTTTGAATGTGTTTTTGTATGTGTTTTGTATGTGTTTTTTATTGTTTTGTATGTGTTTTGTATGTGTTTTTTATGTGTTTTGTATGTGTTTTTGTATGTGTTTTTTGAATGTGTTTTTGTATGTGTTTTGTATGTGTTTTTGTATGTGTTTTTGTATGTGTTTGTATGTGTTTTGTGTTTTGTATGTGTTTTTTGTATGTGTTTTGTATGTGTTTTTATGTGTGTTTTGTATGTGTTTTTTATGTGTTTTGTATGTGTTTTTTATGTGTTTTTGATGTGTTTTTGTATGTTTGTATGTGTTTTTGTATGTTTTGTATGTGTTTTGTGTATGTGTTTTGTATGTGTTTTTCTTTACATGTATGCATTGTATGTGTTTTACATGTATGTATCGCAGATTTGTATGTGTTTTTCTTTACATGAAAGAGAATGGAACATATAAAGCAATAAAATAATCTTTACAGATCATTGCCGTCTCTTACAATCCTATAACCCCACTACAGAACCTTTCCTCTCATGAGCTCTCAAATGACTCATCAAACCGCTGCAGATCTACAAAGTTTGATGCAAATATGACATAGAAAGGATCACTTTCCTGTTGAATCAGATGAATCAGATGAATCAGATGACAAAATTTGATGCTTATGCACCGCCATATGTCTCTTAGGACCAGAAGCTGACTTACAGACTTTGTTACAGATAGCACAAGACACATTGTGTGTGGTAAAGTGAGGAGCTGATGGTAGGTGTGGCACTCCATCGCAGATGCAAAAACAATCTCCTTGGTATAGCGCTAGGGAAAAAGGGATAGACTCCCTCACTGTCTGGATGATACCGACATTAGGCCACCCGACAACTTTACTTACTTGTTTTACGGAAGGCTGTGGTGTAATGGTTACAGTCATAAGAAATGGTCTCGTCGACCCGAATTCAAATCCGGGACGAAGCTACAGTTCACATAGCGCTAATACTCTTGGGAAAGGTATGAATCCAACTACTCTCCTTCCAGGTATGGGTATATAGTAGGGCAGACTGGGCTCTTTAACCTTGGTTAGGCAACCAGTCTAGGAGAAGGAAAACTCTGAATTCGAACCCTGTTAAATCCACTTGGGTGGTCACTACTAGAATAGCCTGCAGTATCTCTC
>CM042162.1:1202236-1204736 GCA_023376005.1 Doryteuthis pealeii
CAAGGACATAAAAATGGTGGGTTCAGGAATTTCACAGCAAATTAGTCCTTATATACCTATATATATATATATATACTATATATATTATATATATTTACAGAAGTCATCCACAGACACGTTTTCGGCGGTTTCATGTCTCTTCAGTGTGGCTAGACACAACAACTACCTCTTTGGCCTGTAACCGAACTCCGACTGACTTTTTGCCGTCTGACTTCTTAACCCTCTCAGCCATTATGACACCTGTGTAATGGGGGTGCGGGGGGTTGAGACTATTAAATAGTTTGTTTACATAAAGTTTGAGACCTCTAGGTGAGTTCATTTCCGCTTAGAAATGTAGCTATTAAATAGCCTGCTATACTTGGCAGCTGACTGTGGCCGTATGGGTAAGAGGATTGGCGAGCGAAAGTTCGTTCGGGTCTCGAACCCGGCCAGTGGTAGCTGGTAAAAACGGTATAACTGTACTGATGAGAGGTGATACCTCGAAACACGTGTCTGTAGTTTGCTTTATATATATATATATATATATATATACATTGTTATTTTAATAGATGTTTTTAGTATTTTAAGTGAGTATTTTTCTAATGTCGGAGAAAGTGAATTTGTCTGAATGTTTTGTGATTAAGTGTTTTATAGCACTAGAATCGGAGAGATGGTATGTAAAACGACAGGAGTGTGTTGTGGTGGTATGTCCAATGTAGGTGTCAATATTTGACTTGTTTTTTGATAGGCACTCCCGAAATGGGCAAGTAAATTTAAACCCTACATTGGTTTGATTTATTTAATTTAGTGTAGTAGATAATTATATATGTAGTGTTGGCAATTCTTGACCACTTTCATCAGAAATGTTTGAGATGCATTCTAAACTTCAAGTGGAATTCCAACACACCTAACATGAAGTCCTTACAAGGACAGGATACACAAGCATTGAAACTCTATCATAACGGCCCAAATGCGATGGGAAGGTCATGTTGTGCGTATGAGTGATGATCGTATGCATCAAACTATACTCCTTCCAGCTATGGGTAAATAGTAGGGTAGAATGGGCTGTTTAACCATGGTATGCCAACCAATCTAGAAGGAAAACTCTGAATTCAAACCTGTTAAACTCCACTTAAGAAATTGACCTTGCATCACATCTTACTCATGTAGAGGGGTTGATAAATATGTATATACATACACAATTTCTGGGTAATTATGAACTTTAGTTGGCCAAATTCCTAGCATAAAATTGTGCATGCGCATTATCTCCCTTAACAAATTTGCTTGTATAGTTTTTCTTATGAGATTTTCTTAAACAATTGAATAAATAAAAATACATTTCATTCTTATCGACACGCATGAACTTTAGTTGGCCAAATTCCTAGCATAAAAATTGTGCATGCGCATTAATTGAAATGAACTTAATTGTTATTAAGAACAGATTTTATGATATTTTTGTTGTGCACTGTCTTAACAACACATTTTTGTTTGTTTGAGAAATAAAAATTTTATTGTCTTTTTACGGTCATCTGCATGATGGCAAAGGCCATAGCATAAGCCTTGGAAGAGGTATAAGGATTGCTTAAAAACAATCTTGGAAAAGTAAAAATAGATCCTGACAACTGGGAAAAGCTGGCATTGAAGAGAACTGACTGGAGAATTCCATGTGGATGATGGCTGTACTAGTTTCGAGAGTGAAAGAATTGAGCATGACAACCTCAAGCGTCAACTTCAAAGGGAATACACCTGTCATATTGGAGAGAACATGGAGGGTTGGAAATGTCAGACATGTGGCCGAATTTTGCTTTCTAAGGCTGGATATGTCAATCATAGGAAATCTCATCATGGACAATTCATGGAAACTCCAAGAACAAACAATGTGTCTTGTGCAATCTGCAACAAAGTCTGTAAGTCAGCTTCTGGTCTTAAGAGACATATGGTGGTGCATAAGCATCAAATTTTATCATCTGATTCATCTGATACAATGGGAAGGACGTCTTTCCTATGTCTTGTTTACATCAAACTTTGTGGATCTGCAGCAGGTTTGATGAGTCATTTGAGGGCTCATGAGAGGAAAGGTTCTGGTGGTAGGGTTATCGGATGGTGAGGGACGTCAGTGATCTGCAAAGATTATGCTATAGCTATATATATATTATATATATATATATATATATATATATATATATATATATATATATACATGTAGAATTAAACAAAAGACACATCTCCTGTTAAACAATTTTATTTTTGATCTTTTCGAGTTTTCTGGCCAACTTTTTAATATTTGGGTGGAATTCGTGGATAAGTCCAACAAAGTTCAAGTCCCGAGTACTTTCGGCACTTCGAAATGTGGAGGCTGGAAGGAGAAGAATTGATGAGAAAGGTGTTATAGGCATTTTAAAATGTGTGTACTGCATTGGAAATTAATTTTGTTTAGGATGGTTTGTATTGTTTTATGTATAGAGCTTTCTAGAATTTGGAACTCGAACACATCACCCCTGATGATGGCACTCCGAAGTGC
>CM042162.1:1209736-1224736 GCA_023376005.1 Doryteuthis pealeii
ACCATCCAATAATTCTTCACTCAAATCGGAAGACACAAATCATTTACGTCAACATTCATTTCATTTCGTTTCATTTCATTTCATTTCGTTTCGTCCCATTTCTATTTTTCTATGATCTCTTCTCTTCTCTTTCCTTCATCCTTTGTCTTTTTTCTTATTTAATAAAATAAAATTTAGATGATTGGTTGGATTCTACGGCATATCGGTCCATTGGGTCATTTTAGGCCAAAAACGTTTTGTTTTATTCATTCAAGGTACCCAATTTTTTAAAAAATGTTGTTAAAATGGCTTCGTCTTTTATATGGGTGTTGTATTTTATGAAAAAATGTTTTGTTTTATTCATTCATCAAGGTACCCAAATTTTTTAACTCAATTTTTAAGCACTTTTTTAAAACTCATTTTCTTTTATCTAACACAGATTTTGCTAGATCAAAAAAGTATTGACATTATTTGAATCGTTTATTATTACCACACATCTCCATAGACAGAACCCTTTTTATCATATGGGTGCTAGAAGGCGGTGGTTGCGGATCTACATGTCCTGGGAATGACGTTAAACTCTATCTGATGGTGAGGTTCCAGTTTTGGAGGTTTGGGGAATGTGGAGCACCCCATTCATCACCATTGCTCCCTGGTCCACTCTGACCCGGAGTGGTAGTACCTGTTAGGGTCCCATCTATGGGTTAAATAGAAAAACATGAGTTGATAACCAAAATTGTATTATCCATTAAGAAATGATTTATTTCAAAACTTTATCGGCATTAAATGACCCACTGAGGTTGATATGCCGTAAAACCAAACCATAGACAGAAGTTCATATATATCTGAGTTTTGGCTGAAAAGTTCAATGTCTGACCAATACACTTTCATGTAATGGTTAAAATTTAGTTGGTTGGTTGGTTGGTTGGTTGGTTGGTTGGTTGGATTTTACGGCATGTCAACCCATTGGGTGATTTTATGCCGAAGATTTTTATTTTATTCATTCTTGATGGGTACTCGATTTTTTAAAACTCAGTGTTTAAAGCACATTTTTTTTAGAAATCATTTTGTTTTATTCAACCTATTGATGGGACCCTAACAGGTACTATCACTCCGGGCCAGGGTGGGCCTGGAAGTAATGGTGATCAAGGGGTACTCCACATTCCCCAGAGTTCCAGAACTGGAACTTCACTATGAGATAGAGTTTAACGTCATACCGAGGACAATAAAACCATCAGTCACAACCTTCTAGCACCTATATGATAAAAAGTGTTGGGGCTTGCCGTAAGAGAAGTAGGGTTGGGACAATCATATAGGTACTAAGGCTTGGCGTGACTAGCCGATTGATCAGAGGGGACTTCTCGGATAACCCGTCTTTCCTAAGTAGGGACCAAAGTGGAGTGTTCCATATCATGGATTGCTCAGCTACCGGAGTTCCATCCTTAAGCCACGACCAAAAGGTGTGTGTGGGGGGGGGGTCCTACCCCTCTGCTTAGGTGCAGTCGGTTATTCTAAACCTCCAGCCGACAGGGCTAAAATCAAATTTACTGTTAATCGTTCTTGACAAAACCCTTTCCTGATATTTAAGTTCCCGAAATTATTGACAGTCATTTTCATTGCATTTCGACCCCTCAATTATCTAATCCACCCAGTTTCTATTGCATTCCCCCCCCCCCCCAACAATTAACCGGTTGAATATCTTCGCTTTTATTAAACCGAAAAAGATAATGATAATAGCCATTAGTCATCAGAATCTGTCACTGTTTCCATAGCGACGGAGACTATTTTTATAATTTTAAGAAAAAAAAAAGAAAAAGAAAAAACTCCTTTGAGTCTTCATGTCGTCACTCGTTGCAGGCGGTGTCATCAGATTGGTACGGACAACCAGCTCTCTGTCATTCTTGATATTTAAAAAGACCTCCTACCAGGTTAGGGTGTGACACAAAGTCTTTTTAATGTGGGAAGCCACGCACAAACTGAAGCTCATGTGTGGCTAGTAAAAAAACCTTTTTGAGTCTTCATATATATATATATATATATATATATATATATATCAACCCCTCCACACGATCAGGATGTGACACAAGGTCAATTTCTTAAGCGGAGTTCAACAGGTTTGAATTCAGAGTTTTCCTTCTCCTAGACCGGTTGCCTACCAAGGTTAAAGAGCCCAGTCTGCCCTACTATTTATCCATAGCTGGAGGGAGAGTAGGATTCATACCTTTCCCAAGGGTATTAGCACTAAGAAATGCAATTACCACATCCAAGATTTGAACTCGGAGCTACGAGTCCATTTCCCATGACGTTAACCATTACAACTGGTAGGATGCCAGTAAATACTTAACTTATAAAAAAAGTAAAGTCGTCGGGGCGGCCTAAAGTCGGTATCAGCCAATCAGCGAGGGAGTCTATCTCCTTTTCACTAGCGCCAGACCAAGGAGATTGTTTTTTGCGTCTGAGGTGGAGTGCCACACCTACCATCAGCTCCTCACTTTACCGCACAGATCCCTGTGCTACTCATAACGCTGAGTTGGCGAGGACCGGGATCGAACTAGGAACCTTGTGGTTTCTAGCCGAACGCTCTACCGACTGAGCTCCAGCGGCCCCTTCATTTGACTTTTTGGAAGATTCATAATCTATCTACTTGTAGATGACACTAAAAGATAAACAAAATGAAAATGAATTGGTAAAAAAAAAAAAAAAAAAAAAAAAAAACATAATCGTAATCCTTGACACCAAATCTTATTATAATGGATATTGCGTGTGTGTGTGTGTGTGTGTCTGTCGGCAACCGAAACTACGTCACCGCCAATGTCACAATTCCCTTAGTTATTTTCGTGATATTCTCAATGGTTATTAAATAATCATCATTTAATCTTAATTGTTAGCAGCCGAGACGATGAAGTCGTGTCCATTCTTTTTGTGTATCTTTTTTTTTTAGACTCATTACACATTCAGTTTTCCGGTTAACACCGGGGTTCCAGCGAACTTCGGCCGCTGGACTCATCGAGGGTTTAATAATAGCGTCGATTCCTGAGGCGCCCCTCTTGTGGGGGAATGCGCAAGGGATCGACGCAATTTTTCGGCTTGTGGGTGGACCCACATTAAAACGAGGCCTTGTGCCCAGCCCATACAAGTGGGGTATGAGGCAAATACCCATTCTTTTTGTGGAACTACGTAGCCTGGGCGATTTGGTATGGAGGATGAGCTGTTGCCCAGACAGCAAATCCCCCGCTCTCCACAGTGCTGCTGTGATCCAAAGGTAAGAAGCCAATGCAGTTTGGCAGCGGTAGTGTCGCAGGAGTTGCTGGGTAACACTGGTGTTCAGCATCACACCACCTTAGGGACTCCGGCTCTGGATTTGTTTTCGGGGTTTACTCCCCTATCTTAATCTTAATTAGCATCTTATTTATTAACAATGTCTTTATTAAGTTGTAGATGAGAAATATTTGCCTCAAAACAGCCAATGTTATTAATAGCATTTACCGTGCATCCCCATCATGCGATCAGACACAAAGCCCAATTACGAACCAAAGCTCATGGGATGACAGGCCCCAAAAAACACATGGATCCCCTCGGCATACCTCCTCAAGGAGGTGCCTGGGGCACTGGACAATAAATCCAGCCGTGCCACTTTTAAATCAAATGGGCAGATATTACCTGGGGATGGCCCCTGATATTACGCCATTAATTTTCACTAACAGCCCTGTGGCCGTAGCCACCGAACACCGGGGCCTATGTTATTAGTTCGTTTAAAATCCTGCAATGTGTCTTATATATCACTAAGAAATAAAGGTTTACATAATATATGGTGTAAATAATTTGCATACCGGTTTCAATAAAACCGGGTTTAATAGATAATTACTTGGTGTTATTGATTTCTAATTATAGATTTATTCTCCAGCGTATCAAAAGCAATTCTATTTATAATTTTATATTGAAATCAATTGGAATAAAGTAAAAAATAAGTGTAATCTTTTTTGTATTCGCATTTAATTTCATTAGTCTTTCTAATTCAATATCTATATATTAATACACGCGTTTCTTAATTATACGACCATTATCATCTTGCAACACCCTCTGGTTAAAAATTAGACCGTCCAAATTGTCCCAGATGAAAGGTAAAAATCAAAATCCTGATTATCTGGTGTTGCTTATCCGCCGAACTCTTATTTCTTATGAGTATGACACCTCAGATAAATAATGGATAATTCCGTTTAGTAGAGAGAGGAAGTGAGAACGCAGAAGCGATAACGCTAATCTGTTTCAATCGAACATGGAGTTCGAACTCGCTTTCTGCGATGTTCCCGTTCCAGCACGCTACGGGGTCTCTCCCATTAAGCGTTGTCAACGATTATTAATTTTTTTACTAGAATTATTGGACCAAATTACCTTTAAGCACCCCAGGGGCGACCTGTATTCAGGGGGACATGTTTCGCTTTGCACCGTCAACATCCGGTTGTTTGTTACCAGACGATTTTAGACGCATTTTTTTTAATTATAAAACTAACTGCTAACCCTAACCCTAACCCTAACCCCTAACCCTAACCTTAACAAACAACCGGATGTTGACGGTGCAAAGCGAAACATGTCCCTCTGAAGAAGAAGAAGAAGAAGAAGAAGAAGAAGAAGAAGAAGAAGAAGAAGAAGAAGGAAGAAGAGTAAAAAAACGAAATAGAAGAAAAAGTTCAAATGGGAGAAAAAATAAGAAAAATCAGAAGTTAAAATGGAGACGCGTGGTGTAATGGTTACTGTCGAAGAAAATGGACACGGCGAGACGAGTTCAAATCCTGGGCGTGTTTGCTTGCATTTCACATAGTGCTAATACCCTTGGGAAAGGTACGAATCCAACTATTCTCCCTCCTGCTATGAGTAAATAGTAAGTCAGACTGGGCTCTTTAACCTTGGTATGGCAGCCGGTCTGGGAAAAAGAAAAGGGGCTCTGTTCTATTTAGTCATAACAAACTGAGAGCTCCTTCTCTCGCTCCTTTTCTGCTAAATAATAAAAAGAAGAAAAAAGAAGAAAAACTAGAAGAAAAACAAGAAGCAGGTGAAAGAGTAGAAGAGGATGAAGAAGGAAAATAAAAAAAGAGGTAATTTGGTCCGAATAATTTGGTCTGGAATAATTTGTGAATGTGGGAATACGAGCAAGACTTTTGCTGGACTAAAAAGCCACATTCGCGCAACTCACGGTTGAACTTTTTGAACTATTGACTTAAAATTTATTTTTTAAATTTTTTTATTAAGCAATGGCAATACTCGAACATGAGTTTGCTGTCATTATGTATGTATTTATGTATGTATGTCCGGATGAAACTACAAAAAATAAAACAATTAACGACAAAATAAATATATGTAAACATTAAATATCATTAGTTCTTGCTTTTTGTGCAAAAATTATGAAGATTTTATTTATTTTCGAAGATTAGTATTATCTGCGTTATTCGGACTATTGTACTCATCTTCATTATTATCTGTACAACGTTTCGGTCGATATGCCCTCCGGCCTTCTTCAGGTATTTCTTGTCGGACTCGGGAACCTTCTTGTCGTAGTCGGGAACCTTCTTGTCGTAATCGGGAGCCATCACGGAACTTTGAACCTAACCCTTTATTTAGTCCACGGGGGTATCCTGTTCTCATTCCGCTAACCATAGCTGGGGTTGGAGTTGTGTTAATTATTTTTAATTTCAGTTTCTTCTCATCGCAACTACACTCACTTCCATTGTCCTACGGATAATGGCAATAAAAAGACAACTCCACACTCACCAGATCTCAAGAACTGGAGCCTCACCATCAATTTTTTTTAGTGTCATAACCAGGACACTGAACAAACGAATAGTTATTTACTAAGCTTAGTTTATATGTGGCACAAGGCCAGAAGTATTGGGCACCCAATGAGAATCGAACACTACCAATGGTTTGTGAATCTAGCTTGCTAGCCATTAGACCAGGTGAGGTGCCCACTGAGCAAACATATATCTGAACATGTCGTTCATTGAGGCTGTATGGCTTCAGATTTGCAAGGAAAAATGATGATATATATTTTTTGTCTTCCGAAAAGTGAATTGAGACAAATCGATCTCCATGTTTGCTGTCTTCATCGATTTCGAAAAATGGCACTGACATATTGAATAAGGAATCGCCGTCGTTTATGGATGTTCTGACAAATTCTTTAATCTAATTAAAGTTTTCCGCGAAGAGATGAATGACAAGATGTGTATAAATGGACAACTCTTTGAGGTAAGAAAAAATGGTGAAAAAGATTCACAAGAGGTGAAATAATAATAATAATAATAATAATAATAATAATAATCGCAGGAGAACCAGAAAACTTCTAGAAACCAAACTTAACAGCAGAAATCTGATCAAAGGAATCAATACCTGGGCCGTCCCCATTATAAGATACTCAGGACCATTCTTAAAATGGTCAAAAGAAGAACTCAGACAGATTGACCAAAGAACGAGAAAGTTAATGACCATGCACAAGGCTCTTCACCCTAGAGACGACAGAGATAGATTATATGTGTCAAGAAAGGAAGGGGGAAGAGGTCTTGCCAACATAGAGGACTGCGTAGAAACCACTATCCAACAACTTGAGGATTACACAAGAAAGAGCAAAGACAAATTACTTATGGCGGCCAACAATAGTAAAAGTGACAGATGGACAAACAGAAAAAACAACAAAGACTAGAAAACAAAAATGGGAAGAAAAACAATTATATGGACACTTCAAACGACAAATCGAAGAGGTTGCACATGGAAAGACAAAATAGTAAATGTAGACTTTGTGGTAACTTGGGAAAAAAATTGGAGGATCTGGAATCAGAGGAAGAATTGAGACCATCCAGACAACTGCACTGCTGCAATCAACTAGAATATTCAGAAGAGTCCTGGAGACCTGTGGAGACTTGTTGTCACTCAGACTTCAGTGAAATACTATCAGCTAACGCTGATAAGAAAAACTCAAAGAAGTGAAAATAATAATAATAATAATAATAATAATAATAATAATAACTAGCAGGACCTGGAAATATACCGCAGTATGATAATTTATTTATTACACTGTCTGATATGTTTACATAAGAGCTATTGCAAAATAGTTCAATATGAAATGAGTATAATAATATTGGTTTATGTCTCTCTCACTCTTTTCTGTTTCTTTCCTTCTTTTCATCTTTTGATAGTGACCGATGGAAACAGATTAGCGTTATCAATTCCGCACGATCACCCCCTCTGTCTAACTTTCCCCTACTCTTTCTTTCTTTCTTTCTTTCTTTCTTTCTTTTTATCTGGAGGTATGGGGAATGTGGAGCACACGATCCCCATTGCTCCCTGGTCCACTCTGACCCGGAGTGGTAGTACTTGTTAGGATCCCATCTATGAGTTAAATAGAAAAAAATGTGTTTATAAAAGAAAATTGAGTATCCATTAAGAATGAATTTATTTCAAATCTTTATCGGCATTAAATGACCCACTGAGGTTGATATACCGTAGAACCAAATCAACCAACCTTTATGTTTGTTTGTTTGTGTTGTTTTACGGCATATCAACCTCAGTGGGTCATTTAATGCCGATAAAGTTTTGAAATAAATCAATTCTTAATGGATAATACAATTTTTTTATTAGATGGGACCCTAACAGGTACTACCACTCCGGGTCAGAGTGGACCAGGGAGCAATGGTGATGAAGGGGTGCTCCACATTCCCCAAATCTCCAAAACTGGAACCTCAGATAGAGTTTAACGTCATTCCCAGGACATGTAGACCCGCAGCCACCGCCTTCTAGCACCCATATGATAAAAAGGAGTTGGGGCTTGCCATAAGGGCAATAGGGTTGGGAAAATCATATAGGTGCTAGGGCTTGACGTGACCAGCCGATTGATCGGAGGGGGCCTCTCCGACCGCCCGTCTAGCCCAAGATAGGGCCAAAGTGGAGTATTGCATGTCATGAACTGCTCATCCACCTGGGCTCTATCCTTAAGCATCACAGGTTGCCACCCATGGCCAACAGGTGGCCCCATTGGGGGAGTCTTACCCTTCTGCAGAGGTGCAGTCGGTGCATTCTAACGCCCCACCGACAGGGTGGAACCAACCTTTAGATTCACATGTTTACATGTTTAAATGTTGATTTACATGTTACAACTTGTTTGATTTCTCGATAATTCTTTCTATTCTTTTATCGAAATCCATTTTGTTAGCCAAACAGCAGCCCCCCCCCTCGTCTTCTATTTGGAGCTCGGCCTTCGCCTGTGACTCAGATTATTGAAATATTTTAAATAGAATTGAAGAGACGCTTTGTTGAGAATTGTTCTTTAAAAAAAAAGGATCACCATGGCAGTCAGTTCTAAATAGTTAACTGGCTAGTTTTAATTGTCGACGAATAGAAGGTTTTTGTTTGTTTGTCTGTTTGTTTTGTTTTCTTTTACGGCATATCAACCACAGCGGGTCATTTAATGCCGACAAAGTTTTGAAATAAATTCATTTTTAATGGAGACTCAATTGTTTTTATAAACATTTTTCTATTTAACCTATAGATGGGACCCTAACAGGTACTACCACTCTGGGTCAGAGTAGTCCAGAGAGCAATGGTGATGAAGGGGTGCTCCACATTCCCCCAAACCTTCAGAACTGGAACCTTTCCGTCCTTGGACCTTGGACGTTGCCGTCCTTGGACCCCAACGAAGCGCTGAGAGAATAAGCAAGATGGTATCTGCGCGAGAATGCTGCGTGCGATATTAAATGAAAAATGTAAATCCTGAATATCTAGTGTCGCTTATCCACCGAGTTCTTATTTCTTATGAGTGTTGTCACCTCAGCTAAATAATGAATCATTCCGTTTAGTAAGGAAAAGATAGACAGGGGAAGTTAGCGAGCAGAAGCGATAACGCTAATCTATTTCAATCGAACATAATGAAAAGATGAGAAAAAAAGAAAGAAAGAAAGTGAGAGAGAATTAAATTAAGATATTGTACTTTTTACATATTGAAGTATTTGGCAATAGCTCTTAAATAAAAATATCAAACGTTGTAATAATTAAATTATCATACTGTGGTATATTCACAGGTCATACTACAAGTAATTTTTACACGCTTTGGATTTAAATAACCCATAAGGAGTTGATATGCCGTTAAAGAAATAGACCAACCAAAGAACCAATGTCTGCGTTCATCAAAGAAGACTTAGAAAATACTTTTTTCAAGTTTTAGTCGGAATAAAAGACTTTCGACTTTATTTTATTTCTTTTCGAATATTTTCTTCTTTTTTTTTTTCTTTTTTCCTTCTTGTCTGCTTCAAAAACCCAAGATCTTAAGTCAACGTTTCAAAACGTTTTAACTTTTTCGCCAAGAAAAAGAAAATAAAAGAATTAAATTGTTTGCACAAAATTAGTAAAACGATAATATCAAGTTATACAAACACAAGCACACGCACACATACACACACACACACACACACACACACACACACATGCACATACACATACACACGCATACATACACCCACATATATGCGCACATACTCACACGCACATAGACAAACGCACGTCCACGCATACGATAGACCCAATACACACAAAAACATAACACATACACACACATGAATACACACACTCATACACACACACGTACATGTACTCAATACATACGGCGTACACACAGACACAACACATGCATACATATGCATGCACGCACATACTACACACGCACCTATACGCACACACGTAAATGCACATAATACATACGACATGCACACAAAAAGCACATACACATATATGCATGCACACATATACACATACACACGTACACGCACGCACAAAGATACAACATGTGCATACTCACATCCACACGCACACACAAAACATGTACACACATGTGCATACTCATATACATACACATGCATACACACATACACATACACACGTATAGGCACACACATACGTGCACTCGACGCGCACACACACACCCAGTACGTGTGCACATATGCAAACACATACACCCAAATTCACACACACACACGCATACATACACAACATATACACACATATGCATACTCACACACACACATGTATACACATATACATATACGCACGTATAGGCATACACATACACGCACTCGATGCGTACACACACCCAAACACGTGCGCACATATACAAACACATACACCTAAATTCATACACACACAACATACACACACAACATATACACACATGTGCATACTCACACACACACACATGCATACACATATACATAAACGCACGTATAGGCATCCACATACACGCACTCGACGCGCACACACACCCAACACGTGCGCGCACACACAAATGCATACACCCAAATTCATACACACACACGCAAACAATACAATATACACGACACACGCAGAACACACACGCACAATGCATACACACATAATCAAAAACACAAGCACATACACATCGCACACACACAACCCTAAAAAACACAATCACATACACAAGCACATAAACGCGCACACACAAAACATATACACACATGTGCATACTCATATACACACACATGCATACACACATACACATACACACGTATAGGCATACACATACATGCACTCGACGCGCATACATACACACACACACGACGTATTCAAGATATGCTGACTTTGTTTATTTTAAGTTAAAGCTCTTTAAATCCAGGAAAAATGACGTTCTTTGCGGCTTTTATGTTCATTTCAAATCCAACGCCATTCATTGGTCAATTGGGTTATTGATTCGCCCCCACTCCCACTCTCAACCCCTCAAAATGTTTGTCTTCCATATTTGAACTTAGGGTGGATAAGAGTTCTGTTTGCATAAATGAATCTGATCTACACTTTTGTTTATCTATTCAATTTAAGATTATCTCTGATTTTAGTCATACATTGCCGATTAGGAAGAATAACGATTGTAGACTTTCTGGAATCCAGGGTATTGTAAGATTTAAAGTGATAAAACTCCGACAACGGTTGATAGACAAAACATTTTATATACAGCACAAGAATTAACAGGGTACATAATACATAGAGGTGTACATAAACATACATACAAAAGTAGAGATAATGACACATTCATGAATGGTAAAATACAAGATATTTAGGTATCAAAGAGATACCTAAATGTATATAAAAACATAGTTACGGGTACATGACTAAAGGATAGTCATATATCGTATACAAGACTTACTAGCAGTGAGTGGCCAGTGTTAAGGGCCGAAGCCCCAACGAGAAGGGGATAGACAGAGTCTAACCCATAGTGGTGTCTCGTAGGTCGGCAGGCAAAGAGAAAGAGAGACATTCAAACCAGCCGCTTAAATATCAAAGGCCCCTAGCGGGAACCAGCGAAACTAAACGGGCAGACAACTCCCCAGGCAAATCCGAAAATAACGCCACAGTATGACGTTAAACTGCATCTAATGGGGAGGTTCCAATTTGGAGCTTTGGAGAGTGTGGAGTACCCCTTCATTGCCGCTACTCTCAGTTCCACTCTATCCCGGAGAGGTAGTACTTGTTAGGATCTTACCTATAAATTAAATAGATTTTAAAAAATTAGTTTACAAAAATGTGTTTAAAAAAATTGAGTTTATAAAAAAATTGAATACCCAACAAGAATAAATAAAACAAAACGTTTAAGGCAGAAAATAACCCAGCAAGGGTTGACATGCCGTAAAAAAACAACTAACCAAAACGACCGACCAATCAACCAAAACTTTCTGGAGTTTTCTTTCCCTGCAGATTTGGCAAAGATGGAACTCAATCAAATTCCGGAAGTTGAATCTTCGATTTTTCGGATTTTCTTCGGAAATCCACAAAGTCTACAGAAAACTTCAAAACACAATAAAGCAATCTAAGAATTTACATTACTCTTTCTTTTTTTTTTTAGTTATATAAAATCCACAAGATTTTTTTTCTTCCAAAAAGGCATATACCATTTTTACCGATAGAAAGAACCAAAATTCCTACCCATAGCTCTCTCTCTCTCTCTCTCTCTCTCTCTCTCTCTCTCTCTCTCTCTCTCTCTCTCTCTCTCTCTCTCTCTCTCTCTTGTTTTTCTTTTCCCACTCTCCTTCTTTTTCTTTGTCTATCTTTATTTTTCTCTTTACATACGTAGGCATAGATACAGATACACACACGCACACACACACACACACGCACACACACACACACACACACACACACATATATATATATATATATATATATATATATATATATACACATATATACACGTACACAGAGACGCTGATAAGTTTCGTACAATTTATTCTTTCT
This sequence comes from Doryteuthis pealeii, assembly GCA_023376005.1. Taxonomy (NCBI): domain Eukaryota; kingdom Metazoa; phylum Mollusca; class Cephalopoda; order Myopsida; family Loliginidae; genus Doryteuthis; species Doryteuthis pealeii. The sequence continues at coordinate 1,221,992 of CM042162.1, forward strand.
CTCTTTCCGCCGCAAGCGTACAATTCTACCTCGGTCTTTCAATTCTGTCTCTGTCTCTGTCTGTCTGTCTGTCTGTCTCTCGTTTTTCTTTTCCCGATCTCCTTTATTTTTTCTCCCTTTACACACGTAGGCATAGATCTATTTATATATCTATCTATTTATCTGGTTCCGTAACTTGGTTTGTTCGTGGTGTCGGTGGTGGTGGGGAGCACTACTACTGTAGTGTGAATTTGGGCAGGAATACCCTGGCTGAGCTACATGTACAATCTATTTCTCTGAATGTTTGAGATGAGGCTTGAAGATTAGTATTATTAGCATTGTCCGACAAGAAATACCTGAAGAAGGCCGGAGGATATATCGGCCGAAACGTTGTACAAATAACAATGAAGATGGGGACAATAGTCCGAACAACGCTAATAATACTAATGTACTATCTATTTTGTTTCTTTTTGTTTGAGCTTTTGAGTTGGTGAAAAGTTGTGATATATATCAGGATTCATTTTAGGTTGTCTAATGTATGTCAAAGTTTGTTAAAGTACTTGGCTATAGGTGCATACTGTCGAATAGTGTTGTATCGTCAAGGTAAAATGATACACAGAAGAAATTGAGTGCTTAATATATTTATTCAACACCAGTATCCGGTGCTAACGGATACATGCAAAAACACAGAACAATAAGTTAAAAAAACAATTAACAAGACAACTTACGGGAAATAGAGGAGGGTCAAATACGGTATAGCCAAACGCAGTAAGATCAGTCCAAATATTAATCAGCTTATTAATCAACTATTGAAGTCCTTAATTGTAGACTATTTAAGGCTATGAGCCAGGCCATCTGGTAGAGTGGTGAAGGGGTGCTAGCTACTCTACAACAACTAGTCACTTTGTAGTAATTTAACAAGGGTCTGAATATGCTCCTATAGCGATCACAACTTTCCATCAACTCATAAGTGCAAACAGAAAGAAACAAAATGGATAATACATTTTAGTTCACACACACAAGGTTTAAACTCAGATGTAGGCAATTTAAATACATACAAATACTTTAACATATCTCTTCCACACAAAAATCAGTCTACTAGTAACCTACAAAGCCAGAGCTATATTAAAATAAATATTAGTAAAAAAAAATATTAATCCTATCAAGCACTACAATAAATAGTTTGTAGCAATTTTTGATATATATATATATATATATATATATATATATATATATATATATATATTGTTTTAAAAGCGAGAAACGGAAACATCCCACCACCACACCTGAAGATGGTACAAAGTCGTACAGTCGTGAAAAACTTGCAATTGTGAATTGCTACACGAATTCTAGCGGATATTAAAAAGATGGCCGGGCATTTAGAAAGGAAGGTCCGACAAGAATTGTTCGTAGAGTTTAACCAAGCACACACACACACGCACGCACAGACACATACACACACACACACACACCACACATATATATATATATATATATATATATATATCATTTATATTTTTGCTTGAAGGCAATTACAATGCGTATATCGCATAAAATTATAGAAGCTAATAATGACAAGTGAATTTCGGTAAAGAATTATTCTGTGTGTAGAACATCGTACAGACTGTTTCAACTTTATTAAGTCTCATCAGCGATTTATACTAATGATTTCCCTCCGACAGAAATCGAAACCGGGACTTCAGTAGGCATAGTCAGAAACACACTGCTTCGGCCACGATACAGCACGGAAAAATCCTTGCGAAATTAACCTGTCAATGATACTGATACGTCTCTACCATATGAGGTAAGGGGACGTTGAGTGAATAATAACAAATCCGGGCCTTATGCTCTTCGGCGAAGGAAATAAGATTTTTGGATGGTTGTTTATTTTAGAAGCATTATTGAATAAAGTATATATTATCATTTATATTTTTGTTTGAAGGCAATTACAATGCGTATATCGCATAAAATTCGATAATTATAGAAGATAATAATGACAAGTGAATTTCGGTAAAGAATTATGATATATATATATATATATATATATATATATATATATATATATAAGTGTGTAAGTGCTGTATTTGATTGATGACATTTAAGATCCTTTTTATATACCCCCAAAATAACTGAAGATATTTTGGGGACTTGGGTATCTGCCCGGCGAATATTTTAGCCAGATGATGTAAGCGACCAATATTTTGTATCTAGTCTACCTCCATAATCCTGTAATATTAAATGTAGATTTGGCGGGGGGGGGGCGAGAGTCTTCCATGCGATCCATCAAATATTCTAGTTGCTTCTAAAAGAGGAAGGAATATTTCGCAGTGAGTGAATGGAATATGGGGGGTGGGGGCGAGGGAGGAAATTTGAAAATCATCCAAGTTTTAAATGCAATGTGACCTCTCTAAAATAAAATGCTCGGTTAGACCTTTGCTTTTTGTCTCTGCGCACCCCTCCTCATCAACTCGGCGTTTGGGGGAGGGGGGGCTCACAAAATGTTCAGAGGAATAAAACATTCCTGCTAAGAATTAATTATTTTCATCTGGACGGAAAAAGAAGCAAAAAATTTTTTAAAAATCGTGATTACAGGCCAATGTAAACTTGGTTGAATCTGGCATAAGGCCAGTGGCTGGTTAGTTGGTTGGTTGGTTGGTTGGTTTTTACGGCGTCCCAACCCTTGTTGGGTTATTTCCTGCCGAATAATTTTGGTTTTATTTATTCTTAATATGTACTCAATTCTTTTCAAACAATTTTTTAAAAACA
>CM042162.1:1229736-1249947 GCA_023376005.1 Doryteuthis pealeii
CTCTCAGTATCAGTGCTTAAGTAGTCAACCAGCCACGCATTCGGGCTGTTGATTGGTTGAGGTTTCAAACACGTGACCTCGCTTAGTCTATAAATTTAAGTGCTGTATGGTAGCATGGCGTATATCCCCCAATAATCCATCCCAGGTATTGAATTTCGGAATGGAGAGATGACGTGTCAACGTTTGTTACATTACGGTTCTTTCTTCGAATGGAGTAATGCTGTGTTGATAGCAAAAATAAATGTATACTTATCTTTGGACCGTTACCTCCTTGGAGAGGCTCGAATCTTGGTTGCTAAACTGCTCTTCAGTTGGCTGACAATTCCTGGATGTTTGGAGTCTGGAAACCAACTTGGGGAGCTGGGGGGGGGGGATCTTGTCTTGTGCCATTTAAAGTTTTTACTTATAGCACAACGCCATTTCTTTTTCTTATGAGATTTTTATTTTCCCACAAAGTCACAACTACCGAGAGCAAAAGCCCATGTCTTGCTCGCTCAGCGCATTCTACCAGACAGAATTCACACTCTGACCTCTTACTCCTCCTCTCTCCCACTTTGCCGCGTCTCACGGCCCATCCAATAGAAACTATGATGATTCATCCTTAAACTTTTCCATTCTCATCTAACACATATTTTTGCTAAAAAAAGATTTCTGTTTTACACACAACAAAGACTGAAGAGCGAATGAAAACCGATTCACTACTGCACTCAAGATCAGAGGTCAATGCCTGGTGCCTGAAGCGCACCTAACAGGGAATACAGAAAAACTGGTCAATTGTTGTTATTGATTGCAGATATGGTTTCCCACAAAAAAGGCTTTTCCCCAGATCTAACTCCAGTAGAGGGGAGGTAAATACCTCTGTAACCACCACACACACACCACGCACACACGCATATATATATATATATATATATATATATATATATATATATATATATATATATTATTAAGGTTCTATTCATTGTTCATTTCTATCTTGGTAAATACAGCTTCAAATTCGGCACTTTTATGACACACCTTGTATTCTGAAAAAAATCAACGTTCCATTCCTTGTTCATTTCTATTTTGGTAGCTTCTATCTCAATACATTTATGACACACCAAAATTAGGTACGACTCCAATTAAACACTTATTCTCCCAAAAATTATCGGCAAAAAGCCATTCTAAACAAACCTTGTTTACAACTTATCATATCGTCGTGTAATAAAAAAAAGTCACTTGAAGAGGAATATTAACCTACTCTAAACAAATCATAAAATCTAAGAAGTCCGCTTAGTGTAAGGGTTATGGGATCGGCCTGTCAGCTTGGCAGTCCGGTTTCAAATCACGCACAGGGCGGTCTTCCGATCTATAGCTCTGCTGATGAGGCCTAATAGGCCGAAATGTACATACAGAGATTGATTTTTCTCGATTTGTTTAGCCATACATTTAATAGGTATTCCCGCCTAATTCATTATTAATTAATTAATTTTCAAAATTAGGTACGACTCCAATTAAACACTTATTATCCCATATATATATATATATATATATATATATATATATATATATATATATTATAAGGTGTGTCATAAAAAATTTAACGTTCCAATTATTGTGCATTTCAATTTCGGTAAATACAGCTTTAATCTCGATACTTTTTAGGACATACCTTATATATATATATATATTATATATATATATATATTGTAGTGATCTCTCCAAATCCTACAAAGTTAAAAACACACTGTACTTGTATGAAACCGCTTTTGTTGGCTTCTAGAAGTTTCCGCATTCTTTTCTCTAACCCCCCCCCAGTCTCTAAAAGTAAACATACAACAACAACAACAACAGCAGCAGCAGCAAGGTAAGTAATGGCTGCTTGACTGCTAACGAATCCTTTCGTTGATATTGTGTTCAGCCCGGTTGACTTCGGCATAAATCCAAAAATGAAGAGGGAATCACGCGGAAGAAAAAGTCGGTTGCACTAATCTTCTAAATCTACTTGCCTTGAAAAACAGCCTTTGACATCATGACTTTGACCTTTGCTCGAACACTTAATTTGAACTCGAACGGGAGGGACGCCATCTCAGTAACTTCCCGTTCGGCGCCCAGCCAAAAACTGTTTTCCTAAACTAACTTTCTCACGTTCGCTCTTGCAAATACAGGTTAAAATCGGTCAATCAAATAACCTGTATTCTATCATCAAAATCGTTAGTTTGATTTAAGCTACACTATTTTACATAATTGATAGGCTATCTATCAAATATGCAACAAAACCTTTTGGGGTTATTTTGTTCTTGGGTAATTCCATGTCAAATTATCAGGCCATATCACCCACCCCCTTCAATTTTTCTGAAATTTTTGTACAGGTGTCGACTGTGTTAGATATTTCCCAAAATTTGAACTTCCAATTCCAAAAATTAGCGGAATTATGTCGATTTTTAGCTCTCAAAATTTTTAGCTTGGCTTCTGAGCAAACTCCGAATTATCTTTTTGGTACAAATAATGTTCAATAGATATTAAATAATAATAGAAAAAAATTTTGTCATAGATTAAGTGCCACATCGGGATATTGATTTTGCTATGAAAAAATCAGAAATCATCAATAACTTAAAATTAGTTGTCTTTAACATGTTTTTTTTTCGATTCCTCGGGCTAAAATAGTCTTATAAACCAAATTTTAGGAGTAGGGAAGCACTAGAACTCATTTTACAGACAAAAATAGATTACAAAAAGTCGCCATTTTTCGTGACCCCCTCAAATTTTGAGAGCTAAAAATCGACATGACTCCGCCAGTTTTTGAAATTGGAAGCTCAAATTTTGGGGATTGTCTAACTTTAACTTGGTCCACACCTGTACAAAATTGAAGGGGTGGGTGACATGGCCTGGATGATTTGACATGGAATTACCCTCTTAGATTTGAGGAAATGGTGTTTACCGTACGTTCCTATTCATGTTTTTGTGTTGTTTTTAAGAGTTTTTTTTACACACGATTCTATCAAATTCAAATAATTTTTATATAGATCTATTTGACTTATAGATGGGACACTAACAGGTACTACCCCACCGGGTTAGAGTTGAAAGAGGAATTAGAAAATGTGTAAAAGGAAAATAATCTATCAAATTCCTTTAGCTAAGAACTCGCGTAGTATAATGTTAGTTTATTGTAGAATTTGATTTTTATTGTTTGTTTACATTTAAAGATATTACCTTAAAAGTATGGCCCTAAACTCGTGAGTGTTTTGAAACATTTTATTTTTCTAAAAAAAACTTAAATTCAGTTGCTTATTTGTTTGTTGAGTGTTACATTCGACTATCGTTTTCAAACGTTTACACGCCGTTCCATCAGAGACCAAAGAAAATGAAAGGTGCACATGCTGAAATTGGCAAAGAACAATAAGACACAATATATTATTTTAAGACATTTTATTCAGCAGTTGAGAATTGGGAGGAGAGAAAAAGGTGGGAAAGTTCATAAGCATAACTATCTGTATATATCCGCAATGGGAATATTTATCGGGACAATTTGAATCAACATATACACATGTAAATTGAAGCAAAATATGAGGTGGTAATCTCTATAAGAATTCATGACAGAATGGGACACTTATCTTAATTTTGTCGATTCATCCATGGACTTGCGTTTGGTAAGCTTCGCTTATTTAGTGGTTCTGTTCCTGGCTGGGTGGATGACTATTCTGGGTCTAATTACTTCTGTCCGCATGAAGGTGATATCGGGATCCCAACTGGCCATAGTAGTAAAATTATTCTTTAGGTAGCATGAAGACTATCGTCACCTATCCTTAACGAAGTGACGAGCCCCACTGTGTTTGCCAAGAGGCTCTGGAGTGAAAAAAAACTAAACTAGTAACAGAGATCTCCCCCCCACCCAAAAAAAAAATTTTTTTTCTGTTCATCTCTTTGCTTTCCTCCTCTACAGAGACCGGCCGACGTGAGAATACTGGTCAAAGAAATTCTGCTCCAGATTGGAGTCATTTAGTGGGACACGTACCTCAGCTCTGATGTCACAGAGTTTCAAGAATGTTCTGGGATGTTCCCTTTTAACGTTCGAATTTCGTTCTATAATCAATTTCGAGTTACTCGTAATACGTAACATGAGTTAAAGTGATAAAAATGTATTCTTTTGATTTATTTTCTTCTTTAGCCCTAAAAATGAAACAATCATAAGCAGCTAACAATTAAGCGTGTTAATTCAAATGAAAATTAGTCGTTTATTCTATGAATAATTTATTTCTTTTTTTTAAATAAAAGTTTTCGAGTTATACTGATTGAAAATTATTGTATTTTGTTCTAAGAAAAAATATGACAAAAATTTAAATTTGAATAACGACAATAAAGCGATATTCCACACTCTTCAGATCTCCAGAATGGGAACCTCACCATCAGTTGCAGTTTAGTGTCCTATCTTGGAAACCTTGAGGGCGCTTACCCCTCTGCAGGGGACACAGTATGTTACATAATTCATAGATAGCTTATGAATTTTGTGCGTACCTGTCGTAAGGATATTTGAATCAGAGTACGTTAGATTCAAAATAGCGGATTCCAGTGGAAAGTTACCTCGGCAGTTATTGACGGGTAATAACCTTTTTACTTGACTCCTTGAAAAACGTGCGATTAGACGCGTGAGAATTAGTTTCAGATAAATCAGAGATTTCAAAGCGCTCTGAGGGTCGGTATCCCCGGCGGCGGTTGAAAGATGGGCTGGTTTGTTGAAATAAAGCTTTAGAATAAAACAACAAGTCTTGTTTGTGTGGACGAGCAGATTCCCAGCTCCCGCGAACGAAACGAGTCCGGATATGTGTGGCCTGCGCGAGGGGGAGGAGTGTGGCGCGTAACCACAGAAATTGAACTCGTCACCTCTTCGTTGCTGAAATGCTGGTGAAATTCCGCACGAGCAGTGCAGAGTAACCCGTATGTAAAATCTCGTCGTGAGGATTGACGCGTGCTGATGCAGAGTAAGGAGTCCGGATGAAACACAGCAATGGGATATTTAGGGACCTGCCCTCCCAGATTGGGGAGAAAGTCTGCAGTAGCATTTTGGGTGTCGAAACGAGTGGAAGAGAAGATATATTTGAATAGTGCTAGTGAGAAGACTATAACTGCTGGGAGAGCAAGGCAAGTACGACGACTACGACTGTCTGATAATCTAAAGGTCTCTGGTTCATTCCCGGGTTTCGGCACCACTGATAACCTGAAGGAAGCAGTTTGCTAAAGTTTGTTATGTTATTAAACAAGAAATGACCAGTCCAAAAAGAAAGAAGAACCAACAAGAAATAAAAGCAACCCAAATGTTCAGCCCGAGAAATAAGACTGAAGAACATGGCGACCGGCCGAGTTAGAAGAATAGAAGAAGAGATAACAAGTAAGAGCCCTCTTTCTATCATCTCATCCCATCTACTAACCCCCTTCTCCCTCTCTCTCTCTCTCTCTCTCTCTCTCTCTCTCTCTCTCTCTCTCTCTCTCTCTTATATATATATATATATATATATATATATATAACCTTGCTGATGAGACCTAATAGTCGAAATGTACATTCAGGGATTGACATTTTCTCGATTTGTTTAGCCTTACATTTGAACATATATGCCCGCCTAAATTCATTAATTATGAACTAATTAATTTTCAAAATTAGGTATGACTTCAATTAAGCACATATCCCCCAAAAATTGTCGGCTAAAAGCCATATCAAATAAACACATTGTTTATTTACGTACTCTCATATATATATATATATACCCGAGTAAAGGAATGTACAACAAGTACACGTATTCTAAGCCTCACCGACAGGGTTAGCTTTGCAATAGCTTATGCAAGAGTATCTTATTATAATGGAGATTGTGTGTTTTTCTGTCTGTAACCGAAACTATATTACTACTCAAGTCACAATTCCCTTAGTTATTTACGTCACATTCTCCATGATTCTATTTCTATTTAAACCTCAATTAATAATAAAACTGTTTGACATTATTAATACTGTTGGCCTTACCTAAATACTAATAACATGCAATTGTATTTATATATACAACAAAATATCAGTTTTCAGTGTAAACGTAAAGCTAATTTGCATATTGATATTAAAAAAACTGATTTTAATACAAATGTGCTTGGTATTATTGATTTCTAATTGTTTGGTTTTATCTTAATGAATATGAGTAAAAATCTCTTCAATAAATCCTAAAAGAAATTCATTAACAAGAAGAAATAATTGTAATTTTATTCTTTACTTCCTATTTTAACTAAACAGTTAAATTAGGAAAATTTAGCATTGAAAAACGAAAGTGATGAAAGAGTAAGTTTCAGTTGTTCTATTTTCCGATTATACCCCCTCTGTTTCAAATCTTTTTATCTGAATTCTTAATTAGTTTCATTAGCCTTTCTGATTTAATCTAATATTTTATTACATTTAAACTTAAATACATGCACCCGGCGGAGGGGGAATATATTTGCTAGTATGTTTAAAGATGGCATCCTGGTGGCTGAGTCGTCTCTGACATGCAACTTACTTATTAACTTACTTACTTGCAACTTACATGCAACACATGCCCTTACTTAGGCTAGACAGGCGATCGGGGGGGGGAACTCTCCGATCAATCAGCTGGTCAAAAACTGAGTTAAAAATTAGACCATATGACCCTTAGGCACCCGTTTTTCGATCTCGTTTCATCAGGACATTTTTTTATTTACACCGTCAAAATCCGGTTGTTTGTTAGGGGGTTAGGGTTAGGGGTTAGGATTAGGATGTTATTGGTTAGGGGTTAGTTTTATAATTAAAAAAAAAATCATCTGTTAACAAACAACCGGATTTTGACGGGGTGAATGAAAAAAAATGTCCTGATGAAACGAGATCGAAAAAGGGGTGCCTAAAGGTCATATTGGTCCAAAAAATTGAGTTACACATTAAGAATGAATAAAAACAAAATGTATTCAGCATAAAATAACCCAACAAGGGTTGACATGCCGTAAAACCAACCCACCAACCAACGAGCTCTAAAAGAAACAAAATTCGATAAACTTGGGTGATAGTTTGTTGAGACAATAAATAAGATGATTATTGACTTCTAGTGCGCATGCGTCATATCATTCTCTCCCGCTGAAATCGACATCCATTAGCAATTTTAGCAAATTTATGCCTCTTTGTCCTTTCTCTATTCCACCAACAGAGGGCGTCGTCGTCGTCGTCGACATCAGTTTGTCAAGAGCATTATGATTATGTTTCCATGGTGATTGGCTTACAACATCTGTTATCGCCAGAAGGGAAATCTGTTTCTACATCGTTTCATTGAGAAATTCCACGGTGGTTTTGGTTGGTTTGGTTTATTAATTTTAACGGCATATCAACCCGCCCAGGGTTATATCATGCCTAGCAGTTGGTTGTTATACATATTGTGTATTCATATATATACATTTAGTAATTGGTTTTAACAATGTGTTAGCATTATTGGGAATCATACTGTATGCCATTGATTTGTTTCATGTCTATATTCTATGGTATAATTTTATTTCCCTCAAAAAGGGAGAAAATATCCCCAATGTTAACATTTTCAAATAGGTCCTTCATATTGTTTGCTTTAAAATAATGTTTTCTGATGTGAGCAAAAAATCTGCATTCCATCAATAAGTGTTTGACTGTCAGGGGTGTTTGACATGTTTCACATTGTGGTTGTTGTTTCTTGTTTGAGTATATAAGAGTGTGTTAGTTTTGTATGACCAATGCATAATCGGGACATAATGACGTGTTCCTTTCTAGACTTCCTTAAAGTTGGTCTGCAGTTTTGGTTTTGGGAATTGTTGTTTCGTTCAAGTGACTTATCAAACATGGCCACAACGTCTCATCATTGGACTCCGGAATTTTATGATGTTGCTGTTACGATCTTGGTCACCATTTTAGACGTTTAGTTACTTCTGTTGGTAAATCCAATTGTAGAAAAGAGTATCGTCAGCAAAAAAAGTTGTTGCATCTAAGAATCATTAAACTTTTGATATACATACATATACGCTCACACCCAGACGATGATTGCATCTAATATAAACATGTATTTTTTTCTTTCTTTGATAAAGCCATTTTACCCATTAATCTCTAAAACTTTTTACATATACTTCATATGCCTTCACACACATATCTCATTTTTGATTTCTCCATCTCCAAGTATCTTAACACCATAGTTGGGAAAGGGAAAATGAGGTTCATACCTTTCCCAAGGGTATTAGACCGAAATTGAAAGTAATAGCACAACTGGAGTTTGAAATCGCTTGCTTCGATTTGAAAGGCCAGCAAGTTATGTTTCCTAATTTCATAATCTGCTTATGGTTTATGTACGTACCTGTAGTTAGAATATTTTGAATTAGGCACATTCAAAGAAAAATACTATGTGTATATGATACTCCATCCAATGGGCTAGTATCATAAAGATAACATAACAAGGCCGACCAAAAATTGAAATTGTTTGTACCGTGTTTCCCCAAAAAATATGACCTACCTGCAAAATGAGGGTGATTTTAATATAATCCATATATATGTTTTGATATAAAGTGTTACCTTAACCTAAAAGTTTAATTCATTCCGCTCGTAACTCAAGTTCCTCGTATATCACATCAATTTTCCCCATTGAAAAATGAAATGCCATTAACGTTCCAGCCCCCACAAAAAGACACCCTAATTTCTTTTGTTACGTTTTTTTTTTTAATGAAAAAAATAGTACTGTATTGTATAAAACAATAAAATAGAACGTAATGAATTATGTGCTAAAATGTTCCAATGTTTTTTTTTAATAAATAATATTTTTCTGTGGCGTGACAAATTTGAAAACTTGAAAGTTTCTAGTGAACTTTAACATAAGCGTATATGAAGTTCGATCATACATAATATTTTAGCTGTCGATTTTGGTCGTCATTTTAGACGTTTAGTTACTTCTGTTGGTAAATCTAATTGTAGAAAAGAGTGTAGTTTAAGTAGATACTCCTTGTTGCAAAAAGCCAGTTGTATTCATTGAAATCCTATTAAGAAAGTAGTATAGTTTTTGGTCGATAGTCCTTGTAGCAAAAGGTTTGTTATTGTTGTGGGGTTTTAAGGGGTCAAAATAAGACAAACACGACGGGTAACAATGTAGACAAATGTATTTAACAAAAGAGTAGAAATTTACAGCAAAGAAAGTGGAGATTGCGTCCGACCAATATAGTTACGAGCTGACTCGCATTTGCTTCCTCAAGCCACAATTGTTGCTATTGCTTATAGTAGCTGTCGGCGCATTCCATTATTGTCCATTGATTATATCACCTATAACAGTTAAATTCCTTGAAATCCAAGCTAGAAAAAGAGTGTAGTTTCGGTAATTACTCCTTATAGTTGAAATTATTGCACGGTGGACTAGTGGAGGGCACCCGACCAGCAGGAAGACCGCGCCAACGCTTCAAAGATGTCTGCAAGAGAGACATAAAGATATGTCACATCGACATAAACACATGGGAGGCTTGTGCAGAAGACCGTGCGACCTGGCGCCTCCTCGTCAAACAAGGAACGAAAGGAAGTGAGAAAGAGAGGAAAGAAGCCGCCACAGAAAAGAGAGCTAAAAGGAAGGAGAGACAACAACACCCCCAACACCTACAGAAAGCGTCACCTTTTGTTTGCACTGCACCAGAGACTGCCATTCAAGGGTCGGTCTGTTCAGCCACAAACGTAGCTGTAGGTAAAAAAAAATTAAAAAAGGACACTACACCATCGTCTTAAATGGACGGAAGGTTGCCAACATGTTGTATTCCTTGACATCCTAGGTAAAAAAAGAGTATAATTTTGATAGATACTCCTTGCAGCAGAAACTTTGTTATATTCCTTGTAATCCTCCTCTGTAGGTCTTGAGGTTATTTCCTATAACTCCAACATAAAAAGGGGAACCACTCTGATTGACTGATAAATTATTTATTTATTTATTGATCTACTAGGAGAAAAGAAAACTGGGTTAGGGGTTAAGGTTAGGGTTAGTTTAATGGGAAAATAATGGGTAGATTAATTAACAGATAAAATTCATTCAGAGTGGTTCCCCTTTTTATGTTGGAGTTATAGGAAATAACCGGTCTTGATTTATTATCGACGGGAGAGTCCATCATATAAACGGTGAGAGGGGGTGGAGTTCTTAAGTGGGTCTATTTCGTCGTCGCCTGACCATCTTCCTTTGGGTTGGTTTATTCCTCTGGTCGATACGGCTTTTGTTATTCTGGGCTACTGTTGTCCGTGCTCATTTCTTTGTTTTTAATAATGAAGCAAGACTTAGTTTAGTTTTCAAAGACGTCTTTATTAAAACCGTAGCCCAAAGGGGTTTTAACAGCAGGGTGAGAAGATGGTACATTTGGAAATAGACGACCCTCCCGTCTGCTCCTTTCGACTAACCTTCTCATGCCTTGCTTTCAGCCAATCATAAATCAGCAGCTAGGTCAGCGAAAGGTGAAGTGGTTATCAATCACTTCTTATAATGGTTATAATCGTAATTTTCCATTTACTATGCCTTTATTTAAATTTTAGTACACTTACTGTCATAATTTGTAAACAGCCCACAAATTATGTAACACTTTATGCAAATCTTGATTTTTGGCTTAGCTCATTCGATCGAACGTCAGCCATGGAACCACTAGATTCCTAGTTCGATACCGGCCCTTGCCAACTCAACGTATTAGTAGCACATGGATCTCTGCAGTAAAGTAAGGAGCTGACGGTATGTGTGGCGTTCCATCTCAGATACAAAAACAATCTCCTTGGTCTAGTGCAGTTATTCCATCGCTGTCTGGCTTAATATTCAATCTCTTTTCATTTTAGACTTGTTTCATCTTCTATTCTCTTATAAAACTCATTTTATTTCCCAAACGAATTCCCCACAATTTCTTAATAATTCATTTCAATTCATTTCCATTTGATTACACTCCATTGATTTGGTCTGAAGAGATTTCGCAATTTTCATTATTTTTTCTAAATTAACATTGCCAATGGCATTAGCTCTATATTAATACTCGTGTTCTTTAATTGTACGACCGTTATCATCTTGCAACACCCTCTAGTTAAAATCAAGACCATCCAAATCGTTCAAGATGAAAAACAATGCCAATAGCACCATCTTTATATTAATACTCGTGTTCTTTAATTGTACGACCGTTATCAACACTACTCTGGTTAAAACCAAGACCATCCAAATCGTCCAAGATGAAATTCAAAAATGTAAATCCTGATTATATGGTGTTCCATGATGAAATGCATCTATATATTAATATTCGCATTCCTTATTCGTCATCATCTTGCAACACCCTCTGGTTAAAAATGAGACCATCCAAATCGTCCAAGATGAAATACATCTATATATTTATATACGTGTTCCTTGTTTGTACAACCGTTATCATCTTGCAACACCCTCTGGTTAAAAATGGGATCATCTAAATCGTCCAAGATGAAATGCATCTTCATATTAATACTCGTGTTCCTTGATTGTACGACCGTTATCATCTTGCAACACCCTCTGGTTAAAAATTAGACTATCCAAATTGTCCAAGAAGTAATGCATCTATATATTAATACTCATGTTCCTTAAAAGTACGAGCGTTATCATCGTGCAACACCTTCTGGTTTATATTATTTATAGGGTAAAATTGTTATTACAACCGAGCTGAGCACAACAGTTTGTGCATTCTAATCAAGTGGTCACCCACTAATGTTATCGTGCATCTGGCACCAGCTATATGTGTGGCTTCTGACTGGTTTAACTTTGCAGTTCTTCATCTGTTGCGCTTCCCCGCAATTATACACATTATAAAATTGATTTTATTTTATTAAATTTGAAGTTAGACCCTTTAGTTTTATTTGAAAGATACAATTTTTTATGTTATACTTCTTCAAAACTGATATTGTTATATCATACTAAACAATTAACGGGTGGGGGACATGAAGAAATGTGTGATAAAACAGTGGGTCATGGTACTAAAATGGTTGGGAACCACTGATCTAAATCGTCCAAGATGAAATACATCTATATATTAATACTCGTGTTCCTTAAAAGTACGAGCGTTATCATCATGCAACACCCTCTCCTTAAAAATGAGACCAACTAAATCGTCCAAAATGAAAATGCTAAAATGTAAATCCTGATTATATAGTGTTGCTTATCCACCGAGTTCTTATTTCTTATGACTGTCCACACCTCAGCTAAACAATGGACAATTCCGTTTTTATTATAGAGAAAGAAAGGGAGGAAAAAAGGACATGCTACCCAAAATAATAGAAAGTAAGAAAGAAAGAGAGTAGAGCCAGACAGGGAGAGGATGTAAGCGCGCGGAAACGATAGCGCTAATCTGTTTCAATCGAATATAATGAAAAGATGAAAAGAAGGAAAGAAAGAAAGAGAGAGAGAGAGGGGGAAGGGGGAGAGAGAGTTAAATCAATATCATTATACTTTTTTAAATATTGAACGAAAATATCATAAAATGTGTTCTTAATTGTGCTTGCGCATTATTTGAAACGAACTTAATTGTTATTAAGAACACGTTTTATGATATTTTCGTGTTAAAACATGCAGTTGTATTGATTCGAACAAATTCGTATTTTCAGTGTAGATTTACGGTGAAATGAAAATGGCCGACCAAAACATAAGGATTTCTCAAAGTGAAACAAACAAGGGGAGACTACTCTCATTTATGTAGCTAATGTTCAGATTACCCAATTTACCTACCAACCGTTTTAATGCCAACTTCAAGCACCAATTTTTTTTCTGTGATATGCGCCTTTTTTTCTTTTCGTCATAAAACGTTGCTATTTGTAAAAAGAAAAAAAAATAAGAAAAAACAAACATTTTCTTGAATGAAAATATTTATTCCATATAAGTCGGTTCAGTTACCAGCTGAAGAAGCAGCTTTAGTTACCCCATAGGGTTTGAAGAACTACCAACGATATTCGCTATTTACGCGTTGGCACAGCTATTATGTGCCATTTAATCTATAATAAATAATCTGCATTTGGTGGATTCATTTTGGGACGATCTAACTCTTTCTCCCCCGATCATTGAATATACTCCAGACTAAAACAAATCTATTTATTTAGTTAATAGATAGACAAAAAATTGGCTGAAGTGTTTTTTAACATCTGAGAAATTTATAAGGATATTAATAATGTCGTCTTCTTCTTCTTCTTCTTCTTCTTCTTCTTCTTCTTCTTCTTCTTCTTACTCTTATTCTTCAATTATTATTATAACTACTGTTACCTTCTTCTTCTTCTTCTTCTTCTTCTTCTTCTTCTTCTTCTTCTAATACTATTACTACTACTTCTTCTTCTAATTTGTCTTATTATTATTATTCTCTCTTTTTCTTTTCCTTCTTCTCTCATCTCGCTTCTTCTTTGTTTACTATCTTCTCCTTCTTCTAATACTACTACTACTACTCATTGTCTTATTATTATTATTCACTTTCTTCCTCTTCTTCTTTTCTCACCTCTCTTCTTCTTCTTTTTCTTCTTTTTTTCTTTGTTTACTCTCTTCTTCTTCTTCTTCTTCTTCTTCTTCTTCTCTCACCTTATCTTCTTCTTCTTCTTCTTCTTCTTCTTCTTCTTCTAATACTACTACTACTACTTATTATTATTTGTCTTATTATTATTATTCACCTTCTTCTTCTTCTTCTTCTTCTTCTTCTTCTTCTTCTTCTTCTTATCGTCGTCAAAACAAGATTAAATCTACAATTACAGAATCATTCAAGCAACCGCTTTGTTTGTTTGTTTATTGACCTATCAAAACACAATTTCCTTAATGAATAAAATTGTTACATTTCCGTTTCGACGACAAGAGTTCCGTGAAACTTACCATTGTGAATCTTTGTTATTTGAAAGAATCGGATATTAATTCATTCATGAATTTCCATGAAACAAAAAAAAAACACAATGAGACAGACTTTACCTACATTTGTAATTATAATGGCTCATCGATATTTACTAAGTGTTTTAATTTGTTTCTAGAGTTTTAAGAAACCGGAAGTACAAGTTCTGCCATTTTGTAAGAGAAACAGGAAGTACTGTTTCCACCATTGCTAGTTGCCTATAACTTGTGGGTAGGATGAGAGAGTTTGTTTGTTTGTTTTGTTTTACGGCATATCAACCTGGGTGGGTTATTTAATGAAAATAAAGTTTTGAAATAGATTGTGTAGCTTTCCTGATGGGCACTCAATTTTCTTTCTAAACTGAAATATTTTAAGCATATCTTAACTCATTTTTTTCTATTTAACAGTTAACCCATAGATGGAACCATAACAGGTACTACCATTCTGTGTCAGAGTAGAACCGGAAGTAATGGCGATGAAAAGGTACTCCACATTCCCCAGAGCTCCAGAATTGGAACTTCACCATCAGATAGAGTTTAATCATACCCATGACAATAAAAACCACAGCCACTGCCTTCTAACACATATATGATGAAAGCACAATTTGGAAGCGTGTGGTGTAATGGATAAAGTCATGGGAAATGGAGTCGTCGCCTCGAGTTCAAATCCTGGATGTGGTAATTGCATTTCACTTAGCGCTAATACCCTTGGGAAAAGTATGAATCCTACTCTCCCGCCAGCTATGGATAAATAGTAGGGCAAACTGGGCTCTTTAACCTTGGTTAGACAACCGGTCTAGAAGGAAAACTCTGAATTCAAACCTGTTGAACTCCGCTTAATAAATTGACCTTGTGTCACATCCTGCTCGTGCCGAGGGGTTGGTAAATATATATATGAGAAAAAGGGTTAGGGTTTGCCATAAGGGCAATAGGGTTCGGACAATCATATAGGTGCTAGGGCTTCACGTGTCCAGCCGAAATAAACGGTACATTTCCAGATTTTCTGTTTGTTCTTCTTGTTCTTGTCGTCCATGTCGCTCTGTTTGTTATGTCGCCTCTGCGATTGTTCATGTCCACTATTTTGTTAGTTGGATTTTACGGCATGTCAACCCTAGTTGGGTGATTTTATGCCAAAGACGTTCTGTTTTATCCATTCTTGTTGGGTATTCAATTTTTTAACACACTTTTTTAAAAGACATTTCTAAAACTCTTTTTGATAAATTCAAGCTATAAATAGGACTCTAACTGGTACTACCACTCCGAGTCAAAGTGGACTTAGATGTTAGTGAAGGACCTCTGTTTCTTGAAGTGAAATCGAAACCCCAAAATCGATCAGTGACAAGTGATCGGTAATCAATACACTGATTAGATAAATTCTTATCGTTTTTCCTTTTCCGGATTATTGGTCATAGAATTTCCGGATTATTGATCATGGAATTTCCAGATTAATGATCGTTCAATAAGATAAAGTTTTCGTGGAAAATCATGTTCGCTTGCAATATCTTCATGATACTCTGTTTTCCGTATCTCTTTCTTTTCAATCCGTGCCCTTTATTTCTCTTTAATTCGAGATTTCATTCCATTATTGATATGGTTAAGGGCCGGTTTAGCTCAGTCGGTAGAGCGTCCGACTAGGAACCACAGGGTTCCTGGTTCGATACCGGTCCTCGCCAACTCAGCGTATGACTAGCACAGGGATCTGTGCGGTAAAATGAGGAGCTGATGGTTGATGTGGCGCTCCACCTCAGATGCTAAAACAATCTCCTCGGTCTAGCGCTAGTGAAAAGGGGGTAGACTCCCTCGCTGTCTGGCTGATACCGACTTTAGGCCACCCGACGACTTACTTTTTTTTTTTTATTTTGATATGTTTACTCTGAATCGTTTCGGCGATACTCGTGACGGTACCTCGCTTTTTGGTTTAATCGACGACGCAACATCGGCGGTGGCGTTTTATGTGACTAACACCCGGGCAACGTCGGTTTACCTTGCTGTTCCCGATAGCCGTCGGCCATGTCTCCTTCTATGTCTCTTCTCATCACTTCCTATTGTTCTGCTTTGCGACAAAAAAAAAAGCCAGAAACCATTGGGGTCGGGTCACGTGATCTGTCCGCCGACGCCGACGCCGGCTTTCTTCTGATGACGCAAGTCGCATTACATCAAATTAAGTACGGACGAACCGCTTGACACCCACTGCACACGCACACGCAAACTAGAGAGAGAGGGGGGGCAGTGGTAGAGAGAGGGAGAGAGAGAGAGAGAGAGGGGGCAGTGATAGAGAAAGGGAGAGAGAGAGGAAGACAGAGGGAAACAAAGTGAGAGAGAGAGAGAGCGGCAGTGGTAGAGAGAGAGGAAGACAGAGGGGAACAATGTGAGACAGGGACACAGAGAGAGAGTGGGGGCAGTGGTAGAGAGTGGGAGAGAGAAAGAGGGGGAAGACAGAGGGAAACAAAGTGAGAGAGAAGGACAGAGAGGGAGGCAGTGGTAGAGAGAGGAAGAAAGAGAAAGGAAGACAAAGAGAGAGAGAGGGGGAAGACAGGGAGACAGAAGGAAACAAAGAGAGAGAGAGAGAAGTACAGAGAGAGAGGCATGGTAGAGAGAGAGAGAGAGAGAGAGAGAGAGAGAGTGAGAGAGAGAGAAAGACATAGAGACAGAAGGAAAACAAAGAGAGAGAGAAGGACAGAGAGAGAGAGAGAGAGTCAGTGGTAGAGAGAGGAAGAAAGAGAAAGGAAGACACACACATGGATAGAGAGAGAGAGAGAGAGAGAGAGAGAGGAGAGGAGAGAGAGAGTGAAAGAGAAAGAGAGAGAGAGAAAGACCGAGAGACAGAGGGAAACAAAGAGACAGAGAGAGACAGACAGACAGATAGACAATGAGAGACAGACAGACAGACAGATACATAGATAGATAGATAGAGAAGAGAGAGAGAGAGAGAGAAAAAGAGTGAAAGAGAAAGAGAGATAGAGAAAGACGAGAGACAGAGGGAAACAAAGAGACAGAGAGAGACAGACAGACAGATAACAATGAGAGACAGACAGACAGACAGATACATAGATAGATAAATAGATAGATAGATAGATAGAGAGAGGGGGGAAGGGGTAGTACTTTTTTGCGTAACTGCATATATACTCCACGGTTTTATAAGTAAATTAAATTGCATTAGAAAACATAATTTACTTATCCAGCCAAACACGATACGCCCTCACCCCCAACCCGTACCTTAGAAGAGAAAGCGACCCAGACATGAGGACTCCCTAATCCGACTTTTAACGATAACACATTAAGTCATTAGACAACGCCAACGCAAATTAATACATTAATCTCACCTGGACAGGTGCTTTTTAATTTTGTCCAGGTAAGCATTCTTACGAAACACCCGTACAAATATACTTTACAAGAGATAGTGCTCTACTAATCAAAGTGCTCTACTTGAAAGCCATCAAGCCTGATTTGATACTTTATCGGTGCTCCTATTATCGTGGCCTTGTGTAAATGTTGAGTTAGTGCTACAAACATCCATAACGGAGGCGCGTAGTGTAATGGTTATCGTCGTCAGAAATGAAATCTGGTAGAATTTCACACAACGATTATACCCCTGGGAAAGGTAAGAATTCCACTATTCTCCCTCCAGCCATGGGAAAATAGTAGAGCAGATTGAGCTCTTTAACCTTGGTTTAACCTAAGAGAAAAAAATATATTTATCTGCGCGATTTATTTGCCGGTATCAGCATCTCGACCCGCAATATATATATATATATATAATATATATATATATATATATATATATAAAGTTTTTTTATATAGTTGAACATTGTTGCGTATGTGTAATATAAAGAATTTTGAAGCCAATTGACAATGCAATATGTGTTGAAAATTATATTTATTTAACTTCTTTTCTTTTTTTTTTAATTCTGAATTTTTTTAAAAACGTTAAATAAATATGATTTTCAACACATATTGCATTGTAAATTGGCTTCAAAAACCTTATATATATATATATATATATATTATATACCCACTCCTCCGTACGAGCAGTATGTGATACAAGGTCAATTTCTTAAGCGGAGTTCAGCAGTTTGAATTCAGAGTTTTCCTTCTCCTAGACCGGTTGCCTAACCAAGGTTAAAGAGCCCAGTCTGCTCAACTATTTATCCAGAGCTGGAGAGACAGTAGGATTCATACCTTTCCCAAGAGTATTAGCGCTTAGTGAAATGCAATATATATATGGTTACATTTCACGGAGGTGCCTATTGTGTAACGGTTGTCATCGATGTGAGTGTACATGAACAAGGATCTCACCATCAAATAATATATATAAAGCTGTATGCCTATCCATACTCTCATATGGAAGTGAGTCGTGTGTGTTATATCGCAGACACCTGAAAAGACTGGAGGCATTCCAACTGCCTCCAACGCATACTGGGCGTAAAGTGGTGGCACAAACTCACCTTCTTAGAAGCAGAGCACACATTGACCTAATTGAGAACATAGGATTGAGAACATCCTATCGCAAAGCCAACTGCAATGGTTGGATCATACCATCCGCATGCCTGCAGACAGACTCTCCCGTAAACTACTTTACAGCAAACTCACAGATGGTACGCGGAGGACAGGATCTCCCCAAAAGCGGTTCAAAGACCATATTAAGACAATGTTGAAGAAATGTAACATCATACCTTCAAGCGTGGAAGATATGGCATCCAAATGACAGGGTTGGCGAGACGCCTGCCGCACAGGAGCTAAGCAGCTCAATATTGAGATAATCAGGACTGCAAAGCGGTGACGTCTTCGTCGTCATGAAAAACCAAATGTAGATGGTAATTTCCCCTGCAATGTATGTGACCGCATCTGCAAGCCCAGAATTGGAGCCACCAGTGTTACAATTTTATGGGCCATCCTTTAGGCCTTCAAGCAAGAGTGCTTGTCTAGCGGAGATCCTTTGGGTTAAGCAGAGCGTAGTTTCGATCTACGAGTAAATAATCCTTTGGTTGTTCCTTGGTGCTCTTCAGTCTTGCAGGTCCAACGTCAATGATTGCAAATGGACGTCTCTCGGTATCAGGGATTAAGTAGTCAACTAGCCACGCATTTGGACTGAGGCTTAAACCACGTGACCTCGCTTAGTCTATAAATTTAAGTGGTGTATTGTAGCACACCTTATATACCAAGAAATTATGGATGCGCGTGGTCTAATGGTTAGAGTCGTAGGAAATGGACTCGTCAACGCGAGTTCAATTCTTGGACGAAGCTGTTGGAATTTCACATGGCGCTAATACCCTTGGGAAAGGTATGAATCCAATTCTCCCTCCAGCTATGGGTAAATAGTAAGACAGACTGGACTCTTTAACCATGACTAGGTAACCAGCCTAGGAGAAGGAAAATTCCGCTTAAGAAATTTACCTTGTGTCGCATCCTGCTCATGCGGAGGGGTTGGTAAATATATATATACAAAAAAATCCAACTGAAGATATTGAGTGACGTCATCGATGTAAATGGATACTGTAAGACAAACCTGTTTGCATTTTACATTGAGCTAAAAACATTTGGGAAAGGTATGCGTCCAACTATTCTCATTCGAGCTCTGAGTAAATAAATAGTAAGAGTGACAGGACTATTCAACCGGTCTATGAGAAGGAAATCACCGAATTGGGCCGGTTTAGCTCAGTCGGTAGAGCGTCGGACAAGGAACCACAAGGTTCCGGGTTCGATACCGGCCCTCGCCCACTCAGCGAATAGGTAGAACAGGGATCTGTGCGGTAAAGTGAGGAGCAGATGGTAGGTGTGGTGCCCGATCTCAGAGGCCCAAAACAATCTCCTTGATCTAGCAATAGTGAAAATTGGATAGACTCCCTCGCTGTCTGGATGATACCGACTTTAGGTCACTACAGCGACTTTACTTTACTTTATTTATGGATATTGGAGTGAGTTCAATTTTCAAAATATACTGCATAGCGAGCTGTCAATTGAAAGGAGTGATGACGTTATAATCGTAATAATCCAATACTTATCTTCTTACTGTTCAATTATTCTCTTGGATGGATCTGGTTGGATTCTGTTATTCTGGATCGGAGTAACTGGGTCTGTCTGTGCCCTTTGGATCTATTGTTGGACTGGATGGCATTCTCACTGTTCTTCGAGTCTAGAAATTTATTTTCGTGCTGTTGATAGATTTTAATAACAAACACAAGACATTCTTGTTTTTTCTGAGCTCATTTATTTTATACCAAGTAAAAATGCCTCGGAGAACAGACACTCGCGTCTGTTCCCTTCAAACCTGAGCCCAGACTGACAGCTCATTACTCTCCCCTCTCTTCCTTCACCTTGTGCTGACCATCAGAAAATCGACACGTAGCCTTTCATACATCATTCAAAAATTATTTGT
>CM042162.1:1250047-1290752 GCA_023376005.1 Doryteuthis pealeii
CCACACAGTGATTTTGTTTATAGTGGTTGAAGGTTTGTGTTGGACCAATCCACACTTTTGGCACCAGGTCGAATAGGAAAGAATTTGTGTCCATCAAGGCGTTTGCCACAAACAATCAACGACCGACCTTCAGGAACTTTGAATTCAGAGTGTATCCCTCTCCTTAGACTGGTTACCTTACCCAAGGCTGAAAGGCCCAGTCTGCGCCTACTATCTATCATCATATTATAATATATATATATAGTGTGTTGTGTGATGTGTGTGTGGTGTGTGTGTGTGCTGTATAATTACGCCTCTAGATGAATCAGAAGATCACGTGTCACCACACGTAAAATAAAATAATTTAAAATAAAAAAAACACAGCAACAACTTCTTTTTTATTAAAAATTTTAAATTTTCTATCCGCCGTTGTGCGCCCATAACACAACTCATTTATATACTTATATAATATTTATATTCCGTATACTTAATGCGAATATATAATAGCTATAGTACTCATATATTACTATTATACTAAACATCTTCACAATCCAATCTTGAATGCAAAAATTATTGGAAAATATATAATATATCTCTCTTTAGTATTTAATGAAAATATTTGTAGAACATCAAAGAGCTCTGCCTTAAACTATCCAAAGATTAAATGTCTAGCCAGAGGACACTAAAAAAATAAGTTTTCATCATTTTCTTTATTCCATTATTATCTGCATTGTTTTTATTATTTTCACTGATTTTTTTTCATTTTCTCATTTATTTTGTGAATTGAAACTTGAATAATCAACATTACTAAACCAGTAACAACGGCGTCTCTGGTTCCCGACCTATTTTCCCTCATCAAAACGCGGCGCCATGTTTGACTTATCGGGTTCACCTCACGTTTTCGTTGCGATCAAAAAAACCAAAAGAAGGAACGGAAGGAAAATAACAAACAAACAATTGGTAAGAGTAAGAGCGTAAGAAGATAAATGTGTTATATCAAAATTTCATCTTAATCGACATAATTTATATGACGAGATCTCTTTGATTCGTGTCTGGAACATGGAATGACTGCCTAAGCTGATGGCATTTCTGAGGAAAGGAAATTTAAATTTATACGAGAAATAGAGATTTTGGAAAAAGGAAATGCTTTTAATTAAAGGACAAGGATAACAGACTGATGATGCATAGTTGATTCTGTGATGATTTATGATGATTGATAGGAAATGACAATGGGTATAAAAGAAGATGAACGCTGTGATAAATAGTCGGTATGGTGGACTTTACGTACGCGCTACCAGCGGGTGATTGCGTCTGCAATTAGACAAATCTGAAGGGAATAGGAATCCTGTGACCATCCCAAGACAGACACAGTATTCGTTCAAGATTAGCAAGCAATACTCAATCCTGTCGAGACCTTGAAAGCAGACTTTGCTGCTGTCTGGAACTTTTGTGAAAGACAAACAGCTAACGCGTGGAAAAAATTAGCAATAAATATTATTCAGCAAGAGTCCTGAAGACCTAAGGAGATTGTTATCACTCAGACTTCAGTGACCATAACATCATCTAACGCTGATGTGAAAAACTCAAAATAGGAGGTGAAAATACATGAATAATTGGAAATTCAAGAGGCGACCAAGCAATGAGACGCGTCTAGACCACAGCGCCTTGTGAAATTAGCGATAGTACTCAGTCGAGAGTCCCTGGAGAAGCTGAAACGAGATCTTGTTGTCCATTCCAGACTCCAGGGCAGGGCATGATCCATCATACTAACACTAGCTGAAACTCACAGGGAGTAAATAATACAAAAAAATAAAAAAAATAAAAAAATGAGAAACTTGTTAACTCGGCTAGACTGTTTCTCCAACAACACAGAAAGAAAAAAAAAAAAAAAAATCTCCAACGGACGAATAAAAACGCTGTGGAAAAAATACAAAATTGCTTTGCACTTGGCAACGGGATGTCCAAAAAAGTGGAAAAGACTGTGCGAACTGAAAAACCAGACCACGCATAACGCTAACAAATTTGCTGGAGACCTGCAGGGACTTTTGTCATTGGGACTCCTTCGTGAACATTACTCAGCCAACGTCATGTGAAAAACCTCAAAAGGATAATAATAATAATAAAAAAATCAAATAATAATAATAATAATTCACTGTCAAGTGATGTGGAATGTGCCAAACATACTAAGACCGGCGCGGAGACTACGAGTTGCACCAACCCACGCTGAAAGTCCATCATCTTACGCTGCGCAAAAGACCCCAAGGTGAAATAAAATTCACTGTGCATATAATTCAAGAAAATATCTACAAAAACCAAAAAAAAAAAAAAAAACAACCCACAAAATAAGATCAACTAAAAACAATCCTCAACTCATCACAGCTTACGCTATTTGTAAACCAATCAAATCTCAATAAGAGATCTAAGTCTATTTCTTTCTTTCTTTCTTTTTCTTCCTAAATAGACCATCTTTAGAATACGCCGACTGCCACCTCTGCAGGAGTAAGAAACGCCCCCCCGTGATGCTTAAAGATGGAATCTTGGTGGCTGAGCAGTCCATGACCATGCAACACCCCTTTGGGTCATTTACTCTGCTAGACGGGCGATCGGAGAGGCCAAGCACCTATATGATTGTTACAACTTCTATTGTCTTATGCCAGGACACCGACTTTTTTAATCCTATTTTAAGCAAAGTTACCAACGTCCGATGTTTTTTATCATATCATCTCTCTCTTCTCTCTCTCTCCTCTCTCTTCTCTCTCTCTCTCTCTGTGCACAATTTTTGTGGATTTATACATTTTGAGAACGTGTAAGTGGGAGGACGTAGGGGTTTTTATGAACTGTTCCATATTTATCTATCTCTCACAGCGACTTGTCTATCTGTTTTCTTTTCATCCCAGGTTGTTACGATTTTATGGGCCATCCTTTAGGCTTCAAGCAAGAGCGCTTGTCCAGCGGAATCCTTGGTAAAGAATCCTTTGGTTGTTCCTTGGTGCTCCTCAGTATTTCAAGTCCTTCGTCAATGATTTCAAATGAACGTTCTCTCAGTATCAGTGCTTAAGTAGTCAACCAGCCACGCATTCGGGCTGTGATTGGCTGAGGTTCAAACACGTGACCTCGCTTAGTCTATAAATTTAAGTGCTGTATGGGTAGCATGGCGTATATCCCCCAATAATCATCCCAAGTATTGAATTTCGGAATGCGAGAGATGACGTGTCAACGTTTGTTAACATTACGGTTCTTTCTTCGAATGGAGTAATGCTGTGTTTGATAGCAAAAATAATTGTTATACTTATCTCTGGACGTTACCTCCTTGGAGAGGCTCGAATCTTGGTTGCTAAACTGCTCTTCAGTTGGCTGACAATTCCTGGATGTTTGGAGTCTGGAAACCAACTTGGGGAGCTGGGGGGGGGGGTCTTGTCTTGTGCCATTTAAAGTTTTACTATAACACAACGCATTCTTTTTCTTTGAGATTTTTATTTTTCCCACAAAGTCACAACTACCGAGAGCAAAAGCCATGTCTTGGCTCGCTCAGCGCCATTCTACCAGACAGAATTCACACTCTGACCTCTTACTCCTCCTCTCTCCCACTTTGCCACGTCTCACGGCCCATCCAATAGAAACTATGATGATTCATCCTTAAACTTTCCATTCTCATCTAACACATATTTTACTCTAAAAAAAAGATTTCTGTTTTACACACAACAAAGACTGAAGAGCGAATGAAAACCGATTCCCTACTGCACTCAAGATCAGAGGTCAATGCCTGGTGCCTGAAGCGCACCTAAAAGGGAATACAGAAAAAACTGGTCAATTTTTGTTATTGATCGCACATATGGTTTCCCACAAAAAAGGCTTTTCCCCAGATCTAACTCCAGTAGAGGGAGGTAAATACCTCTGTAACCACCACACACACACCACGCACAACGCATATATATATATATATATATATATATAATATAATATATAAATTAGGTTCTATTCATTGTTCATTTCTATCTTGGTAAATACAGCTTCAAATTCGGCACTTTTATGACACACCTTGTATTCTGAAAAAAAATCAACGTTCCATTCCTTGTTCATTTCTATTTTGGTAGCTTCTATCTCGATACTTTTATGAGACACCTTATATATATATATATATATATATATATATATATATATATATAAGATGTGTCATAAAAAATTACGTTCCAATTATTGTGCATTTCAATTTTTGGTAAATACAGCTTCAATCTCGATACTTTTTAGGACATACCTTATATATATATATATATATATATATATATATATATATATATATATATATATATATATTGTAGTGATCTCTCCAAATCCTACAAAGTTAAAAACACACTGTACTTGTATGAAACCGCTTTTGTTGGCTTCTAGAAGTTTCCGCATTCTTTTCTCTAACCCTCCCCCCTCCAGTCTCTAAAAGTAAACATACAACAACAACAACAACAGCAGCAACAGCAGCAAGGTAAGTAATGGCTGCTTGACTGCTAACGAATCCTTTCGTTGATATTGTGTTCAGCCCGGTTGACTTCGGCATAAATCCAAAAATGAAGAGGGAATCACGCGGAAGAAAAAGTCGGTTGCACTAATCTTCTAAATCTACCTGCCTTGAAAAACAGCCTTTGACATCATGACTTTGACCTTTGCTCGAACACTTAATTTGAACTCGAACGGGAGGGACGCCATCTCAGTAACTTCCCGTTCGGCGCCCAGCCAAAAACTGTTTTCCTAAACTAACTTTCTCACGTTCGCTCTTGCAAATACAGGTTAAAATCGGTCAATCAAATAACCTGTATTCTATCATCAAAATCGTTAGTTTGATTTAAGCTACACTATTTTACATAATTGATAGGCTATCTATCAAATATGCAACAAAACCTTTTGGGGTTATTTTGTTCTTGGGTAATTCCATGTCAAATTATCAGGCCATATCACCCACCCCCTTCAATTTTTCTGAAATTTTGTACAGGTGTCGACTGTGTTAGATATTTCCCAAAATTTGAACTTCCAATTCCAAAAATTAGCGGAATTATGTCGATTTTTAGCTCTCAAAATTTTTAGCTTGGCTTCTGAGCAAACTCCGAATTATCTTTTTGGTACAAATAATGTTCAATAGATATTAAATAATAATAGAAAAAAATGTTGTCATAGATTAAGTGCCACATCGGGATATTGATTTTGCTATGAAAAAATCAGAAATCATCAATAACTTAAAATTGGTTGTCTTTAACATGTTTTTTTTTTTCGATTCCTCGGGCTAAAATAGTCTTATAAACCAAATTTTAGGAGTAGGGAAGCACTAGAACTCATTTTACAGACAAAAATAGATTACAAAAAGTCGCCATTTTTCGTGACCCCCTCAAATTTTGAGAGCTAAAAATCGACATGACTCCGCCAATTTTTGGAATTGGAAGCTCAAATTTTGGGGATTGTTTAACTTTAACTTAGTCCACACCTGTACAAAATTGAAGGGGTGGGTGACATGGCCTGGATGATTTGACATGGAATTACCCTCTTAGATTTGAGGAAATGGTGTTTACCGTACGTTCCTATTCATGTTTTTGTGTTGTTTTTAAGAGTTTTTTTTACACACGATTCTATCAAATTCAAATAATTTTTATATAGATCTATTTGACTTATAGATGGGACACTAACAGGTACTACCCCACCGGGTTAGAGTTGAAAGAGGAATTAGAAAATGTGTAAAAGGAAAATAATCTATCAAATTCCTTTAGCTAAGAACTCGCGTAGTATAATGTTAGTTTATTGTAGAATTTGATTTTTATTGTTGTTTACATTTAAAGATATTACCTTAAAAGTATGGCCCTAAACTCGTGAGTGTTTTGAAACATTTTATTTTTCTAAAAAAAACTTAAATTCAGTTGCTTATTTGTTGAGTGTTACGTTTGCCTATCGTTTTCAAACGTTTACATGCCGTTCCATCAGAGACCAAAGAAAAGTGAAAGGTACACATGCAAAAATTGGCAAAGAACAATAAGACATAATATATTATTTTAAGACATTTTATTCAGCATTTGAGAACTGGGAGGAAAGAAAAAGGTGGGAAACCTTGAGGGCGCTTACCCCTCTGCAGGGGACACAGTATGTTACATAATTCATAGATAGCTTATGAATTATGTGCGTACCTGTCGTAAGGATATTTGAATCAGAGTACGTTAGATTCAAAATAGCGGATTCCAGTGGAAAGTTACCTCGGCAGTTATTGACGGGTAATAACCTTTTTTACTTGACTCCTTGAAAAACGCGCGATTAGACGCGTGAGAATTAGTTTCAGATAGACCAGAGATTTCAAAGCACTCTAAGGTCAGTCTCCGCCGCGGCGGTTGAAAGATGGGCTGGTTTGTTGAAATAAAGCTTTAGAATAAAACAACTAGTCTTGTTTGTGTGGACGAGCAGATTCCCAGCCCCCGCGAACGAAACGAGTCCGGACATGTGTGGCCTGTGTGAGGGTGTGTGTGTGTGTGGCGAGTGACCACGGAAATTGAACTCGTCACCTCTTCGTTGCTGAAATGCTGGTGAAATTCCGCACGAGCAGTGCAGAGTAACCCGTATGTAAAATCTCGTCGTAAGGATTGACGCGTGCTGATGAATGTCGAACGTGTAATTCAGAGTAAGGAGCCCGGATGAAACACAGCAATGGGATATTTAGGGACCTGCCCTCCCAGATTGGGGAGAAAGTCTGCAGTAGCATTTTGGGTGTCGAAACGAGTGGAAGAGAAAATCTATTTGGATAGTGCTAGTGAGAAGACTAGAACTGCTGGGAGAGCAAAGCAAGTACGACGACTACGACTGTCTGATAATCTAAAGGTCTCTGGTTCATTCCCGGGTTTCGGCACCACTGATAACCTGAAGGAAGCAGTTTGCTAAAGTTTGTTATGTTATTAAACAAGAAATGATTAGCCCAAAAAGAAAGAAGAAAGAACCAACAAGAAATAAAAACAACCCAAATGATCAGCCCGAGAAATAAGACTGAAGAACATGGCGACCGGCCGAGTTAGAAGAAATAGAAGAGATAACAAGTAAGATCCCTCATCTATCATCTCATCCCATCTACTAACCCCCCTTCTCTCTCTCTCTCTCTCTCTCTCTCTCTCTCTCTCTCTCTCTCTCTCTCATATATATATATATAACCTTGCGGATGAGACCTAATAGGTCGAAATGTACATTCAGGGATAGACATTTTCTCGATTTGTTTAGCCTTACATTTGAACATATATGCCCGCCTAAATTCATTAATTATTAACTAATTAATTTTCAAAATTAGGTATGACTTCAATTAAGCACATATCCCCCAAAATTGTCGGCTAAAAGCCATATCAAATAAACACATTGTTTATTTACGTACTCTCATATATATATATATATATATATATTATATATATATATATATACCCGAGTAAAGGAATGTACAACAAGTACACGTATTCTAAGCCTCACCGACAGGGTTAGCTTTGCAATAGCTTATGCAAGAATATCTTATTATAATGGAGATTGTGTGTTTTTCTGTCTGTAACCGAAACTATATTACTACTCAAGTCACAATTCCCTTAGTTATTTACGTCACATTCTCCATGATTCTATTTCTATTTAAACCTCAATTAATAATAAAACTGTTTGACATTATTAATACTGTTGGCCTTACCTAAATACTAATAACATGCAATTGTATTTATATATACAACAAAATATCAGTTTTCAGTGTAAACGTAAAGCTAATTTGCATATTGATATTAAAAAAACTGATTTTAATACAAATGTGCTTGGTATTATTGATTTCTAATTGTTTGGTTTTATCTTAATGAATATGAGTAAAAATCTCTTCAATAAATCCTAAAAAAAATTCATTAACAAGAAGAAATAATTGTAATTTTATTCTTTACTTCCTATTTTAACTAA
Organism: Doryteuthis pealeii; assembly: GCA_023376005.1. Classification (NCBI taxonomy): domain Eukaryota; kingdom Metazoa; phylum Mollusca; class Cephalopoda; order Myopsida; family Loliginidae; genus Doryteuthis; species Doryteuthis pealeii. The sequence goes on from CM042162.1 coordinate 1,257,959, forward strand.
ACAGTTAAATTAGGAAAATTTAGCAAGGAAAGACGGGAGTGATGAAAGAGTAAGTTTCAGTTGTTCTATTTTCCGATTATACCCCCTCCGTTTCAAATCTTTTTATCTGAATTCTTAATTAGTTTCATTAGCCTTTCTGATTTAATCTAATATTTTATTACATTTAAACTTAAATACATGCACCCGGCGGAGGGTGCATATATTTGCTAGTATGTTTAAAGATGGCATCCTGGTGGCTGAGTCGTCTCTGACATGCAACTTACTTATTAACTTACTTACTTGCAACTTACATGCAACACATGCCCTTACTTAGGCTAGACAGGCGATCGGGGGGGGGGGAACTCTCCGATCAATCAGCTGGTCAAAAACTTTAAAAATTAGACCATATGACCTTTAGGCACCCGTTTTTCGATCTCGTTTCATCAGGACATTTTTTTCATTCACCCCGTCAAAATCCGGTTGTTTGTTAGGGGTTAGGGTTAGGGGTTAGGATTAGGATGTTATTGGTTAGGAGTTAGTTTTATATTAAAAAAAAAATCATCTGTTAACAAACAACCGGATTTTGACGGGGTGAATGAAAAAAATGTCCTGATGAAACGAGATCGAAAAAGGGGTGCCTAAAGGTCATATGGTCCAAAAAATTGAGTACCCATTAAGAATGAATAAAACAAAATGTATTCAGCATAAAATAACCCAACAAGGGTTGACATGCCGTAAAACCAACCCACCAACCAACGAGCTCTAAAAGAAACAAAATTCGATAAACTTGGGTGATAGTTTGTTGAGACAATAAATAAGATGATTATTGACTTCTAGTGCGCATGCGTCATATCATTCTCTCCCGCTGAAAATCGACATCCATTAGCAATTTTAGCAAATTTATGCCTCTTTGTCCTTTCTCTATTCCACCAACAGAGGGCGTCGTCGTCGTCGTCGACATCAGTTTGTCAAGAGCATTATGATTATGTTTCCATGGTGATTGGCTTACAACATCTGTTATCGCCAGAAGGGAAATCTGTTTCTACATCGTTTCATTGAGAAATTCCACGGTGGTTTTGGTTGGTTTGGTTTATTAATTTTAACGGCATATCAACCCGCCCAGGGTTATATCATGCCTAGCAGTTGGGTTGTTATACATATTGTGTATTCATATATATACATTTAGTAATTGGTTTTAACAATGTGTTAGCATTATTGGGAATCATACTGTATGCCATTGATTTGTTTCATGTCTATATTCTATGGTATAATTTTATTTCCCTCAAAAAGGAGAAAATATCCCCAATGTTAACATTTTCAAATAGGTCCTTCATATTGTTTGCTTTAAAATAATGTTTTCTGATGTGAGCAAAAAATCTGCATTCCATCAATAAGTGTTTGACTGTCAGGGGTGTTTGACATGTTTCACATTGTGGTTGTTGTTCTTGTTTGAGTATATAAGAGTGTGTTAGTTTTGTATGACCAATGCATAATCGGGACATAATGACGTGTTCCTTTCTAGACTTCCTTAAAGTTGGTCTGCAGTTTTGGTTTTGGGAATTGTTGTTTCGTTCAAGTGACTTATCAAACATGGCCACAACGTCTCATCATTGGACTCCGGAATTTTATGATATTGCTGTTACGATCTTGGTCGCCATTTTAGACGTTTAGTTACCTCCGTTGGTAAATCCAATTGTAGAAAAGAGTATCGTCAGCAAAAAAAGTTGTTGCATCTAAGAATCATTAAACTTTTGATATACATACATATACGCTCACACCCAGACGATGATTGCATCTAATATAATCATGTGTGCTCTTTAGGCACATTCAAAGAAAAATATTATGTGAATATAATACTCCATCCAATGGGCTAGTATCATAAAGATAACATAACATAGCCGACCAAAAATTGAAATTGTTTGTACCGTGTTTCCCCGAAAATATGACCTACCTGCAAAATGAGGGTGATTTTAATATAATCCATATATATGTTTTGATATAAAGGGGTACCTTAACCTAAAAGTTTAATTCATTCCGCTCGTAACTCAAGTTCCTCGTATATCACATCAATTTTCCCCATTGAAAAATGAAATGCCATTAATTCGTTCCAGCCCCCACAAAAAGACCACCCTAATTTCTTTGTTACGTTTTTTTTTTCATGAAAAAAATAGTACTGTATTGTATAAAACAATAAAATAGAACGTAATGAATTATGTGCTAAAATGTTCCAATGTTTTTTTTTAATAAATAATATTTTTCTGTGGCGTGACAAATTTGAAAACTTGAAAGTTTTTAGTGAACTTTAACATAAGCGTATATGAAGTTCGATCATACATAATATTTTAGCTGTCGATTGTGGTCGCCATTTTAGACGTTTAGTTACCTCTGTTGGTAAATCCAATTGTAGAAAAGAGTGTAGTTTCAGTAGATACTCCTTGTTACAAAAAGTCAGTTGTATTCATTGAAATCCTATTAAGAAAGTAGTATAGTTTTTGGTAGATAGTCCTTGTAGTAAAAGGTTTGTTATTGTTGTGGGGTTTTAAGGGGTCAAAATAAGACAAACACGACGGTTAACAATGTAGACAAATGTATTTAACAAAAGAGTAGAAATTTACAGCAAAGAAAGTGGAGATTGCGTCCGACCAATATAGTTACGAGCTGACTCGCATTTGCTTCCCGTCAAGCCACAATTGTTCCTATTACTTATAGTAGCCGTCGGCGCATTCCATTATTGTCCATAGGTTATATCACCTATAACAGTTATATTCCTTGGAATCCAAGCTAGAAAAAGGGTGTAATTTCGGTAATTAGTCCTTATAGTTGGAATTATGTTGTATTCCTTGCACGGTGAACTAGTGGAGGGCACCCGACCGGCAGGGAAACCACGCCTACGCTTCAAAGATGTCTGCAAGAGAGACATGAAGACATGCCACATCGACATAAACACACGGAAGGCTTGTGCAGAAGACCGTGCGACCTGGCGCCTCCTCGTCAAACAAGGAACGAAAGGAAGTGAGAAAGAGAGGAAAGAGGCCGAGACAGAAAAGAGAGCTAAAAGGAAGGAGAGACAACAACACCCCTAACACCTACAGAAAGCATCACCTTTTGTTTGCAGTCACTGTACCAGAGACTATCATTCAAGGATCGGTCTGTTCAACCACTCACGTAGCTGTAGGTAAAAGAAAATAAATGGACACAATACCATCGTCTTAAATAGACGGAAGGTTGCTAACATGTTGTATTCCTTGACATACTAGGTAAAAAAGAGTATAATTTTTATAGATACTCCTTGCAGCATAAAGTTCGTTATATTCCTTGTAATCCTCCTCTGTAGGTCTTGAGGTTATTTCCTATAACTCCAACATAAAAAGGGGAACCACTCTGATTGACTGATAAATTATTTATTTATTTATTGATCTACTAGGAGAAAAGAAAACTGGGTTAGGGGTTAAGGTTAGGGTTAGTTTAATGGGAAAATAATGGGTAGATTAATTAACAGATAAAATTCATTCAGAGTGGTTCCCCTTTTTATGTTGGAGTTATAGGAAATAACTGGTCTTGATTTATTATCGACGGGACAGTCCATCATATAAACGGTGAGAGGGGGTGGAGTTCTTAAGTTGGTCTATTTCGTCGTCGCCTGACCATCTTCCTTTGGGTTGCTTTATTCCTCTGGTCGATACGGCTTTTGTTATTCTGGGCTGCTGTTGTCCGTTCTCATTTCTTTGTTTTTAATAATGAAGCAAGACTTAGTTTAGTTTTCAAAGACGTCTTTATTAAAACCGTAGCCCAAAGGGGTTTTAACAGCAGGGTGAGAAGATGGTATACTTGGAAATAGACGACCCTCCCGTCTGCTTCTTTCGACTAACCTTCTCATGCCTTGCTTTCAGCCAATCATAAATCAGCAGCTAGGTCAGCGAAAGGTGAAGTGGTTATCAATCACTTCTTATAATGGTTATAATCGTAATTTTCCATTTACTATGCCTTTATTTAAATTTTAGTACACTTACTGTCATAATTTGTAAACAGCCCACAAATTATGTAACACTTTATGCAAATCTTGATTTTTGGCTTAGCTCATTCGATCGAACATCAGCCATGGAACCACTAGGTTCCTGGTTCGATACCGGCCCTTGCCAACTCAACGTATTAGTAGCACATGGATCTCTGCAGTAAAGTAAGGAGCTGACGGTATGTGTGGCGTTCCATCTCAGATACAAAAACAATCTCCTTGGTCTAGTGCAGTTATTCCATCGCTGTCTGGCTTAATATTCAATCTCTTTTCATTTTAGACTTGTTTCTATCTTCTATTCTCTTATAAAACTCATTTTATTTCCCAAACGAATTCCCCACAATTTCTTAATAATTCATTTCAATTCATTTCCATTTGATTACACTCCATTGATTTGGTCTGAAGAGATTTCGCAATTTTCATTATTTTTTCTAAATTAACAGTGCCAATGGCATTAGCTCTATATTAATACTCGTGTTCTTTAATTGTACGACCGTTATCATCCTGCAACACCCTCTTGTTAAAATCAAGACCATCCAAATCGTCCAAGATGAAAAACAATGCCAATAGCACCATCTTTATATTAATACTCGTGTTCTTTAATTGTACGACCGTTATCAACACTACTCTGGTTAAAACCAAGACCATCCAAATCGTCCAAGATGAAATTCAAAAATGTAAATCCTGATTATATGGTGTTCCATGATGAAATGCATCTATATATTAATATTCGCATTCCTTATTCGTCATCATCTTGCAACACCCTCTGGTTAAAAATGAGACCATCTAAATCGTCCAAGATGAAATGCATCTTCATATTAATACTCGTGTTCCTTGATTGTACGACCGTTATCATCTTGCAACACCCTCTGGTTAAAAATTAGACTATCCAAATTGACCAAGAAGAAATGCATCTATATATTAATACTCATGTTCCTTAAAAGTACGAGCGTTATCATCGTGCAACACCTTCTGGTTTATATTATTTATAGGGTAAAATTGTTATTACAACCGAGCTGAGCACAACAGTTTGTGCATTCTAATCAAGTGTTCACCCACTAATGTTATCGTGCATCTGGCACCAGCTATATGTGTGGCTTCTGACTGGTTTAACTTTGCAGTTCTTCATCTGTTGCGCTTCCCCGCAATTATACACATTATAAAATTGATTTTATTTGATTAAATTTGAAGTTAGACCCTTTAGTTTTATTTGAAAGATACAATTTTTTATGTTATACTTCTTCAAAACTGATATTGTTATATCATACTAAACAATTAACGGGTGGGGGACATGAAGAAATTTGTGATAAAACAGTGGGTCATGGTACTAAAATGGTTGGGAACCACTGGTCTAAATCGTCCAAGATGAAATGCATCTATATATTAATACTCATGTTCCTTAAAAGTACGAGCGTTATCATCATGCAACACCCTCTCCTTAAAAATGAGACCAACTAAATCGTCCAAAATGAAAATGCTAAAATGTAAATCCTGATTATATAGTGTTGCTTATCCACCGAGTTCTTATTTCTTATGACTGTCCTCACCTCAGCTAAACAATGGACAATTCCGTTTTTATTATAGAGAAAGAAAGGGAGGAAAAAGGACATGCTACCCAAAATAATAGAAAGTAAGAAAGAAGGAGAGTAGAGCCAGACAGGGAGAGGATGTAAGCGCGCGGAAACGATAGCGCTAATCTGTTTCAATCGAATATAATGAAAAGATGAAAAGAAGGAAAGAAAGAAAAGAGAGAGAGAGGGGGAAGGGAGAGAGAGAGTTAAATCAATATCATTATACTTTTTTAAATATTGAACGAAAATATCATAAAATGTGTTCTTAATTGTGCTTGCGCATTATTTGAAACGAACTTAATTGTTATTAAGAACACGTTTTATGATATTTTCGTGTTAAAACATGCAGTTGTATTGATTTGAAAAAATTCGTATTTTCAGTGTAGATTTGCGGTGAAATGAAAATGGCCGACCAAAACATAAGGATTTCTCAAAGCGAAAGAAACAAGGGGAGACTACTCTCATTTATGTAGCTAATGTTCAGATTACCCAATTTACCTACCAACCGTGATATGCGCCTTTTTTCTTTTCGCCATAAAACGTTGCTATTTGTAAAAATAAAATAAAAATAAGAAAAAACAAACATTTTCTTGAATGAAAATATTTACTCCATAAATAAGTCGGTTCTGTTACCAGCTGAAGAAGCAGCTTTAATTACCCCATAGAGTTTGAAGGACTACCAACGATATTCGCTATTTACGCGTTGGCACAGCTATTATGTGCCATTTAATCTATAATAAATAATCTGCATTTGGTGGATTCATTTTGGGACGTTCTAACTCTTTCTCCCCCGATCATTGAATATACCCCAGACTAAAACAAATCTATTTATTTAGTTAATAGATAGACAAAAAATTGGCTGAAGTGTTTTTTAACATCTGAGAAATTTATAAGGATATTAATAATGTCTTCTTCTTCTTCTTCTTCTTCTTCTTCTTCTTCTTCTTCTTCTTCTTCTTCTTCTTATTCTTATTCTTCTTATTATTATTATTATTATTATTATTCTTATTCTTATTCTTATTCTTCTTATTATTCTTATTCTTCTTCTTATTATTATTCTTATTCTTATTCTTCTTATTCTTCTTATTCTTCTTCTTCTTCTTCTTCTTCTTCTTCTTCTTCTTCTTCTTCTTCTTATTCTTCTTCTTCTTCTTCTTCTTCTTATTATTATTATTATTATTCTTATTCTTCTTCTTATTCTTATTCTTCTTCTTCTTCTTCTTCTTCTTCTTCTTATTCTTATTCTTCTTCTTCTTCTTCTTCTTCTTCCTCTTCTTATTCTTATTCTTATTCTTATTCTTATTGTTCTTACTCTTATGCTTCAATTATTATTATGACTACTGTTAATTTCTTCTTCTTATTCTTATTCTTATTCTTATTCTTATTATTCAATTATTATTATAACTACTGTTACTTTCTTCTTCTTCTTCTTCTTCTTCTTCTTCTTCTTCTTCTTCTTCTTCTTCTTCTTCTTCTTCTTCTTCTTCTAATACTATTACTACTACTGCATCTTCTTCTAATTTGTCTTATTATTATTCTCTCTTTTTCTTTTTCTTCTTCTCTCACCTCTCTTCTTCTTCTTCTTTGTTTACTGTCTTCTCCTTCCTCTAATACTACTACTACTACTCATTGTCTTATTATTATTATTCACTTTCTTCCACTTCTTCTTCTCTCACTCTCTTCTTCTTCTTCTTTTTCTTCTTTTTTTTTTTACTGTCTTCTTCTTCTTCTTCTTCTTCTTCTTCTTCTTCTTCTTTTCTTACCTTGTCGTTCTTCTTCTTCTTCTTCTTCTTCTTCTTCTTCTTCTTTTCTCACCTTGTCTTCTTCTTCTTTTCTCACCTTGTCTTCTTCTTCTTCTTCTTCTTCTTCTTCTTCTTCTTCTTCTCTTCTTCTTCTTCTTCTCTCTTCTTCTTCTTCTTCTTCTTCTTCTTCTTTCTTCTCTTTCTCACCTTTCTTCTTCTTCTTCTTTTCTCACCTTGTCTTCTTCTTCTTCTTCTTCTTCTTCTTCTTCTTCTTCTTCTTCTTCTTCTTCTTCTCTCACCTTTCTTCTTCTTCTTCTTCTTCTTCTTCTTCTTCTTCTTCTTCTTCTTCTTCTTCTTCTTCTTCTTCTTCTTCTTATCGTCGTCAAAACAAGATTAAATCTACAATTACAGAATCATTCAAGCAACCGCTTTGTTTGTTTGTTTATTGACCTATCAAAACACAATTTCCTTAATGAATAAAATTGTTACATTTCCGTTTCGACAACAAGAGTTCCGTGAAACTTACCATTGTGAATCTTTGTTATTTGAAAGAATCGGATATTAATTCATTCATGAATTTCCATGAAACAAAAGAAAACACAATGAGACAGACTTTACCTACATTTGTAATTATAATGGCTCATCGATATTTACTAAGTGTTTTAATTTGTTTCTAGAGTTTTAAGAAACCGGAAGTACAAGTTCTGCCATTTTGTAAGAGAAACGGAAGTACTGTTTCCACCATTGCTAGTTGCCTATAACTTGTGGGTAGGATGAGAGTGTTTATTTGTTTGTTTTGTTTTACGGTATATCAACCTGGGTGGGTCATTTAATGACAATAAAGTTTTGAAATAGATTTTGTAGCGTTCTTGATGGGTACCCAATTTTCTTTCTAAACTGAAATTTTTAAAGCATTTTTTAACTCATTTTTTTCTATTTAACAGTTAACCCATAGATGGAACCATAACAGGTACTACCATTCTGTGTCAGAGTAGAACCGGAAGTAATGGCGATGAAGAGGTACTCCACATTCCCCAGAGCTCCAGAATTGGAACTTCACCATCAGATAGAATTTAATCATACCCATGACAATAAAAACCACAGCCACTGCCTTCTAACACATATATGATGAAAGCACAATTTGGAAGCGCGTGGTGTAATGGATAAAGTCATGAGAAATGGATTCGTCGCCTCGAGTTCAAATCCTGGATGTGGTAATTGCATTTCACTTAGCGCTAATACCCTTGGGAAAAGTATGAATCCTACTCTCTCTCTCAAGCTATGGATAAATAGTAGGGCAAACTGGGCTCTTTAACCTTGGTTAGGCAACCGGTCTAGAAGGAAAACTCTGAATTCAAACCTGTTGAACTCCGCTTAATAAATTGACCTTGTGTCACATCCTGTTCGTGCCGAGGGGTTGGTAAATATATATATGAGAAAAAGGGTTAGGGTTTGCCATAAGGGCAATAGGGTTCAGACAATCATATAGGTGCTAGGGCTTCACGTGTCCAGCCGAAATAAACGGTACATTTCCAGATTTTCTGTTTGTTCTTCTTGTTCTTGTCGTCCATGTCGCTCTGTTTGTTATGTCGCCTCTGCGATTGTTCATGTCCACTATTTTGTTAGTTGGATTTTACGGCATGTCAACCCTAGTTGGGTGATTTTATGCCAAAGACGTTCTGTTTTATCCATTCTTGTTGGGTATTCAATTTTTTAACACACTTTTTTAAAGACATTTCTAAAACTCTTTTTTGATAAATTCAAGCTATAAATAGGACCCTAACTGGTACTACCACTCCGTCAAAGTGGACTTAGATGTTAGTGAAGGACCTCTGTTTTCTTGAAGTGAAATCGAAACCCCAAAATCGATCAGTGACAAGTGATCGGTAATCAATACACTTGATTAGATAAATTCTTATCGTTTTTCCTTTTCCGGATTATTGGTCATAGAATTTCCGGATTATTGATCATGGAATTTCCAGACTAATGATCGTTCAATAAGATAAAGTTTCGTGGAAAATCATGATCGCTTGCAATATCTTCATGATACTCTGTTTTCCGTATCTCTTTCTTTTCAATCCGTGCACTTTATTCTCTTTAATTCGAGATTTCATTCCATTATTGATATGGTTAAGGGCCGGTTTAGCTCAGTCGGTAGAGCGTCCGACTAGGAACCACAGGGTTCCTGGTTCGATACCGGTCCTCGCCAACTCAGCGTATGACTAGCACAGGGATCTGTGCGGTAAAATGAGGAGCTGATGGTTGATGTGGCGCTCCACCTCAGATGCTAAAACAATCTCCTCGGTCTAGCGCTAGTGAAAAGGGGGTAGACTCCCTCGCTGTCTGGCTGATACCGACTTTAAGCCACCCCAACGACTTTACCTTTTTTTTTTACTTTTTATTGATATGTTTACTCTGAATCGTTTCGGCGATACTCGTAACGCTACCTCGCTTTTTGGTTTAATTGACGACGCAACATCGGCGGTGGCGTTTTATGTGACTAACACCCGGGCAACGTCGGTTTACCTTGCTGTTCCCGATAGCCGTCGGCCATGTCTCCTTCTATGTCTCTTCTCATCACTTCCTATTGTTCTGCTTTGCGACAAAAAAAAAAAGCCAGAAACCATTGGGTCGGGTCACGTGATCTGTCGCCGACGCCGGCTTTCTTCTGATGACGCAAGTCGCATTACATCGAACCGCTTGACACCCACTGCACACGCAAACTAGAGAGAGAGAGAGAGAGGGGGCAGTGGTAGAGAGAGGAGAGAGAGGGCAGTGATAGAGAAAGGGAGAGAGAGAGGAAGACAGGGGGAAACAAAGTGAGAGAGAGAGAGCGGCAGTGGTAGAGAGAGAGGAAGACAGAGGGGAACACTGTGAGACAGGGACACAGAGAGAGAGAGAGGGGGGGCAGTGGTAGAGAGTGGGAGAGAGAAGAGGGGGAAGACAGAGGGAAACAAAGTGAGAGAGAAGGACAGAGAGGGAGGCAGTGGTAGAGAGAGGAAGAAAGAGAAAGGAAGACAAAGAGAGAGAGGGGGAAGACAGGGAGACAGAAGGAAACAAGAGAGAGAGAGAGAAGTACGAGAGAGAGAGAGAGAGAGAGAGAAATACATAGAGACAGAAGGAAACAAAAAGAGAGAGAGAAGGACAGAGAGAGAGAGAGAGTCAGTGGTAGAGAGAGGAAGAAAAGAGAAAGGAAGACACACACATGGAGAGAGAGAGAGAGAGAGAGAGAGAAGAAAGAAAGAGAGTGAAAGAGAAAGAGAGAGAGAGAAAGACCGAGAGAGACAGAGGGAAACAAAGAGACAGAGAGACAGACAGACAGATAGACAATGACAGACAGACAGACAGACAGATACATAGATAGATAGATAGATAGAGAGAGAGAGAGAGAGAGAGAGAGAGAGAAGAGAGAGAAAGAGAGAGAGAAGAGAGAGAGACAGAGGAACACAGAGACAGAGAGAGACAGACAGACAGATAGACAATGAGAGACAGACAGACAGACAGATACATAGATAGATAAATAGATAGATAGATAGATAGACAGAAAGAGAGGAGGAAGGGGTAGTACTTTTTTGCGTAACTGCATATATACTCTAATACACGGTTTTATAAGTAAATTAAATTGTATTAGAAACATAATTTACTTATCCAGCCAAACACGATACGCCCTCACCCCCAACCCGTACCTTAGAAGAGAAAGCGACCCAGACATGAGGACTCCCCTAATCCGACTTTTAACGATAAACACATTAAGTCATTAGACAACGCCAACGCAAATTAATACATTAATCTCACCTGGACAGGTGCTTTTCATTTTGTCCAGGTAAGCATTCTTACGAAACACCCGTAACATGTTACGTACAAATATACTTTACAAGAGATAGTGCTCTACTAATCAAAGTGCTCTACTTGAAAGCCATCAAGCCTGATTTGATATTTTATCGGTGCTCCTATTATCGTGGCCTTGTGTAAATGTTGATTTAGTGCTACAAACATCCATAACGGAGGCGCGTAGTGTAATGGTTATCGTCGTCAGAAATGAAATCTGGTAGAATTTCACACAACGATTATACCCCTGGGAAAGGTAAGAATCCCACTATTCTCCCCCCAGCCTTGGGAAAATATTAGAACAAATTGAGCTCTTTAACCTTGGTTTAACCTAGGAGAAAGAAAATATATTTATCTGCGCGATTTATTTGCCGGTATCAGCATCTCGGCCCGCAATATATATATATATATATATATATATATATAAGTGATCAAACGATGTGTTTGAAATGGCAAAGGGCGACAATTTTTAGGGAGATTATGTGCTTAATTGAAGTCATACCTAATTTGTTAATTAATTAATTGTAATTAAAATGAATTATGCGTGCATATCGGTTTAAATGTAAAGCGTAAACAAATCGAGAAAAAGTCGATGTCTGTATGTACATTTCAGCCCATTAGGCCTCATCAGCAGAGCTATAGACAGGGCAGTGCTTTGTGTGCGATTCGAACCCTACCTGTCAGGCTGACAGGGGGATATTCTAACCACTACACTAGATATGCCCACTCCTCCGCACGAGCAGGATGTGACACAAGGTCAATTTATTAAGCGGAGTTCAACAGGTTTGAATTCAGAGTTTTCCTTCTCCTAGACCGGTTGCCTAACCAAGGTTAAAGAGCCCAGTCTGCTCTACTATTTATCCAGAGCTGGAGAGACAGTAGGATTCATACCTTTCCCAAGAGTATTAGCGCTTAGTGAAATGCAACATATATATCACGGAGGTGCCTATTGTGTAACAGTTGTCATCGATGTGAGTGTACATGAACAAGGATCTCACCATCAAATAATATATATAAAGCTGTATGCCTATCCATACTCTCATATGGAAGTGAGTCGTGTGTGTTATCTGGCAGACACCTGAAAAGACTGGAGGCATTCCAACTGCCCCCAACGCATACTGGGCGTAAAGTGGTGGCAAAAACTCACCTGCTTAGAAGCAGAACACGCATTGACCCAATTGAAACCATCCTATCGCAACGCCAACTGCGAGGGTTGGATCATACCATCTGCATGCCTGCAGACAGACTCTCCCATAAACTACTTTACAGTGAACTCACAGATGGTACGCGTAGGACAGGATCTCCCCAAAAGCGGTTCAAAGACCATATAAAGACAATGTTGAAGAAATGTATCATCACACCTTCAAGCGTGGAAGATATGGCCTCCAACAGACAAGGGTTGGCGAGACGCCTGCCGCACAGGAGCTAAGCAGCTCAATATTGAGATAATCAGGACTGCAGAGCGGTGACGTCGTCATGAAAAACCAAATGTAGATGGTAATTTCCCCTGCAATGTATGTGACCGCATCTGCAAGCCCAGAGCGCTTGTCTAGCGGAGATCCTTTGTGTTAAGCAGAGCGTAGTTTCGATCTACGGGTAAATAATCCTTTGATTGTTCCTTGGTGCTCTTCAGTATTGCAGGTCAATGATTGCAAATGGACGTCTCTCGGTACCAGCGATTAAGTAGTCAACTAGCCACGCATTCGGGTTGAGGCTTAAACCACGTGACCTCGCTTAGTCTATAAATTTTAGTTGTGTATTGTAGCACACCTTATACACAAAAAAATCCAACAATCAGTGGGTCACAACTGAAGATATGGAGTAACGTCATCGATGTAAATGGATACTGTAAAACAAACCTGTTTGCATTTTACATTGAGCTAAAACATTTGGGAAAGGTATGCGTCCAACTATTCTCATTCGAGCTATGAATAAACAAATAGTAAGAAAGACAGGACTATTCAGACGCCATATCATATTCTGAGATTTCTCAGAATATCATTTAATAATAGCAAAGACTATTTGTTGAAAAAGAAAACGAAAAAAGTATAAAAAGTTAAATAAATAAAGGGAAATGTGAGAGTTGCTGCCCTTGGCAAAAAAGGGGTTAATTCCCTTAGTTTTGTTTTGAAAAAATGACCGGGAAAAAAATTGAAGGAAGCAGACGAGAGTTCAGAGACGACAGAGGTCAGAGACGAACGGAACACGAGAAGAGTTGAGAGGGTTTTTTGGAAGTGACGGTTGAGTCAGAGGATTGGAAAAGAAAAGATGAAGAAATTAAGAGTGGGAATTTTGGATTGAAAAAGAACAAGTATTATTGCCAGTAAGTGATTTATTATTTATTTATTAACAAAAAGGTTAAAAAAAGTTAAAGAAACTGGAAAAGATGTTATTATTTGAAGATAAACCGAATTGATTTGAAAGGGAAAGGAACGAAAGGAAACGGATTTAAAGGAAGAAAGAAAAGAGGAACTTATATTCAATGAAAAAATAAGAAGAGAAAAGAAATAATAAAAAAAAGAGGAACTTATGTTTTAACGAAAAGAGAAGGTATTTTTTTCTTCTGTTTATGAACTTTTATGTATTTGTACCCGTCTATTTAAAAAAAAAAAGTAAATAATAATTATTTTTTATAAAATAAAATAATTATTAATCACTCACAAATTGTCTTATTGACTGATATTTTTTTTATATTTTGAAAGAAAACATTCTATGTTTTTTCCCCTGGACTATCTTTCCTTGGAGAGTCAATTGCCTAGTCACTTAGGATCACACGACTTGTCGAAGGGTTTGAAAATAAACAGACACTTCGTGACAAATACTTATCTTCTTACTGTTCAATTATTCTCTTGGATGGATCTGGTTGGGTTCTGTTATTCTGGATCAGAGTAACTGGGTCTGTCTGTGCCCTTTGGTGGATCTATTGTTGGACTGGATGACATTCTCGCTGTTCTTCCAGTCTAGAAATTTATTTTCGTGCTGTTGATAGATTTTGATAACAAAGACAAGACATATACCAAGTAAAAATGTCTTAGAGAACAGACACTCGCGTCTGTTCCCTTCAAAACCTGAGCCCAGACTGACAACTCATTACTCTCTCTTTCTCTCACTCTCTTCCTCACCTTGTGCTGACCAATCAGAAATCGACATGTAGCCTTTCATACATCATTCCAAAAATGATTGTAACTTTCCACTCTTATCTACAATTTTTTGTTTTTCTATCTCATTATATTATAAATATAAAAAGTAAAAGTAGGTCGTCGGGATGGACTAAAGTCAGTACGAGCCAGACAGCGAAGGAGTCTATCCCCTTTCCACTAACGCTAGACCAAGGAGATTGTTTCAGCGTCTGAGATGAAGCGCCACACCTACCATCAGCTCCTCACTTTACCGCACAGATCCCTGTGCTACTCATACGCTGAGTTGGCGAGGGCCGATATCGAACCCTCGACCTTGTGGTTCGTAGTCCAGTGCTCTACCGACTGAGCTAAACCAGACCTCATTCTTAATGGCATTGTGATACGATTAGCTAGAATGGGCGATTTTTTTTTTTGAGTGCCTAGCCATTTTGAATTGCTAGCAGACTTTGTAGGAATCTACCATGAAATCTCTGGACCAATTCTCAAATTTCGTGAAAGCAAAAATTGCAACTCTTTGACTCTTTGATGAGAACTGATTCAAAGAATTTTTTATCGTTGTTTTTTTGTTTTTTTACGATTCCAATCTTACGAAAAAATCCTTTTTTCTATATCAATAAAACGTGGCGGTCTTTTTTACAAAGGAATTTTTCCCCTTTGCTCTCACACCTAAAACGATTGGCTAAGCTGAAAGGTGAGACAGAAGTATGTCGATAAACATGATTTTACAAAAAAATTAAAAAAATACCCCCCCCCAAAAAAAAAAAACACCCACAAAAAACAGTTGTTTTCCATCTACACAAGTGAAAACAATTTTCCAATTTTCTAATTGTTAGAATAGGGTGAGTCAAAAGTTTCCAAGTTCGAAAGGAAGGTTCTCGAGTTTGAGAAGGCTCCCGAGTCCTACAAGAAATACCTGAAGAAGGCTGGAGGGCACATCGGCCGAAACGTTGTACATATAACAATGAGAACAATAGTCCGAATAATCCATATCTTGAGCTAGACGGGCGGTCGGAGAGGCCCCCTCCGATCAATCGGCTGGTCACGTCAAGCCCTAGCACCTATATGATTTTCCCAACCCTGTTGCCCTTATGGCAAGCCCCAACCCCTTTTATCATATGGGTGCTAGAAGGCGGTGGCTGCGGGTCTACATGTCCTGGGAATGACGTTAAACTCTATCTGATGGTGAGGTTCCAGTTTTTGAGTTTTGGGAATGTGGAGCACCCTTCATCACCATTGCTCCCTGGTCCACTCTGACCCGGAGTGTAGTACCTGTTAGGGTCCCATCTATGGGTTGAATAGAAAAACATGAGTTGATAAACAAAATTGTATTATCCATTAAGAATTGATTTTATTTCAAAACTTTATCGGCATTAAATGACCCACTGAGGTTGATATGCCGTAAAACAAAACAAACCAAACTGAATAATCCAAATAATATTAAGCTATGGATATAAAAAAAAAACTTAAAATTATACAAAAGTCGAGAGTGTTTATTAACAGTACTAGTACAAAATAAAAAACACCCCCGGGCGATGTAAAAATAGATTTTTGAAACATATTGCCTGAGGGGTGGGAGTAAAAAATTCAATGTCAGTGAGTTTGTACCCTAAGTAAGTAAAATCATCAAATTCATTAAAGGATTAAAAAATAAAACAATTTGAAATGTAAACTTTAATATGTATTAAAATAAAACAAACTATATATAGATATATAATACCAGTCATGTATTTATTAAAACTTGTTTTAAAAAACAATAAGGACTGACTAATGTTGCATGTTCAAATTTTGAGTGTATTTATTCTATGTTATGACGACTTTGGGTAATGTGACGTAAGCAGTGACGTATTTTTGTTACAGACAAAAACCGGAAGCGAATCTCCATTATTAATAGATAGGGTGTGCCAAAAGTTTTGCAATATTTTTTTGTATACTGCTACTTGACTTAACAAACAACGAGGAATACGTATATATAATTTGATTTGATTTTTACGATTCCAATCTTACGGGCAAATCTTTCCTTTTTTTATATGTCAATAAAACGTGGCGATCTTTTTACAAAGGAATTTTTCCACCTTTACTCTCACACATAAAACGATTTTCTAGCTGAAAAATGAGGCGGAAGTATGTCGATAAAACAAAATGTTTTTACAAAACAAAACAAAAAACAAAAAAAAACTGTTTTCCATTTACACAAGGGAAATCAATTTTCAAATTGTTGGAATAGGGTGAGCCAAAAATTTTGCAATATTTTGCTGTATACCGCCACTGGATTTAACAAACAACGAGGAACACATATATATATATATATATATAAATATAATTCAATATTTTTATTCTTCGGTGTCTTTAGCAGGAGAGTCGTCGGAGTTAAATCAACTCATTTTGATTATCAGGTTGCTTACAGTACCTGCTGTTGCTTAAATGGTCACCCATCTTAGTATTGAATAGGATAATCGCTGCTTAACTCATGGATTGTACAACAGCAGAAAATTTGTAATATAAAAAAAATTAGAAAAAAATCTAAAGAAACTTTCTCTTTCTTTTAGATTAAATGTTGTTAAAAACTGAAAATAAAAATTTAAAAATTCAAATTTAAAAAAAAAAAATTATAAAAAAAGTTTTTTTTTAATTAAATGAAAATTTAAAAAGATAAAAATAAAAATGAATTAAAGCAACTTTTTTCTTTTAGATTAGAATTTTTTTTAAACTGAAAATAATTTTTTTTAAATTAGAAAAAAAAATAAATAAAAAAATATTTTTTTTTTAAAGATAGAAATAAAAAATAAATTTAGAAAAAAAAAGGAGCTGTCGGGAGTTTGAACAGTCAAAGTTTGAAGAGTTCATTTAATCTTAAATCTCCCACATGGCCACACCTCTTTGACCGTGACACCCACGCAGTTTTTTTGCAGACACACCTCTTTTCCCAGGTTGATTGTTTTCAGTCGTTATGGGCTAAACCCATGCATTTCCTGTGTCTATTATTGACCATGGGTACACCCACACATTATCTATAACAGAAGCCGTTCACCTGTGACTGGCCGACCTACACTGACTGCTTTGAACTGACTAACTCTAAGGGTCAATTTTCAACTGGTTGCTTTTAGACTCTTTTTCCGCTAAAAACATTTTTCTATTTTTTCTCTCTTTCTCTTTACCTAGAAATTAGATTACCGTTTTCGTTTCAATTTAAATTTTCTATAAGCCGTTCAATTTCGTTACGCAAATCAAACATTTATTGTGCGAAAAGTAAAGGCGCAGTTGAACACTGTACAGCAATCAGATGGTTCAATAAATAATCAGTTTACAAGAACTTTGATGATCAGGGAAGGTTAGGTGGGCCTAAAACAGTGGGTTAAAGCAATAGAGGCAAATCCGTTGAGTAGCATCTGGAGAGTATCAGGCGAGGTCGGCATCTGACAGTCCAGTGTGGTTCGTCGCCTTCATGACCTCGGCAAAATCATCCGGAGCTTTCGAATTGCACCTCGCGTTACAACTAAAACATTGCAAAACTTTTGATTCGCACTGTTACATTTCTGCCCGAATGTTTAATTCGCGTCCCAAACTGACTTTTATGAGAAAAAGTCAACCGTGAAACTTTGAGTAGAAAAAATTGGGTTATTTCCTAGCTGAGTAACATGAGTGACCCAGAAAAAACAGAACCCGAATTATTCATTTATTTTCCCATTAAACTAACCCTAAACCCCAACCCTAACCTTAGCCCTAAACCCTAACCCTAACCCCTGTTGGACTTGAAACTTTTTTTTTTATTAAAATTAAAATTAACAGTTTTATTACAAAATTTGTGGGTTCTGTTTTTTTCTGGTTTACCCTGTAATATTATGTTACTCAAGTAGGGGTAGGGGTAGGGTTAGGGTTAGGTTTTAGGATTAGAGTTAGGGTTAGGGTTAGGGGTAGTTTAATGGGAGAATAAATAATTTGAGTTCTATTTTTTCTGGAACTAGGAAATAACCGAAAACTGTCACCCAACCCCCACTCGTCTCGGTCAATAATCTTCTTACTTACTTATAGAAGTCTGTTGCAGTTCAAATCTGTATGAAAATTAACCACAGCACATAACATGTAAATGGAGGCGCGTAGTGTATATGTTACCATCGTAGGAAATGGAGATAAGATCTCTTTTTCAGAAGATCACTGGAACTGAAGTCGTCTTGTTATGGCATTTCTATTTAAATGACAACATACGCACACGTACAATAAAAACCCGCATTCACGTAAACATGCAACATGAGAATACAGTTATAAAAAATACCATCATTTTCAAAAAAAAAATTTCATTTAACTAGAAATGCCATAACAAGACGACTTCAAGTTCCAGTGATCTTCTGAAAAAGAGATTTTATCTCGAAAATTCAAGAATAAAATACAGGTTAACACACAACACCATTGTTACTTTATTATTTTTTCTTTACACCTGCATTGTGATAGCCTTCAAAATCAACCTCCAAACCAATATATATATATATATATATATATATATATATATATATATATATATAATGTATACACATATTTCTTAATGGTATATAAGACACATTAGAAGATTTTAAACGCACTAATAACGTGGGCAGATTTTCATAGAGACATCTTTAATAAATAATATTTACTCTATGTATTAATAAATTAATGAATTTGACTATAGATTATTTACTCGTTACGCAATTATTGTGATGTAAGGAGTGACATAGTTTCGGTTATAAACAGAGAGACACCGAATCTCCATTATGATAAGATTTATTACTCTTCTTTTTTTCGCTGAGCAATGATATTTTGGTCAGCCAAAATGGCTAATGCTCAAGAAAAGGATATTCTCCGTTTATCCTACGCACATAAACAAACAAATAAATAAATGAATAAATAAAATAAAATAAAGACAGTTTTCACTGGAAATGGGTTAATGTAGCTTGTGTGTTTATATCTGTATGTTTATTTTGATATCTGTGGTGATGGGGGTGGTGAGGTGGGTGTGTCGTCGAGAAAGGCGGTGGTTGGCTGTCCGGAAACAAATTGCATTAATGTTAACACCGGTCTCTCCTTTGGAAATCGGACTGAATGGATTGTAACTAATTGGCCACTTTATTTGCTCACAGTAATCAGAGAGGAAAAAGGCATTAAACAGACTCTCTAATCGCCGATAATGCCAACTGGAAGAGAGAAGAGAGAGAAAAAGAAATACATACTGAGAGACACACGCAGACGCACATACAACAACAACAACAACAACAACAACAACAATGACGAACTGACAATAGGACAAACAGAACGGCTGTGGGTTTATGTATCTCTACCAGACACACATTGGAGGCGCTTGGTGTAATGGTTACCGTCGTAGAAATCAGTGGAAACACTAATCGCTGCTAATGCCAAATAGAAGAAGAAGAGAGAAGTAACGCATACAGACACAGACACGGAGTCACACAGACACACACACACGTGCGTGCGCGGAGACATACACATACACGGACACACACACACACACACACACACGGAGACATACACATACACGGACACACACACACACGCGCGCACACGCACACAGAAAATACACACGTACACAGACAAATACACACACACGCACATAGACAAATACATAGACACACACACAAATGCACACACACAGACACACACAACGATAATGACCAACTGAAAATTAACAGATTCTCTAATCGCTGCTAATGCCAAATAGAAGAGAAGAAGAGAGAAGTAACGCATACACACACAGACACAGACACACACAGACACACACAGACAAATATATAGACATACACACACAGACACACACACAGACACACACAACAATAATGACCAACTGAAAATTAACAGACTCTCTAATCGCTGCTAATGCCAAAAAGCAAACTCATTCTGTAACCGAAACTATATCACTACGCAAATCACAATTCCTTTTAGTTTTTTACGTCACATTTTCCCTGATTTTACTTTTATTTTAACCTCAATTATCAATAAAAATTGTTAAATTAGGAAAATTTCGCAATGAAAGACGGGAGTGATGGAAGAGTAAGTTTCAGTTGTTTTATTTTCCGATTATACCCACCTCTGTTTCAAATCTTTTTATCTGCATTTTTATTTAGTTTCATTAAACTTTCTAATCTAATATAGTATTTTATTACATTAGATCTTAAATACTTGCACACGGAGGGTGCATATATTTGCTAGTAGTGCTAATAACCTTTAGGAAAAGTATGAATCAAAATATTATTTCTCCAGCAATGGGTAAACAGTAGTTTTGTTCTGTTGTATTGTCGAGGTGAAATGATCACAGAAGAAATTGAGTGCTTGATATATTTATTCAGCACCAGTATTCGGTGCTAACGGATACATACAAAAACACAGAACAATAAGTTACAAGACGATTAACAAGACAACTTACAAGAAATAGAGGAGGATTAAATACGGTATAGCCAAAACGCAGTAAGATCAGTCGGAATATTTATCAGCTTATTAAACAACTGTCGAAGTCCTTAAACGTAGATTATTTAAGGCTATGAGATAGAGTGCAGAAGGGGTGCTAGCTACCCTACAACATGTTCTATTTCCAGTTCCAGCATTTCGCTTAATAAACCATTTCCGTTTTTGTATTTCACATTAAATGAGGAAGAAATTTAAAATCTTATGATGGATGGTTTTTTTGTTGTTTTTTTTTTGGAGAAGGGGGGGCCTATTTTTTCCTTTGTTTTCTTCTCGCTTGTTCACCCAACTCGAGTTGAAATAGGAAATTAATCTCCGCCAACAATCTCTTTTCCATGATCCCCGATGATGATTGAGCAGATAAGTACATCCTGACCAAGTGGTTGACATTCCAAGTCTTACAATATTCGTATACTTGTAAAATCTTCGATACATACGTGTGTACGTCTCTCTCTCTCTCTCTCTCTCTCTCTCTCTCTCTCTCTCTCTCTCTCTCTCTCTCTCTCTCTCTAAATATTAATAAATATTTGTTCTTCTTTTTATAGTTTCCCTCTTCAATCTTACACGAACAATCGAACACAACCGAAAATGTTCTACAATGATGATGATGATGATGATGATAATGATCATCATCATCATCATGTCGCGCTCGTAGCATGGATATCCATGACAATCTCTCGCCAACCGTCCCTATCACTTATTACTCTCGGGAGTTCGTCCTTGCTTCTCTAACAGTGTCCAGCATGTCATGTTCGTCTCATTCGGATGGTTTCACTCACTTATGAACGTCTGAAGTGTGCTGTTCCAGTAAGCAGCACCACCAAAATTCAGATGGTTTGTCTGATAGGGGGCAAGTGATCGTACATATGCTTTCTTGTAGGAGAGCATCATCATCATCATCATCATCATGTCGGGCTAGTAGTGTTACATAATTATTAGATTCCTAATATTTATGTACAGTAGTGTAGAAACCAAAAATGGCTGTTATAAGTTGCAGGCGGCGGCCTTGAAGGATTGAATGACAAGGCTTGACCTCAGTCCTGATCCTCCTTCCGGTGGATACCGTGAGAATCGGTGGAGAAGACCCTCTTCCGGTTTAGATTAGAAATAGATTTTTAAGCAGATCGGCCAAAGACCACGACGGTGGTAAGTCGTGTTATGCACGGTGCCGACTCAATCTGCGCAGGTAGTCTGGTGGGGATTTCAGAATAGAATATGATCTAAGTTAAATCGAAGTCTTGGGTTATTATCTAAAAACTACCAATGACACAGGGCTTCTGATAAAGAGAAATCCCCAATGGAAGACCAGACACGAAGTCCCCAAGACGAAGTCCAGACGCTAGAAGAGTGGCTAGAAGAGACCAGAATAATAGAAGTAAGTAATTAAGGAAGGAGAGTATACAACAGCAGCATGGATATCCATGACAATCTCTCGTCAACCGTCCCTATCCCTTATTACTCTCGGGAGTTCGTCCTTGCTTCTCTAACAGTGTCCATCATGTCTTGTTCGTCTCATTCGGATGGTTTGTGTGATAGGAGGCAAGAGGGCGTACAGATGCTTTCTTGTGGGAGAGCATCATCATCATCATCATCATCATCATCATGTCACGCTAGTAGCACGGATATCCATTACAATCTCTCGCCAACCGTCTCTTATCATGCATTGCACACGGGAGGTTCTCTGCACAGCATCCAGTATCTGCGTAGAGCTGGTGAATGTAGATCTTTGTTAGACGTCCACACTGACGTGCCGATGTGCTGGTTTCCACTGGAGAACGTCACTTATAAGTTCGTCCTTGCTTCTCAAGCAGCTTCCAGTCTATCTTGTTCGTCTCACTCGGATGGTTTGTGTGATAGGGGGCAAGTATCCGTACAGCTGCTTTCGAAAATCCAAAATACTTCTTTCAAAACATACAAGCTTACATGTCGGAACCCCAGTAAAAAAAAAGTGGGGCGGGGATAAGAAAATAAAATTACCTACCCAGAGGTCAGAGGTCAGTCAGAGGTCAGTCAGAGGTCAGTCTTAAAATTAAAAGTCAGCAAAATGTAAATTGAGAAAATATTAATTAACAACAAAAGTTACTAATAATAAGATTAGTACCATAACAAGGTAATCTGAACATTAGTTACATAAATGAGAGTAACTTCTCCTTGTTTGTTTCACTTTGAGGAAGCCGTTTGTTTTGGTCGGCCATTTTCATTTCACCGTAAATCTACACTAAAAATACGAATTTGTTCGAATCAATACAATTAACACGAAAATATCATAAAATGTGTTCTTAATATCAATTAAGTTCATTTAAAATGATATTTATGATATTTTCGTGTTAGAAAATTCAGATGTATTGATTCGAACAAATTCGTATTTTCATTGTAGATTTACGGTGAAATGAAAATGGCTGACCAAAACAAACGGCTTCCTCAAAGTGAAAGAAACAAGGGGAAGTTACTCTCATTTTTGTTGCTAATGTTCAGATTAACCATAACAAAAAAGGGAGGCGCACTTCACGTAAGGAAATGAAATCGCCCAATATTTGAATTCCGTTACCCAAATTCCATTTTCCCTACGGCGATAACCGTTACACAAGTGCGCCTAAACAAGACAGTAAACCATAGGAAATAAACAATGATAACAAATAAAAACAAAATTTAAATACGAATGATTATCCTAAACTTTAATAAAGTCGACTCTACGTCCTTTATTTTTAATAATGGCCAACTTACAACATGTGTGTATTATGGGTAAGTACCGCTAATTTGACTCCTTTAAATACGAATAATTATCATAAACTTTAATAAAGGCGACTCTATGTCATTTATATTTATCTATTTTCATATTTTCCCCCAATAATGACCATCTAACAATCCGTGTGTAATGTGAGTTCAGCTCGTAATAATGATAGACTCTCTGTTTCAAAAAGAATATTTGAACTTGACAGAGGCGGCGTCCAATTTGAAACTATAACCGCCAAAACGGAAGAGGTTGCTCGTTTATCAGCGTCTACCAACGGCCGCCATTTTGATAGAAAACATTCCAACGGCAAAGGGCGCTGTTTTCTTCATCGTAACGGCAACAACGTTTATTTATTCATCTTGTTTTATAACGATTAGGTAATTGCTGTGGAAGTTTTAGCATCAACAACAACAACAACAACAACAACAATGCCTGTCTGACGTAAGCAGTTTTGAGCAGAAACTCTTTCCGATGTTAGAGTAAGAAATCGTCTTTTTTTCTTCTTCTTTCTTTTTTTTTTCTGTGGATGGGGGGGGGGGGCAGGAGAATTCAGTTTTCAAAAACAAAGTCACATTTTTATTTTAATGTCACTAAGGCAGTGGGTTTTTTTTCTGTGTTTGTTTTTTGTATTTTTTTGGTTTGTTTGTTTGTTTTTTTCATTTTTGTGTTAAATTAAAAGTTTTCAGTTACATGTAACAAGAAATTTGTTTTTGTTAGACGAGAGGGAAAAAACAGTAGTTAATTAATAATTGCTCTGTTGTCTCTTTGGTTAAGCAGCAGCAGCAGCAACAGCAGCAGCAACAGCAGCAGCAGCAACAGCAGCAGTTGGAGTAGTAATAGACGAATTTGTTAGTCTGTTTATTTCTTTTTCCTTTTTCTAACCAGTGTTGGCAGGTTTTCTTGCTTTTATTCAAAAAAAAAAGAAAGAAATCCTGACATTTTGGAAAGACCATTTTAAAGCGATTAAGAATTTCTCTTTCAATTTGGATTCTTTTTTTGTTTTTTTGTTTTTTTGTTTTACTCAAATTATTTGAAATTTCTTTTGTTTGTCTTAGACTTTGTGTCGCCTGATAATTCATTTCTGTCCGATTCCGTGGGAGAGTCTTGCATACAATTTAGGGAGAGAGAGAGAGAGAGAGAGAGAGAGAGGGAGAGAGAGAGAGAGATGAGCGTAAATATAGATTTAGAATTAACAATGATGATGATCATCATCATCATTATCATCATCATCATCACCAACATTATCACCAGCATATCATGGGGACAATGATGACGAGGAAAATGATGATATTAGGATTGCTTTATTTACGACTAGAAGTGACTACCCGGCGTCACCTGGGTATAAGAGAGAAAGAAAAAAAACTAAGTGGTATGATGGTTAGCAACTTAGTCTTGCAGATCCGTTACTTCTGAATAGTGAGTTTAATCCTTCTGGATGACCCATAAAAATCACCACCTAAAAAGACCTTTTGTTAATCCGACCTAAAAAAAAAGATAGTTTCGCGCTTCCATATTGATTTGCTTATCTTGGAGATTCACAGACATTTCTAAGTAGAATTTTAATGTTTAAATATTTTCACGAATATAAATAAAATCTTCATAATTTTTGCATAAAAATCTAGACTCAGTAACAGAGAATGTGTATATATATTGGCGGATTAACCTCCTCACATTTCTCCCATATATTTACTTTGTAAATCTTTTTTTTTTTTCGTAATTTCCTCCCGGACATACATACATACACACAACTGCCCTTTATATATGTATAGATAGACTTGAAGCGGCTACCCGGTATCGCCTGGGTTGAGGAGAACTCCCCTACAAAATAAAACATGAATCAATGGTTAACAAGCTAGTCTTGTAGATCCGTTACTACTGAATCCTTACTGGATGCCAAATAAAAAGCCACACGTAAAAAGAACTTAAGTTAATCCGGCCTGAAAAAAAAGAAAAAAGAAAAAAAATGATTGTTTTGCGCTTCCATATTTATTTGTTTAACATTTTTAAGTAAAATTTAAATGCTATTTTAATTTTTTGATATCATAAAGTGATAGAATTATTTTGGCAATTGGTGATGCGGAATTGAAAACAAAATTATTCAGGTCTTTAAGTCATCACTCATCGCAAGTGTTGTCATCAAACTAATACGAACAACCAGTTCTCCCCGTTGAATACAGTAATCCTCCTTCCACCCCACCACCTTGGCTTTTATGCCTCCTCACTGACCGAATCACTCCAACCAACAGGGGTGACAGACGCTTACCCCGAGTCACCACTCACAACCTGGGGGTTGTGAGTTCAATCTCTGTAGCCTCACGAGGGAATTCACTTTACTTCTCGCTACAGGAAATGGGAGAAAAGGGAGCCATCACAGACATGCACTTAATTGGTTCCCACATAGAGAGACTGTCTCGGCTTTTATGCCTCCTCACAGACTGAATCACTCCAACCAACTGGGTTGACAGGGCACTTATCCCGAGTCGCAACTCACAACTTGGAGTTTGTGAGTTCAATCTATATAGCCTCGCAAGGTAATTCACTTTACCTCTCGCTACAGTTGGAACATGAAATATCTGAATAATGACGAAGACACATTATATAGAAATTAGGACCATATGACCTATAGGCACCCCTTTTTGATCTCGATTCAGAAGAACATGTTTTTCATTTACACCGTCAATATCCGGTTGTTTGTTAATAGACGATTTTTTAAGTTTTGTTTTAAATTATAAAACTAACTCCTAACCCTAACCTAACCCTAACCCAACCCTAACCCTAACAAACAACCGGATATTGACGGTGTAAATGAAAACATGTCCTTCTGAATCGAGATCAAAAATGGGTGCCTAAATGTCATATGGTCTGAAATTAGGATCAGAATTTTGGGAGGGGGTTGTTGGCATCCTTCCGTCTGCGAAGGACGGTGGAGTAGTGTCCATATTTTTAAAAACTACGTAGCCTGGGAGGTGTGTTTTGGGGGAATGTGTTGTTGCCCAAGCTGCAGCCACCCCTATCTACACTACCGCTGTGGTCCAAAAGAAAGGTAAGAAACCCATGCAGTTTGGCAACGGCAGTGTCGCGGGAGTTGCTGTGTAGCACTGAAATTCAGCGTTACTGCACCTTAGGGACGCCATCTCCAGATTTGTTTTCGGGGTTTATTCCCCTGGGAAGGGGTACTACAAAGATTTACACTCCTACAATGAACTGTTGGAAATATCATTCGAGAGAGAGAGAGAGAGAGAGAGAGTGAAACAGACAGACAGACAGTTTATTCATATCTATCTATTTATGTACTCACCTCATTTTTAGTTATTATTGTCTTTATTACATTCGTCTTTGTACAGCCTTATTAAAAGTTATCAAATAATTAGAAAAAATAAATGTCTATCAATATCTATCTATCTATCTATCTATCTCTGTTATACTCACTCTCTCTCTCCCTCTTTTTCTCTATCTATTTATCTATCTATCTATCGTCCCTCTCTGTCTCTCTCAATCTATTTATCTATCTCAATTTGTTCCTATCTATCTATCTATCTATCTATCTATCTATATATATAATATATATATATATATATATATATAATATATATATGTATATATACATATGTTTGTTTTCCCTCTCTCCCCTCTCTACCTCTCTATCTATCTATCTATCTATCTCAATGTGTTCCACCACCCCCTCTCTCTCTCTTTCTTCTCTCTCTTTTCTCTGTCTGTCTGTCTGTCTGTCTCTCTCTCTCTCTCTCTCTCTCTCTATATTATATATATATATATATATATATATATATATAACATTCACCTCATTTCTATTTTTTCCTATCTATTTCTGCCGGCTTTGTCCATCCCTTAAAAAAAAGTCATCGAAGATCAAAGAATTAAAAATCGGCCAAAAATCGATCGCAGTTATTTTTTTTTTTTTGTTGTTGTTTTTTATTTTCCAATTGATGCAGATTTTTTATACAATCACTACACACAAAAAATGCAGACACATTATTTTTGGAACAGAACCAGAAACGGGGGGGAAAAAAAAAAATATATATATATATATAATATATATAAAGAAAAAAACGATTTTTTGTTTACTTGTCGGAATTCTTCTGTTGTTGATTATCACTAAAGAAAAATTGACACAGTTTTCGTCACAGGCGAAATCCAAAGTCTTTATTAAGGCAGAAGAACTTTGTATTATATTGCCAAATCACTTGAAGTGGATCCCTCTTTTCATTTGCGACACACACACACACACACACACACACACACACATACATACACAAACAAACACACACAAACACACTCACACACACACAAACACGCATACACACACAAATACACACACAACGCGCACAAAACACACAAACACACGCACACACATGCGCGCGCGCGCACACCACACACACACACACACACACAAAACACGCACACACGAACACACAAACACACACACAAACACACACACATACACACACAAACACGCATACATACACAAACACACACACGCATACATACGCAAACACACACACACACACACTCACACACAAACACGCATACACAACACAAATACACACACACACACGAGCACAAAACACACAAACACACGCACGCACACGCACACACACACTCACCCAAACTCACAAACACGCAAAACACAAATACACAAACACACACACAAAAATACACAAACACGCACACAAAACATTGTGTATATCTTATTCTAATGGAGATTGTGTGTTTGTCTATCTGTAACCGAAACTATATCACACCTCAAGTCACAATTCCCTTTGTTATTTACGTCATTTTCTCCATGATTTTATATTTATTTAAATCTCAATTATTAATAAAAATCATTTTACATTATTTATACTGTTGGCCATATCCACATACTAATAACATGAAATTGTATTTATATATACAAGAAAATAGTTGTTTACAGTATGAACGGGAAGGCTAATTTACATATTGATATTAGAAATTTAATTTTAATAAATATGTGCTTGGTATTATTGATATCTAATTGTTTGGTTTTATCTTAATGAATATTAGCAAAAATATCGGGGATAAATCTTAAAAGAAATCGATTAACAAGAAGAAATAACTGTAATTTTATTCTTTACTTCCTATTTTAACTAAATAGTTGAATTAGGAAAATTTAGCAAGGAAAGACGTGAGTAGTGGAAGAGTAAGTTTCAGTTGTTTCTTTTTCGATTATACTCCCCTCTGTTTTAAGTCTTGTTATCTGCATTCTTATTTAGTTTCATTAGCCTTTCTAATTTAATATATATTTTTATTACATTAAAACTTAAATACTTGCATCCGGAGGGTGCATATATTTGCTAGTGTATATAAAGACATATATAAACATGTATAAAGGACAAAACCCGAAGCCATTTGTTAGCTGAGAGCAATGCAGGAAGTGCTAACAAACAACTATGTTGGATGCAGGCTGAGACATGATGAATCCTGACCGGGTCACTTGGCAATGGTGTTGAAAAGACACGAAACACCCAATGAACTAAAGAACATAACTACTGAGGTATCCAACCGCATCTTAGGGGTGTAATTTTCCACAAAAAAATGGGGTTGTTATGAGGTCATTTCCCTCCTCTAGGACGATGGCGTAGTGTCCAAACAATTATCTGCATCTGCCCAAGTGACTCTGCAGGCCAATTCCTGAGTGACAGTCTTTGGTGCACTTGTTGTATACTCTCTTTACTTCTATTATTCTTCTGCTCATCTTTGGTATCTTACGCTCTTCTTCTAGCGTCTGGACTTCGTCTTGGTCTTCCATTGGGGATTTCTCTTTATCAGAAGCCCTGTGTCATTGGTAGTTTTTAGATAATAACCCAAGACTTCGATTTGCTTTTGATCATATTTTATTCCGAAAGCCCCACCAGACTACCTGCGCAGATTGAGTCGGCCGTGCGCTTAACACGACTTACCACCTTCGTGGTTTGGCCGATACTGAACTAAACTCTCTTTCTAATCTAAACCGAAAGAGGGTCTTCTCCACCGATTCTCACGGTATCCCCCAGAAGGAGGATCAGATTGAGGTCAAGCCGAGTCACTCAATCCTTCAAGGCCGCCGGTTGCAAATTATAACAGCCATTTTAGTTTCTACATTAATGATACATAAGTGTTAGGAATCTAATAATTATGTAACACACTGAATTCACACAAACTGTTATGCTTTCTGGGACTGCTGTCTTTTCTCCCTCTTTCTGTCTCTCTTTGCTGTCGATGCTACTCTCCTCTCTGTCTCATCCCTCTCTGCGCCTTGCTTAACGTTGAGGTGCCAGGCCGCTCTATTTTTGGCATCTACCTCCCACGTGTTTGTGTCAATATGGCATATCCTTGTGTCTCTCCTGCAGACATCTTTAAATCGTAAATTAAAACAAAAGCAAAAATAGAAATTAATTTTTAAATAGAAATTAATTTTTATATAGAAAATGAAATATGTAAAAAAATGTAAGTTAGGATAAAAACTCACAACTCAGAGTTTCACTATTACGATCATCAGGTGAAATGATATTCTACACGTCTGGCGTTCACATCTTTTTTTTTTTTTTTTTTGCATTGAGCAATGCAAAAGATTTTACAAATTGGGGGTGCTTCTAGCATTAACATTTAATCCTAATGAATATTTAAAATATCTACATATTAATACTCTTAATAATCTTGTTCCTTAATTGTACGACCATTATCATCTTACAACACCCTCTGGTTAAAAATGAGATCGTCCAAATTGTCCAAATTGTCCAAGATGAAATGAAAAAATGTAAATCCTGATTATCTGGTGTTGCTTATCCGCCGAATTCTTATTTCTTGTCACGTTACCTCAGCTAAATAATGGACCATTCCGTTTTTGTTAGAAAGAAAGAAAGGGGAGAAATAAAGAAAGGGGAGAAAAAAGACATGCAACACAGAAAAATATGATAAGAAAGAAAGAAAGAATATGTGAAGGATAGAGAGAGGGGTGAGTACGCGGAAGCGATAACATAAATCTGTTTCAATCGTGAAAAATAATTAAAAGTTCCAATTACCGTCGAACTGGGAAGACAAGGCAGCAAACGGTTGTAACTCAATACAAACCCGAAAGCCTACAAAGTCCACTGCAAAATGACAGAGTATATATAAGACTCCACAATGTCATTCAAATCAAGCAGTCAAGCAGCCAATCAGAACTCAAGGAATGGAATCACCCAAATCACCCAGATTCATGGATGGATCATTCTTGAGTCCTATTTATACCAACTGTCTTGGATACTGCTTGAGTTGCGCTTAGCTGCTGTTATTCAAACCAACAGTAGACGAACTGACCTCAATAAATGGAAAAGAAGAAAGAAGAAAGAAAGAAAAAAAGAATGAGAGTGAGTTAAATCAAGATTATTATGCTTTTTACATATTGAACTATTTAGCAATAGCTCTTAAGTAAACATATCAAACACTATGATAATTAGATTATCATATTGTGGTATATCCACAGGTCCTGCTAGTCAAGGTTATTATACTTTTTACATATTGAACTGCTAGTAAATATTCCTCATTTAGACAGAAATTATAATTCTCCTGTTTATACTTTTTTTCATGCCATTTGAAGATTTTTTTTTTCTTGAATTTTGTTATTTGTTAAATTCTCCAAATGTTTTCTTGTCTCTTCATTCAATTAACATTTTTGTTTCTGGCCAACAGGAAACATTTCCAACTGCTGACATATAGGTTCTTTATAGATAGATAGATAGAGAGAGAGAGAGAGGAGAGGAGAGGAAAGGGAAAAAGAGAGAGAGAGGATGGAGAGGGAGAGAGGAGAGGGATAGATAGACAGATAGATAAATAGAGAGGGGGGAGAGGAACAGACTGTGATAGATAGATAGATAGAGATAGATAGATTCTACAGCAAACATTAACTGTTGAAATATTGTTGCGATATACGTTCTTCTCTATAAACTAAAGAAACGGACAATAATCAACTCAACAATAATTTCAGGTAAAGAGAGAGAGAGAGAGAGAGAGAAGAAGAGAGAGAGAGGGGAGAAAGAGAGAGAGATGTGAGGTATCCAAAACTTGGTAGTAAGGGATGATTCTATATGTGATTTCTAAGATACACTGTATTATTATTGTATGATCCAGTATGTATAAATACAGTGAATCTTCAAATCACTACAGAGAGCTCAATGTATAATAAACTTTTTAGATTATATACAGTGCAATGTTTATCTTTGAAAGGAAGGAAAAACTCAACACCGTTATTCCATAATAGATTTATTTCGACCAAAATTGGGGACTTTATAAATCTAAGTTGATTTAACAAAGCTCCCCAAATCAAGTCTCATCAGATGGAAAATCATCAATAATTTGAATTGCATAACAGAAATATTTTCCCAATATATATCCTAACGCTCTCCTATAAAAGGGATGGAGCACTCTATGGCGGCCTTTACATATAGAGAGACAGAGAGACAGAGACAGAG
Source organism: Doryteuthis pealeii (assembly GCA_023376005.1). NCBI lineage: Eukaryota > Metazoa > Mollusca > Cephalopoda > Myopsida > Loliginidae > Doryteuthis > Doryteuthis pealeii. Next base: position 1,289,877 of record CM042162.1, read on the forward strand.
ACAGAGAGGGGGAAGGAACAGATGGGGATAGATAGATATATTGATAAATAGATATCTAACTATGTATAAACTCTTCTTTGTTTCTTATGTCATATTTTGTATTCTCTTCTTTTAAGGTTTTCTCAGCAATAAAAAACATTTCTGTTATCACTTCGTCGTTGCTTGTTCATATATTGTTCTGTATAATCAATCGGTAAAATGTTCTTATAAATAAGTTGGGAAAGGATGCAGTGTAAACTCCAAACGTGCTACGTCGGTACAATGTTGTACATGGAAAAATGCACATTTCCGACAAAAGACAAGTAAAATGGTATCAATAATAAAACATAGACTGTTATTGCTGGTGGAGCACGTGTGAAAAATTGCCAGAGTGGCCTATCGTCGGTAATCAACCGGGATTAACAGGGAGTCGTCTTCCCCTTTTCCGCTAACCACTAGGACAGGGGAGAAAAATGTTTTTGATAGGTGCGGAAGCGCCACATCTTACCGTCAGCATCCCCAAATCTGATGCCACCCGATTGCGCATCAGGAGCAGAAAAACCTTTGGCGATTGCCCCAGGCAAGGTGCGTCGTACCGAATCGCTTTATAATGCAAGAACCAAGAAACCAAAAACAAAAGGGGAGAAAAAACCGAGTGGCCATTGTCATATATTTTTAGGTTATCTATATGGGGACAAGAAAACGAGCAAAAACCATTAGAACTGGGAATATTTAGGTATACATTGTAAAGACCAAAAGGAGTAAACAAAACAAGGAATAAAGTTGAACGTTAATGGCAGGTGTCAAGAACGAGCGGTTGGAGCACCACAGTACTTTGGTTTGATCAGACATACCAGGACATAATCACCTGGGTAAATAGTAAGTAAATCTCTCTCT
>CM042162.1:1290852-1353352 GCA_023376005.1 Doryteuthis pealeii
AAAAATCGAAAATTTCAAAAAGTTTTACAGACATTGGGTGTATTTTTGATTGATAAAAGGTTATGCGTATGTATGTGGTGTTGTTATGAATATGTATGTGTGTTTATGGACAGTGCAAAAGGTTATGTATATATATATATATATATATATATATATATATATATGAAGTGGTCAAATATATATATATATATATTTATATATATATATATATATATATATATATATATAATATATATATATATATATATAACTTAAAATAGATTGTTGTTTACTCATCCCTCAGTGGCTGCCTCGTAATAGACAGTTTCATAAACCATTTGGCAGGAGGGAAAAATATATGAAACTGACAGTTATGAAACAGCAGCAGAGGAATGAGTAAACATTTCAGGTTTTCTCGTGCTATGTATATATATATATATATATATATATATATATATATATATATATATATATATAATATATATATATATATCCGTGAAAGGGTCCAACCAGAGTTCAGAGAATCAGAGTTCTTAACCCTTGGGCCATCAGCACACTAACAAACAGGAGCAAAAATTTAATTGATAGATACATACATATGTATATATAAAAAGATCTAAGATTATAAGGCTAACAAACAGGAGCAAAAATTTAATTGATAGATACATACATATGTATATATAAAAAGATCTAAGATTATAAGGCTAACAAACAGGAGCAAAAAATGTAATTGATAGATACATACATATGTATATATAAAAAGATCTAAGATATAAGGCTAACAAACAGGAGCAAAAATTTAATTGATAGATACATACATATGTATATATAAAAAGATCTAAGATTATAAGGCTAACAAACAGGAACAAAAAATTTAATTGATAGATACATACATATATATATAAAAAGATCTAAGATTATAAGGCTAACAAACAGGAGCAAAAATTTAATTGATAGATACATACATATGTATATATAAAAAGATCTAAGATTATAAGGCTAACAAAACAGGAACAAAAATTTAATTGATAGATACATACATATGTATATATAAAAAGATCTAAGATTATAAGGCTAACAAACAGGAGCAAAAATTTAATTGATAGATACATACATATGTATATATAAAAAGATCTAAGATTATAAGGCTAACAAACAGGAACAAAAATTTAATTGATAGATACATACATATGTATATATAAAAAGATCTAAGATTATAAGGCTAACAAACAGGAACAAAAATTTAATTGATAGATACATACATATGTATATATAAAAAGATCTAAGATTATAAGGCTAACAAACAGGAGCAAAAATTTAATTGATAGATACATACATATGTATATATAAAAAGATCTAAGATTATAAGGCTAACAAACAGGAACAAAAATTTAATGATAGATACATACATATGTATATATAAAAAGATCTAAGATTATAAGGCTAACAAACAGGAGCAAAAATTTAATTGATAGATACATACATATGTATATATAAAAAGATCTAAGATTATAAGGCTAATCTGGTCTGTAAGATGTACCAGGTGAAACATCTTAAACAGATAATTCCCTCCTTAACGATGATGAGTGGTGCCGGGGCTGAGTGAAGAATAAGAAAAGGAGAATTTCAATCAGACAATATCCGTATTTTCCACGGCTTTTTCCACGGATGACTTCACGGTATATGAGCAATTCGATGTACTGTAATGTTTCAGTTTTAATTTGAAAGGAGTTGGTGGTAATAATAATAATTCTATTTTTATACCGCCCTGTCGGCTGGGGCATTAGAATGCACCTCTGCAGAGGGGTAAGACTCCCCCAAATGGGGCCACCTGTTGGGGGTGGGTGACGACCCGTGATGCTTAAGGACGCAGTCTTTGTGGGTGAGCAGCCCATGACCTGTAACACTCCACTTAGATCCTTATTTAGACTAGACGAGCGGTCGGAGAGGCCCCCCTCCGATCAATCGGCTGGTTAAGTCAAGTTCTGGCACATATATGATTGTCCCAACCCTATTGTTCTTATGGCAAGCCTCAACCCTTTTTATCATATAGGTACTAGAAGGCGGTGGCTGAGGGTCTACATGTCCTGGGAATGACGTCAAACTCTATCTGATGGCGAGATTCCACTTTTGGAGGTTTGGGGAATATGGAGCACCCCTTCATCACCATTGCACCCTGGTCCACTCTGACCCGGAGTGGTAGTACCTGTTAGGGTCCCATCTATGGGTTAAATAGTAAAACATGTTTATAAACAAAACTGATTATCCATTAAGAATGAATTTATTTCAAAACTTTATCGGCATTAAATGACCCACCGAGGTTGATATGCCGTAAAACAAAACAACCAAACCAAAAATATATATTCTTATGTTTTTGCTGTTCAACTATTCTCTTGACTGAATCTGGTTGTTGGACTCTGCTGTTCCGGACCGGAGTAGATGGTATTTTTTTTATTGGTTGTTGGGTTGGGTTTTCGGCTGGATGGCTTTCCCGCTTTTCTTCGAGAGTCGTCACGAGGATGTCTCGTCTTGGGTCGTTTCTTAGTTTTTAATAACAACACAAGATGTTCTTTTTTTTTTCGAGCTCATGTTTTATTTTAACCCCATGTTGAAATGCTTTGGAGAACAGTATAATCTTCCTATATCGTATTATTTTACATCCAAATATTTGTTATTTTTTTTTTCGCTTTTTCACTTTCATTCTGTGTCCGTTCGAAACGGCAATATCTACTGTTTATTTTTTAATCAATACTTGGTCTAGCCTTCTGGTCAGCATTTCACCCGGTTTGGTTATGTTGCATAGCGGACTCACTTGAAAGGAGTTTTGGTTGTAATAATAATAATCCTATATTTATCTTCTTACTGTTCAACTATTCTCTTGACTGGATCTGTTGGACTCTACTGTTCTGGAACTGAGTAGCTGGTAATTTTTTAATCAGTTGTTGGGGTAGCATTATCTTCATTCTTCGAGTCTGGAAATTATTTGAAAATCTTCTGTAATATCATATCTTGTGCTGTTGATAGTTTTTAATAACAAACACGAAACGTTACATAGCGGGATTCTATTGAAAGGAGTTGGTTGTAATTGTAAAAATTCTATACTTATCTTCTTACTGCCAATGTCCGCCCTACAGAAATGTTAACCAGTTTGGCTTTCCCGATAATTTTCAAAGAGTTTTTTTTACATAGCTACACAAAGGCAAACAAGTATTCTACCAATCTCAAAAAAAATGCATCTACACATACTTAGGGGTTTTTAAAACCAAGGAACTATTTTCTCTAAGGGAACACTTCTTACAAGTGGGATGACTAGGTCACAGGGTGCTTTCTTACAATGGAGTGACCAGATCACAGGGTACTTTTCAAGAGAAGGGGGAAAGGAAGGCGTAAAACAGGTCTGATGACCATAAAAAAATATTACTAATACACGCTACTACATAGCTGCCTACAACGGCAGCCACACTTACTGTTCAACTATTCCCTTGGCCGGGTCTGGTTGTTGGGCTCTTCGTTCTGGAACTGAATAGCTGGTATTTCTTGATCGGTTATTAGGCTGGAATTCTCTTGGTTCTTCGAGTCTGAAATTACTTGAAAAATCTTTTGGATATCTCATCTTTTGCTGTTGATTGTGTAGGAGTTATTTTCGTATTTGCCAGGGAGTTGTCTGCACGTTTAGTGTCGCTGGTTCCCGCTAGGGGCCTGGTGTATTTAAGCGGCTGATTTGAACTTCTCTTTCTCTCTTTGCCTGCTGCTCGCTACGAGACCACATGGGTTAGACAATTGTCATACCCTTCTCGTTGGGGCTTCGGCCCTCAACGCCGGACTTGTCACTGTAAGTGATTTATACAGCATGGACTATTCTTAGTCTCATGTCTGTACCTATATATTATGTGACTTTTATTTATGTATGTATATACACTATTCTATCTTCTATTCTTTATGTCTCTCGTCATATCAATGTGCTGTATACCTATTAAATGTTTTGTCCCTCAGCCTGTGTCAGAGTTTGTTTGCGTTCCAACGAGTTATGACTTTGTCATAACCTTTGAATCTTACAATTGTTTTAATAACAAGCACAAAAACGTTCTTAGGGGACTGTTAAATAGCGGGCTTGATTGAAAAGATTTGGTTGTAAGTAGTAATAATTCTATACTTATCTTCTTACTGTTCGACTATTCTCTTGGCTGAATCTGTTGTTGGCTCTGCTATTCTTAGATCGGAGTAGCTGGGTCTGTCTGTCTTGTGTGTCCGTTGCGTGGATCTGTTGTTGGCTGGATGGCATTTCTCGAGTCTGGAAATTACTGGGATCTTTGGGGATGTCTCGTCTTGTGTCGTTGTTTAGTTTTTTAATAACTAAGTTTGTGGTTATAATATAATAATAGTAAACATTCTATATTTATTCCTTACTGTTTAACTATTCACTTGATTGGATATGGTTAGGTCTGTCTGTGTCCGTTGGTGGATCTGTTGCTTGGACTGGATGCATCTCGCTATTCTTCGAGTCTGGAAATTACTTGGGAATCTTTTGGAATATTCGTCTTACGCTGTTGATAGTTTTTAAAACAAACACAAAACATTCTTGGGTATTGTTACATAGCGGGATTCTACTGAAATAAGTGGTTGTAATCGTAATAATTCGATTACTTATCTTCTTACTGTTCAATTATTTTCTCTTGGCTGGATCGGAGTTGGGCTCTGCTGTTCTCTACCGGAGTAGCTGGTAATTTTTGTTGGAATTGCATTTTCGACTAATATGCCTTTACAGCTCTTTCTTCGGAGTCGTCTTTGAGGATGTCTCGGTCTTGGGTCGTTGCTTTAGTTTTTAATAACAACACACAACACGTTCTTTTTTCCGAGCTCATATTTTATTTTAACCCCATGTAAAAATTCTTGCAAAACAGACACTCATCATGCGTCTGTTCTCTTCAATCAATTCAGCCCAGACTACCAATTCATCAATCTATTTTTCTCTCTTGCTTCTTCCCGTCTTGTGCTGAACAATCAAATATCGACAGGTAGCATTTCATACGTCATTCCCAAAATTCGAGTAATTTTCCCACTCGTATGTAGACGTAACTTAAAATTTGGTTTTTCAATCTTCATTATATTACAGAGTGATATCTCCGTCACGAGGAATTTGCTCTTGTCTACTTGGCGGGATTTGAGAAAATTTCAGTGTTATTCGGCCGTAATGAGCGACCAGGGCCTGGCGTGAGCGGTGGTACGAGGATTACCGAACAGTTGAAACGTTTCCTTCGCTCTTCGACCCGCATGGACGAGATATCTATCGACAAGCTGTTGGCTCGAGCACGAGTAATAATTGAAAAGATGTGGTAATGGAAGAGGGTCTGGCAGTTTCGCGGGTACAAAGTGGGGGTGAGATGATGGGGACCCATGAGACATAACAATATTATATATATATATTATATTATATACTAGCAAATATATGCACCCTCCGGGTGCAAGTATTTAAGTTTTGATATAATAAAATATATTAAATTAGAAAGGCTAATGAAACTGACTAAGAATGCAGATAAAAAAGATTTGTAACAGAGGGGGTATAATCGAAAAATAGAACAACTTTAAAACTAACTATTCCATCATTTTACATTACTCCCCTGTTTCATTGGTAAATTTTCCTAATTTAACTATTTAGTTAAAATAGGAAGTAAAGGATAATATTACAGTTATTTCTTCTTGAAATAAATTTCTTTTAAGATTTATCCACGAGATTTTTGTTTATATTTCTTAAGATAAAACCAAACAATTAGAAATCAATAATACCAAGCACATATTTATTAAAATAAAATTTTAAATATCAATATGCAAAATAGCCTCTCGTTCAAACTGTAAATCGCTATTTTGTTGTATATATAAATACAATTGCATGTTATTAGTACGTAGATATGGTCAACAGTATTAATAATGTAATACAATTTTATTAATAACTGAAGGTTTAAAAGAATGAAATCATGGAGAATTTGACGTAAAAAATAATTAAGGGAATTGTGACTTGAGTAGTAATATAGTTCGGTTACAGACAGAAAAAACACACAATCTCCATTATAATAAGATATATAAATATATATATATATATATAAAGACCAATTGTGTGTATATGTTATGTCCGTAGGAAACTTCGAAATAAAACAATTAAACGACAAAGTGAATATATATACACATTAAAATATCACCAGGCTTGGTTTTGAGCAAAAATAATAGAATTTGATTTATATTTCGTAAAGATAATTAAAAACAAAATTAAATGATTAACAGCAAGAAGTTTTTTTTTTCATCATATTTTAGATAGTATACATTAACATTTCTTTTAGAGTAGCTGGATCAATGCAAGGTCTTCTTTTTTTTTTTTTACATAGGAATTTAAATGGGCCATCCCACAAGATTCAAATTCACGATTCAGTAATAATGGATCTGCCGGGAAATCCTCCTCTACCCAGGTGATGGCCGGGTAGCCGTTTGCTAGTATATATATATATATATATATTATATATAATATATATATATATATATATATTGTTAATTAATGCAGCCAATTTTCGCCAGATATTACAAAATAATCCGGCAATACGAAAAAACAAAGGACAAAACTTGCAGCAGACAGAAATGACTGCATTATTTAACCAATATTATGCCTACAAGAAAAAATGCTGCCTAAATACACACACACACACACACACCACACACACACACACATATTAAATATAGATATATATATATACTATATATATAGTCATCACATACAGTCCTGTTTCGCTGTTTCACGGCTTAATCAGTGCGGTTAGACAAGGCAGGTTGGTTCAGACCGGGATCGAAATTCGACCGATTTGTTCGTCAGTTCTTACATCTGCGCAATCTACTTACAGTTACTTACGATCTGCCGCTCTTTGTTTTGTTTTTTATTCTTTTTTTTTTTTTTTAGGTACGAGCGAGCGAAGCTTCAGATACGTGTTCACCAAAAACATTGAAGTTCAAAATTTACTATGCAAAGAAAAATATTATTATAAAAGATAAACAATAAAACATAAACAACACATAATTCATAACATTCTATTTTTATTATTGTAATAAACAGGGTTAGTATGAAGTGTATAGTGGCGAGGGAAAACAAACACAGATTTTATGTTTTATCAATTGTATGAAAAAGGAACATGAAAGGCGAGGAAAAGATAGAAGTGAATTTAAAACAGGTCTGATTTTGGTGATAGTTGTGACTTGTATAGCTGTTACATAATCTATGCATAGATTATTGTCAATCCCCTGTATTTCTGAAGGGATGGGCCCTTTTCATATTACGGGCGGGACTTTCCATGGAATATTACAGAAAGCCCGCGAAATACGTGAAGTCACGTGGGACCTGGTTGGCTCTTAGTTTCAGCTTGGACGTCAGGCAGGGAAGATGTACTGCCTTAGCTTGGAGCTCACTGCGCACGCGCGTTATGTCTAGTTAGAGAAAATATGTTAGTTAAGAAAATAAAGAAATATGTTTTAGTTCAGAAATAATGTGGTTTTGTGTTGATGAATGTCTTGGCAACAAGACTGAATCTAGAAGAAAGAAATGAATTAAGTGCGACCGACCACCAAGACGAAGTCCAGCGTAGAAGATGAACGTAAGATACCAAAGATGAGCAGAAAGAATAATAGAAGTAAGAAAGAAAGGGTATACAACATAGCAAAGTCAGTGAAAGGTCCGGTGGCCGAGTCAGTTGTAGTGGAGGTGTGATGTAGCAGACGACCCGTGATAGTAGTCAGATGTTGGTTATCGTGGGCAGAAGATCTGATTGTTTAGTAATGCTGATGGGTGATAGTTGGGCGTGAATTTGGTAGATTGATGATAAAGAAGGTGTCGGTCATAGTCCCTTTATGCTTTAAAATAAACAAAAACTGAATTGTTGTGGGTAAAAATTTCCTTTTGCTCAGTGAAATGAGGGCAGGTGTGGGGTTGAAAGCAAGTTCTGGCTGGTGGCTTGGCTTTGCATGACGCGGGGGTGGTTGGTCGGTATGACGGTTCCTTTATCTCGGATTGGACAAGCCGACCTTCCTTCTCTACGACGGCTTGTGATCAACAATCTATCGACGTTAAGTCAGCTTTATTTTAAGCAAGAGATAGCCTCGAGATGGTCTTTAAAGGGTTTTGGGGGAAGGTTTTTTATGGTTGAAAAAACATTAAATAGAAGATATTTTTCAATTGTTTATAAAAAATATTTCGACCGGAAGTTTTACTGGAGCCTATGCGTAGAACATTTGTTTTTTTTTCATTTCCCTTTTGCTGCTATTGGGGTTAACATCCGTTTGGTTTCTCTTTATTCGGTTGTGTGGCGGATTGAATTTTGGTGAACCTTGCGAATCGGGAGATATCTATATTTGTGTAATAACATTATGTTTTTGGTAAAAAATAACATTTCCTCCTATTATTCCTACCATAATGAACTGAACCCTCATTTTATGTCCGTTTTTTGCAATGTTTTATTTTTCTTACACCCGTTATTTTAAAATACTAAATATATATTCTAAAGTTTTTATTTGTGAGAATGATTAGTTTTAAAGTGGGGCTCGTTTTACAATTTAGTATAAATTGGATCCTCCTTTTATGACCGAAATTTAATTTTTTCGTCGACGATTATTAAAATCTGACGGTTTTATTTTAGAGTACCCAAGCCAAAAAAAAAAAAAGAAAAGAAATAACAACAACAAAAGTAATCTTCAACTTTTACTCGTAAAATTCCTACCATAAAATTAGGCTTGGCATTATCTGATCCAAGCCTAATTTATGGTAGGAATTTACGAATAAAATGTTGAAGTGTAAATGAACCCCCACTTTAAAACTAAGCATTCTCACAAAATAAAAAAAAAACTTTTAGAATATACACATTGAAAGTGAATATTAACAAAAATAAAGAAAATATATTAAGTATTGTTAAAATAACGGGTGCAAGAAAAAATAAAACATTTATTGCAAAAGCACGGACATAAAATGAAGGTTCAGTTTATTTTATGGTATGAATATACGAGGAAATTGTTCTTTTTTACCATGTTTTTAACAATACAGCGCTAGTTTTCTTATATAATAAAAACATAACAAAAAAATAGGGTATTTGTGGGTGGGGAATGGCCAGGATCAAGTTAATGGATTTCAGTTATTTTAATGGGAAAATTGATTTGATATACGAGAAATTGATCAGAACGAATTTTAATGCGTAAGTTTAAGGTAGCGAATTATACAGATTTTTGACAAACAAAAATTCAATATTTGCTAAGGAAAAAAAAAATGAATTCTTAATGAAAAGTCAAAGATATTTTTCTTTTATGTTTTATCTTCTCATTAACTCTTGTCTTTTTCTTGTTCTTTTTTTTTTTGCTTTTTTTAATCTGTTTACACTCGAAAAAAAAGGAAAAGAAAAACAATGAAAATGTTTTTATATTGTCATTTTATTCAAATTGAACACGCAAAAACATCGTCTTTTTTTATAGAAGTTTTTACATCATACAACCCTAATGGATGCTGTGATTGTTATTGTAAACAAACTCAAAAATTTTTGTTATTGTGGTTTATTCCCCTTCGCCCTTTAGAGTATCAGATTCAGGTTAGTTAATCTAGCCCAGTCTCTTCATATATATATATATATATATATATATATATATATATATATATATATATAATATAATTATCGGTTCTCTGATTCGTTTACCATTCTGGTACCCATTGTTACCATCTGTCAGCCTTCTGTTTCTTTCTCTCTCCCGCTATATATATATATATATATATATATATATATATATATATATATATATATATATATATATATATATATATGAACTGATATATGGTTACAACAGAAAGCCACAATTATTTTTATGATAGAAATCATACTTTAAGAATGAAAGCACTCATACACACACAAAAAAGAACTCGAGTAATTTTTTTTTTGTGTGGCGACTTTCATTCTTATTAGAGTATGATTCCCCGTTTATATATATATATATAATAATATATATATATATATATATATATATATATATGAAAGTAAGTAAACAAAACGTGTGTTTTATTTGATTTATGGCCTTTTTAGCCGACAATTTTTGGAGGATATGTGCTTAATTGAAGTCATACTAATTTTGAAAATTAATTAGTTAATAATTAATGAAATTTAGGCGGGCATATATGTTCAAATATTAAGGCTAAAACAGATCGAGAAAATTGTTTAGCCGTACATTTGAACATATATGCCCGCCTAAAATTCATTAATTATTAATTAATTTAATTTTCAAAATTAGGATGACTTCAATTAAGCACATATCCTCCAAACACCACACACACACACACACACACACACACACACACATATATATATAATATATATATATATAATATGTGTGTGTGTGTGGTGAGTGTGTGTGTGTGTTAATAAAGTACGAATCCCAGTATATATTATATATATATGCGTGTGTATATGTGTATATATACACATGAACACTCTCTCTCTCTCTCTCTCTCTCTCTCTCACACAACACACACACACACCATATATATATATATATATATATATATATATATATATATATATAGTCATCTACAGACACCGTGTTTCGACGTATCACGTCACTTCAGTGTAGCTATACATTTGCAGGCTACCTCCAGCCGGGATGGAAACCCGACTGATTTATCATCAGTCAGGTTCGTTACCGCTCGGCTATCATCAGTACCTACAGACTGCGAAAAGAACTTTATCTGATAAATACATACATATGTATATATGCAAAGGCCGTCAGAGAGTGCTCCATCCGTATTATAGGAGAGCGTCGCTTTTTACGCTTACTCGGCGGTCGTCAGCGAAAATCCCCTCCAAAGTGCTCAGAGGTGATATAGCTCTGCTGATGAGACATAATATGCCGAAATGTACATGCGGAGATCGACTTTTTCTCGATTTGTTTACGCCTTTACATTTAGACTGATATGCTCGCCTAATGTATATATATATATATATATATACCCGCACAAAAATTAAGCCCCACCATTTTTTGGTAGATTCAAAATTGACATGAGTCACAAAATGGTATTTTTGATATTTTTACAAATATCTGGAAATGTATGAAATTAGAATTATCGGTAAACAAAAAAATAAAAAAATAAAAAATAAAAAATAAAAAAATTACACCGAAATGCTTATTTTAAAGACAAATTTGCAAGGAAAATAGTTTATGATACAATATTTCCAGATTTTTGCTTTTTATTGAGAATTAGAATATGAGATATGAGCGAGCTTCAGATACGCTTATGTTAATAAGTTAAATAAAAACATTTTCCAAAGTTTCCAAAGTGGGCTAACGCCTGCTTCTTGCTTTTTTCAACGTAAGACCTTTTTATTTTTAACATTTTAACTCCTGGCCAACGTTGGGTAGCTCTACTAGTATTACAATAAGCAACTGATGAAATTAATCTATACATATATAAAGGGCAGTTGTGTGTATATGTATGTCCGGGGAAAACTTCGAAAATAAAACAATTAACGACAAAGTAAATATATATACACATTAAATATCACCAGGGCTTGGTTTTTGAGCAAAAATAATGAAGATTTGATTTATATTCGTGAAGATAATTAAAAAAAAATCCTTTAATATTTTAGATAGTAGACATTAACATTTCATTTCAGATTTAAATGGGGCATCCCACGATGATTCAACTCACAATTCAGTAATAATAGATCTGCGGGACTAACTTAAGAAAAATCCCCCTCTACCCAGGCGAGGCCGGGTAGCCGCTGCTAGTATTACAATAAGCAACTGATGGAATTAATAACAACTAAATGAGGAGCCAATTGTTTATAGTTCCTCATTCGCATTATCTGATATTTATTTCAATCATGTTGAATGAGACAGGAACAAAATCTGATAATTATTCTAATTGGTTTTATTAAGTTGAAGCCAGTTTAGCTCAGTCGGTAGTGAATCTGTCTAGGAATCGCAAGGTCCTGGGTTCGATACTGTTGCGGGATGTAAAGTGTTATAGGTGATATACCCTATAGACTAATGGAATGCGCCGACGGTTACTATAAGTAACAGGGACAATTATGGCTTGTAGAGTAAGCCAATGCGAGTCAGCTCATAACTCTATTGTCGGACGTAATTCCCACTTCTCTGTACTGTAATTGTCTATTCTTTTGTTAATACATTTTCCTACATTTGTTACCCGTCGTTTTGTTCTTATTTGACCCCTTAAAACCACACAACATAAAGTGAATTACCTCGTCAGGCTACAGTGAACCCTTGCAATCGTCCAGTCACCCCGTGTTGGTTGGAGTGGTTTAGCCGCTGAAGAGGCATAAAGGCCGAGGCAATTTCATTCGAGGGCGAATCACTTTTCTTTGACGGCTCCGGGACAAATTAATCGCGTGTGTCCAGCAGGCCATCCCCCAAGAAACACCTGCCCTCCTCGATTTAAAATGGCAGGGTTGGGTTTATTGCCTGGTGCCTGAGGCGCCCCAAAAGAGGAATGCCGACAGGATTCACGCATTTTTTTTTTTTTACTAGCCATCGTATAAGCTTCGGTTTGTGCGTCGCTTCCCACTTTAAAAAAAGACATTGTGTCACATCCTGACCGAATTACCGTTCTTATCTGTGAGAAAATAAAAGATGCAAATGGATAACTACACAAAAGATAATCCCCACCCCCTTTCCAAAACCGTTTTCGTTCACTACTGAATCATCTCACCGCCACTTAAAAAAGAAAAGAAAAAGAAAACAAGATGTCCTCGATCATTTACCTCCTTTTTAGGAGAGCACTTTCGTTGTGCAATCTACAATGGAGTTACTTCCCCTTGAAAGTATGTAAACCCATTCATTTCGACACTGTTTTACAACAACAATAACACATTTGCAGTCTTTTACGATTGATTAAAATTTCTTTTTCTTTTTTTGATTTAAGAAAATGTTTCTGATTTGAATTTTCTTTAGTATTTTCTCAGTTTCCCGCCGACTGAAGTGCCAATTAATTGTACATGAATTATCTTTCGCATCTTTACGGACAGCTGTTGAGTTTGGGAGGTGTTCTTGCTGTGGGGTAAATACTTTTATTTATTTGTTTATTTGTTTAAAAAAGAGGGAACAGGGGGGAGGGGGGATTGAGGGGAATATCGATTCTTTTCAAAGACACAAAATTGCCCATTCTGTATAAAAGAGCCGCCGCTAGACAAGAGCATTGTTCCACGCATTCCAATTGTCGATTCCATACTTTTTGCGTTGTACTCGCAGACTTTAAAGAATATTGATATTTTTTCAAATAGAAATCAACGAGACGCCAAGCATCATTCTCATCATCCCTATCCTCCTCATCATCATCCTCATCATTTAACCTTGATTAGACAACAAGTCTAAGAGTACGAAAACTCTGAATTCAAACCACTTAAACTCCGCTTAAAAAATTGATGTTGCGTCACATCCTGCTTGGTATATATATGCTCCCCATCCTCCTGGGATTGAGCACTTTGGAGGGTATTTCGCTGATGACCACCAACTAAAGCGTAAAACGCAACGCTCACCTATAAAAGGGATGGAGCATTCTATGGCGGCCTTACATACATACAGATGTGTGTATTAAAGCAGTTAAAATCCCTTCGAATTCTGTGGGTGGCGATAGCCGAGCGGTTAAGCTGTCCGACTGATGCTGACTAGATCGGAGTTCTATCCGGCTGTAGGTAGCTCACAAAATGTCTAGCCACACTGAAGATACTTGATATATATATATATATATATATATATATATATATATATATGTGCGTGAGCCAGGCGCCTCAATGCCAGCATGTTCTTTTATTCAAAAACTTGCGTCGTCTTAATCATTGACGCAGACGAGTGTTAGTGTCGCTTGAAAAAAGAGAAAGGATAAGAAAAGAAAAAAAAAAAAAAAAAAAGAAGAAAAGAAAAAAAAATAGAAAAAGAAAAGAAGAAGGGCACCTCCCGTAGTGTAATGGTTAGCAAGCTAGATTTGCAGACCTTTGATAATGAGTTCGATTCTCATTGGGCGCCCCATACTTCTGGCCTTGTGCATCACTAAGCCAAGCTTAGTAAATAACTATATATAAAAATCATCCTGAAAAATCCCGTCATGTCTTATTTTGCAGGTAGGTCTTATTTTCAAGGAAACACGGTAGATGTAAAATTATAAAAGAGTTGCATCTTTGGAAAAGTACCGAATAGTGTAAATCAGATATTATAAAAAATGTGGTTATTTCCTAGTTGAGTAACATGAGTGACCCAGAAAAAACAGAACCCAAATTATCTATTTTCCCATTAAACTAACGCTAAACCCTAACCCTAACCCTTGTTGGAATTAAACTAAAAAAAAAATTAATATTAACAATTTTATTACAAAATTTGTAGGTTCTGTTTTTTCTGGATCACCCGGTAATATTATGTTAGGGTTAGGGTTTAGGGTTAGGGTTTGGGTTTGGGTTTAGGGTTAAAAATGTCTATATGAATTAAACCAGTGTAGTGTGGTGGCTCTCATTTTGGAATGGAGTGATGATGTGTATTATCTTATTATAATGGAGATTATGTGTTTGTTTGTCTGAAACCGAAACTATGTCACTACTCAGGTCACAATTCCCTTAGTTATTTGTCACATTATCCACGTTTTTATATTTTTTATTTCAAACTCAATTATTAATAAAATTATTTCTCTGAATGTTTGAGATGAGGCTTGATGATTAGTATTATCTGCGTTATTCGGACTATTGTCCTCATCTTCATTGTTATCTGTACAATGTTTCGGTCGATATGCCCTCCGACCTTCTTCAGGTATTTCTTTTCGGACTCGGGAACCTTCTTTTCGGACTCGGGAACTTTCTTGTCGTATTCGGGTGCCATCATGGAACTTTGAACCTAACCCTTTATTTAGTCCACGGGGGTATCCTGTTCTTATTCCGCTAATCATAGCTTAACGCCCCTACCCCAGCTATGGTTAGCGGAATGAGAACAGGATACCCCCGTGGACAGGATAACGTCGTGGACTGAATAAAGGGTTGGGTTCAAAGTTCCGTGGTGGCACCCGATTACGACAAGAAGGTTTCCGAGTCCGAGAAGATTCCCGAGTCCAACAAGAAATACCTGAAGAAGGCCGGAGGGCATATCGGCCGAAACGTTGTACAAATAACTATGAAGATGGGGACAATAGTCCGAATAACGCAGATAATAGTAATTAATAAAATTGTTTTACATTATCAATACTGTTGGCCTTAATTTCATACTAATTACATGCAATTGGATTTATATATACAACAAAATAGCAGTTTACAGTGAGAACGGGAAGGCTAATTTGCATATTGAGATTAAAAATTTGATTTTAATAAATATGTGCTTAGTATTATTGATTTGGTTTTATCTTAATGAATATGAGCAAAAATCTCGGGGATAAATAAGGGAGTGATGGTAGGTGTGGCGCTCCCCCTCAGACGTCAAAACAATCCCCTTGGTCTAGCGCTATTGAAAAGGGGATAGACCCCCTCGCTGATAGGCTGATACAGACTTTAGGCTGCCCCGACGACTTTATTATATAAATTATATTATATATATATATATATATATATATATAGTCATCCACAGACACGTGTTTCGACTTATCAAGTCTCTTCAGTGTGGCTAGACATTTTGTGAGCTACCTACAGCCGGGATAGAAATCCGATCGATTCAGTATCAGGCGGACAGCTTAACCGCTCGGCTATCGTCACACACTGAATGCGAAGGGGATTTTAACTGTTTTAATATATACATCTGTATGTATGTAAAGGCCGCCATTGAGTGCTCCATCCTTTTTATAGGAGAGCGTTAGGATATATATGGGGAACATTTTTCTGTTATGCATTTCAAAGTATTGATGATTTTCCATCTGATGAGACTGGATTTTGGGGAGCTTTGTTAAATCAACTTAGATTTATAAAGGCCCACATTTTGGTCGAAATAAATTTATTATGGAATAACGGTGTTGAGTTTTTCCTTCCTTTCAAAGATAAATATTGCACTGTATATAATCTAAAAAGATTATTATACATTGGGCTCTTTTTAGTGATTTAAAGATTCACTGTATTTATACATACTGGATCATACAATAATAATACAGTGTGTCTTTGAAATCACATATAGAATCATCCCTTACTACCAAGTTTTGGATACCTCTCATCATATATATATATATATATATATATATATATATATATATATATATATGTATGTTGTGTGTTGTTTGTGTGTGTGTGTGAAGGTATCCGAAACTGGTAGTAAGGGATGATTCTACATGGGATCTTCAAAATCTCACTGTATAATTATATTGCATGTTTTAGTAGGTGCAATACAAGGATTTTAATAAATCCCTAGAGAGAGCTCAATGCATAATAATCTATATTTTAGATTAAATACAGAGCAATATTTACCTTTGAAAAAAAGGAAAACCTCTTTCTTTCAAAGTTAATATATATATATATATATATATATATATATATATTATATATATATAATTTTTTTATCTCATCTTTTTTTTCTTTGGTTGTGTTTGTTTGCTGGATGTGCTATCAAATTCTGTGGGTGAAGATTCATTCTCGAATTTCTGAACAATATTTTTTTTTTGGGGGGGGGGGTAGGGAAAGGAAAAAGGACGTTTGCCATTTTATGTTGGAATAAATTTGATGTGCCGATCGATTGTTATACAGTAAATAGGTTTTCTATTTTCATGGAATTTGGCAAATTCTTTCTTGTTGGATTGAATGAGGAATTGGAAAGGCGCGATTTCTGATTTTCTATTTTTGGATTTTAGCTCAAAGAAATTCGCAATCGCGAGTGGAAATAGATCTTTTGATAAATGGCTGATGTAATATATATATATATATATATTATATATATATATATATATATATTATATATATTAATATATATATGTATATATATATATATAAGAAAAAGAAAGGTAAAATAAATAAAAAAGTAAATACGAATAAGTAAATAAAAAGTAAATAAGTAAATAAAAAATAAATAAATGAATAAAAATTAATACATAAAAATAAGAAAAATAAATAAACGGATAAGTTAATAAAAATTTAGAAAAATAAGTAAAAATAAATAAGATAAAAAATAAATAAAATAAATGAATAAGTTAATAAAAATAAATAAATAAGATAAATAGATAAAATAAATAAGTAAAATGAAATAAATAAATGAAAAATAAGTAAATAAGTAAATAGATAAAATTCACTTTGTCATTTAATTAGTAAATAAAAAATAAAATAAATAAAAAATAAAAATAAAAATAAAATAAATAAATAATTAAAATAAGTAAAAAAAAAATAAGTAAAAGTAAGTAAATGAAAAATAAAATAAATAAATAAGATAAATAAATAAAAAATATAAGTAAAAAAAAATCTGACATTAAAAAGCGACGACATTTGTAAAATCTCGTCTAAACAGGCGTAGAGACAATTTCCTCTTCCAATTTTTGTTCGATTCTTTCAATCAATTTCAAGATGGCCTTTAGCGTCTCTCGTCAATTGTGGAATAAATGAATCAAGAAGAGCAAGTCTTGTGGGTTAGAGAATTAGCATCTTAATTGCTTTTATGGCAAAAATGGAGGCGGGAAATCAGCCAGGAAAATGGATGGATTCCAATTGGAAAACAAAAAGGGACAATAATGGACGTTCCCTTCTTGTTGATAAGGATTTGATAAGACATATTTACTTGTCTTATTGGTGTAAGCGGCAAAGAATCGCTTGTACTGTGCACGGGAGACCCGGATGGGACAAGACGGAATTTGCATAAAAGGTAGCCGAGCCATAATAAAAACGGACGGTCGCTGACACTAGTAGTCAGCAACAAAGCGAGAGAGGTGAAATTCGGCGACTACTGTGTTTTGGGTGAACAAGAACGAAGTGAAAGGAACGAGCTCAGTTGTGTGTCATTAGCATAAAAATAATAAAACACTCAGTTTTAATTATATAAAAAAAACAACCTTGACACAATCGTGCCGTGCACGAGAGACCCGGATGGGACGAGACGGAATTTGCATAAAGTGTAGCCGAGCCCTGATAAAAACGGATGGTCGCTGACACAGACAGTCAGCAACAAAGCAAGTGTCTGTGTGAGAGAGGTGAAATTTGGTGACTACTGTGTTTTAGGTGTCCAAGAAGGAAGTGAGAGGAACAAGCTCGGTTATTACAGAAGAATGCTGAATGAAAGGGATTACTGTTGTCAATTGAACAGACTTCAGTTGGAAAACTTTTTACATGACAAAAATCTCTCTGTATTTCTTAGTGTCAGTCATATCTATGTATCAATGTATTGTGATAGTGTGAAGGAGTGTCTAGTATGCTTTGGTATTCCCGTCGATAATTGGGAATCCCTGACTGTTGGCGTTTTTGTATATAAGGCGTGTGTCAAATGACCACTTCTACTTATAGACTCGTCGATAAACATGTGACCAACCTATTGACCAACCACTGGCAGTATTCTGCTGCTGATATTATTATTTATACTGGCTGTTCTGGTCATACCTACTCAGAGCTACTTGAACCTTCGTTGACAACGGAACATAGGATTATATCACTGGGCCTTTTGACACTACGTACGATTACATAACCCAGGACTTATTTACTTACCAAAGGATTCTATAGTTCAGGACTTACTTACTTTAAGTCCTTTTCAACTGACCAAGGATGGCGGCCAGATACTTAACACTAACATCTGATCGTGGGCAATGGAGGACTGCGATATACAGAGGTGCAGAACTGATTGAAGCTGCAAAAGTGGACCGAGCAAAACTAAGGAGAGAGTGCCGAAAACGAGAAACTCTGCCAGCCAATTTTGGTGACGTGTGGATCTGTGAGGAGTGTGAACGGGCCCTATTGTCAAAGGTGGGCTTGGTCAATCATATGAAATCACATGAGAGCTACCCGACTGCGATTGTTGTCTCTACCATGACACACTCTAAGACCCAGCATGATCCCCGACATGAGGACAATGATGAGTATACAACACCTGTCGACGCATTCAACACCAATCGTTATATGTCTCAGATATGTTCAAGGGTATGTAGGTCTTTGGTGGGATTAAAAAGTCACGGACGAGCCCACAAACGGACAATGGATGAAGGAGTGGCAGTCGCCTGGCAATAAGTTGCGATCCCTACTATCTATCTATCTTAATTCTGTCGATTAACTGGGTTATCTAGATTAGTGAAATATTACTCGTTTATTTTAATTTATTTTTATTTACTTGTTTTTATTTATTTATTTATTTTTATTCACTTACTTATTTTTTATTTACTTATTTTTACTTATCTAAAAAAAATATTTTTGGTTTAAACTCCACTTAGGATGGTCACTACTAGAATAGGCTCAGTCCTAATTAGTGATCTATTTCAATAATCTATCTGTCTGTCTGTTAGGTTCAGACCAAACGAGATCTAGAGTTACTCCCTTTGATCAATAGGGGTTTGATGGGAACCCAGAAGTGGGGTTTCCGCGATGACCCTTTTGGATTGGGGTTCGTGCAGTCATGACGTATATGCACAAAACGGTTGAGCTAATTAAGTCAATTTTAGGGTAGAAGCATTCTCTACTCTGTGTTAAATAAAACCTTGTTAATTTCTATCAACCTGGTCTTGTATTATCATTCAGTGATCCGCATTTTATCTGTAAGTAAAGATATAACTATCACAGACTGTTCATCTCTCTCTCTCTCTCTCTCTCTCTCTCTCTCTCTCTCTCTCTCTCTCCCTGTGTGTGTGTGTGTGTGTGTGTGTGTGTAAATAATGAGATGTAGAAAAAACCCAAATTAATTGGAATTTGGGATGACGTGTGAAAGACTGACCTGTTGGCTTCTGATTAGTCGAAATTGCCAACAGGGCGAAGAGTGGAAGGCAAATGGCAAGGTTGAGAGGGTTGAATAAAAGTTTTCAAAGGAGACAGAAGTGAGAGTCTGGCTGAGGCGTTCAAAGGAGACGTATCGCAATGGTGGTATATCTGTTCGAGACCCAAATCTCCAACTTGGATTTGAAATAATGAAGTCTTGTATTCGTTATTAAAAACTATGTAATAGAGGAAATTGGCTGGTATATAGATGACGTGTGAAAGACTGACCTGTTGGCTTCTGATTGGTCGAAAAGTGCCAACAGGGCAAAGAGTGAAAGGGAGATAGTGAGAGGAGTGAACCAGTTCGAAGTTATCGAAGGGGGTGGATGTGCGAGTCTGGCTGTGAGAGTTATGGAGGAGACGCATCGCAATGGTAATGTGGCTGTTCAAGACCCAAATCTCCAACTTGGGAAAAACAGAGCTCAAGTTTACTTATGCACCAATGTTGTGTTTATACACAATAAAGATGAGGATAACAGACCAAAATATCAAAACTATAACATAAGATTGTTTTAAAATTTTGAGCAAGAGACAAAAAATCTATTCTTAAAAGTAATTGGTAATTTGCTTGAAGCATTGTTACGTATGTTATAATATATTAATGATTTGAAGGCAATTACAATGCGTATAAAAGATAAAAACAAAAAGATGTTATTTTTGTCTTATCGATTTCGAAGTAGAAACTTCATGTTCAGAGGTGAATATCAAAAATGTACGTGTATAAGTTTTTTTTTGTGGTTATATATTTTTTTCTTCTTTTTTTTCTTCTTTTTTTCTTTCTCCTCCTTTCTTTTTTCTTCATGTTATGAATGAAATGGGCGAATAACTGTAATTTCTTATTATTTTGAATATCTGTTGAGAACGAATGTTTGAACCCCTACCTTGTGTATGTATCCAATATTGTCTGTTTATCTTCCGGTGAATATTGCAACAATGTAGCCATGTTGGATTCAAAATAAAAACGGTCACATAGAAAAATTCATATATTTAGCTTTTATTTTATTTGATTAAAAAAAAAAATTTTTGATTTTTTCTTTTCCACATTTTTATATATATAAAGGGCAGTTGTGTTTATGTGTATGTCCGGAGGAAAATAAAAAAATAAAACAATTAACGACACAGTAAATATATATATATACACATTAAAAATATCATCAGGGCTTGGGTTTTGAGCAAAAATAATGAAGGTGAAGATACTTAAAAAAATAAAATAAAATTTAAATGATAATAGCATAGATTATTTTTTACATTTAATATTTTTAAATAGTAGACATTAATTTTATTTTTCAGAGTGGCTGGATCAACGCTTCGTCTTTTGTTTTTACATAGGGATTTTAATGGGGCATACTACGAGGATCCAACTCACGATTCAATAATAATGGATTTGTGAGACTAATTCCCCCCCCCGCCCCAATACCAGGCAACGCCGAGTAGCCGCTTCTAGTTTTCTATAAAGCACTGAATAACTCTAATTAGACGGAAGTGGATAATTGTTTCGAAAGATTTTTCTGAAGATTTCAAAGTTTTAGAAGCAAAGAATTTACGTATGAATCTTTTTGTCTTTTAAGATTTTAATTGATTTCATTTTTTTTCTTCGGGTTATACACGAATGATAAATTAAAATATGCAATTTATAAATCGATAATTTGAAACATTCACGACAAAGAAAAAATAGTTTTTTTTTTTGCAAATCAGCTCAAGGAGACAATGGGCTACAGCATTAAAAAAATGAAATGAAGTTCGATCAGACGAGGTTTTGTGTTCAGTATAAATTGGTTTATTCGGAATAATTATTTCGTCTCTTATTGCTTTTTCATAACATTTTCCCCTAACAACTATTAAAAAAATAATAACAATAACCACAACAACAATAATAATAGGTTAAACTTGCAAATCGTCGTCAAAATTAAAACGGAAACTTATTTGGTGGTGATCAATGATCTATTATTATTCAATGAAATTTCAGAAGTGACTATTACAACTAATACTACTAATGTTTGTTATTATTATTATTATTATTATTATTATTATTATTATTATTACATTTAATAATATTATTGGGTTATATTTGCAAATCGTCGTCAAAATTAAAACGGAAACTTATTTGGTGGTGATTCCCGACAGTTTAACTACAGTGTATGAATGAACGAACTTTTTTTGCGAATTGGGTTACGGTTTAGGGGTTTGAGGATTAAGGTTGTTTTTAATTACGTATTGCTTAAAAAAAAACAAATTACTATACATTTAATTAACCATTGAAATTAATTATTGCATCCAACGGTAGACACATTAGTCTCAGTTGTTTGTGTTAGTATTGAAATGTATAATTTCAATTAAACTTGGTTTAAAAAAAATATTTTTCAACATTAAATGTATAGTAATTTGGTTTTTTCATTTTTATATACTAACATTCCCATAATCGTTTGTTTTTCATGAAAAGTATAGGCATATTTCCATACCATTCCAATAAGAAGTCCGTCGCAGACGACGATGACGTCACTCCATGTTGTTCAACAGTTGTGGACCCTCTGGTGGCTAGTTAGTTCAATTCTGGACTTGGAGATGCGGTCACACACATTGCAAGGGAAATTTCCCATCTGCATTTGGTGGTTCATGACGACGAAGACGTCGTCGCTCTGCAGCCCTGTTAATCTCGATATTGAGCTGCTCAACTCCTGTTCGGCACGTGTCTCACCAACCCTGTCTGTTGGAGGCCAGATCTTCCAGGCTTGAAGGAATGGTGGTGCATGTCTTCAGCGTTGTCTTAATATGGTCTTTTCCGACTATACCCTGTAGTATACCCTCACTCTACAAAGGAGTGTTCTGGGTATGACCCAAAATTGGATCTGATGGTGAGGCTTCAGTTCTGGAACTCTAGGAGTAATAACAATGAAGGGGCACTCAATACCTCTTCATTGTCAATACTCCCAGGTCGACCAGGAGTCGTTGTACCTATTAGTCCCACCTATGGGTAAAATAGATTTTGTTGTAGAGTAGACACACTAACCCCACAAGATGGATTGGTCAGAGGAATATTTAGCGGAGAGCTCTCTGTTTTAGGAGAGCAGCTTAAGATCAACTTAAGAGCAACTTACGAGTAACTTACTGTGGCGTAATTATCATGTTCTACGGAGAATTTAGGGATTGAAAGGAGAAAGAGGAAGAAGGAATAAGAACAAATTATGGTTTAAATTTGGAAGAGTAAACACTAAGCGGTGTGCCAGTAATTTGAACGAAGAATGACCTCGGAAATAGATTTAAAAATAAAAACGGAAGTTCCGGGTTTTGAACGGAAACGGATGTGATGCCGGAACGAGAAACGGGAGAGGAGAACATCTGTCTCTTTTTCGGAAGGGCTTGGTGGAAGTTAGACGGGGCCTTCCTGGTTCCCCCTATAGGTTTCATACAGTAGTAGCAAACATGGTTTACGACCGGATAATTTGACCGTGTCCTCTCTCTCACTCTCTTTCTCTCTGTCTTTCCTTCTCTCTGAAAAAGAACCCACAAGCCGAGAGATAAATACAAAGCCCCTTGTGCCTATAAAACTTGCGTGTATGTTGTTTCTGAACAAACGACTATTACTACTACTTGAGTTTGGCCTATGGTACAAATATCTTTCTGGTACTGTGACCATCGTTCTGTTACATTACGACTAACCGTCATTTACCTTATTCGGTGTATTCAATCGTGTACCTTATTTCTTCTCGGAAATAAATCATCTTGTTATTTTCATTGAGACACCATTAATAAATAAGACGTATTCTATGTATTAACGATTTTGACTTTGAATTAAATACTCATTGATGAACTTACGCAATTCCTGGGGGTATTGTGACGTAAGCAGTGACAGTTTCGGTTACAGACATATACCGATTCTCCATTGTAATAAGAATATCAAATAGAATGTTGGAATATTTTAGAATATAAGGTGTGCTCCAATTCCCCACCCGGATTTACAGACTAGCCAAGGTCACGTGGTTTATTCCTCCGGCCGATCACTAGCTATATTGCATGGCTGATACACTACTTAAACCCTCACACTGGCCATAATTCTAATTATACTCAATGAGGAGAGACTTACAATACTCAGGATTACCAGACGATTACAAATACTCAGGACTCTTTACCAAGGATCCAGTTCCACTGGACAAGCGCGCTGGTTTAGAGCCTACAGGATGGCCCAAGAGATTGTAACAGGTTATGGGCCCAGGAACTGAGGACTCCTTACCAGAAGAACCAAAGGATTGATTACCGGAGGACTCTTTACTAAGGATCCAATTCCACTGGACAAGCGCTGTGGCTTAAGACCTACAGGATGGCCCAACAGATTGTACCAGATTATGGGCCCAGGAACTGAGGACTCCTTACCAGAAGAACCAAAGGATTGATTACCGGAGGACTCTTTACTAAGGATCCAATTCCACTGGACAAGCGCTGTGGTTTAGAGCCTACAGGATGGCCCAACAGATTGTAACATAGAAAATGATCAACTATCCCGGGCAACATAGATTAGTATTGCTTGACTCTCTGACAGAGAGCAACATTTTGCAAAAGTCTTTAATATATTTTTTCATTCAGTGTCAAAATGTTATCAAGATAATAATTGAATAAATAAATAAATAAATGAATAAGTAAAAATAAGAATGAAATGCACGTCAGTGGAATTGATTAATTTCAGACGTGAGTTGAAAGAAGTTCGATGCCTAACCACAGAAAAAACAAGAAAACATTTCATGAATTTCTTTAATTCTCAGTAAGAAATTATGGGTTGGGTTAGGGTGGCTCTAATTCTACCCGTCTGGGTGGCCTAATGTCGCTATCAGCCAGACGGCGAGGGAGTATATCCCCCTTTTGATAGCGCTAGACCAGGGAGATTAATGCTATATGATGTTTTTTTTGTATTGTCGACTATTCATGGGATAACACTTCTCTGATCTTCTATAATGTGTTCATAAATGTTTGTGTGAATGACACAGGTCTGGGCAAAGGTGTGAAGCATTAACGTACTATATTATGCTAATGTTGTTACCATAATATGTTAGTCAAGTAATAAATATCAGAAAACTCTGTAGTTTTTTTTTTTAGTTTCTTTTATTTAGACGTAGTGGTAAATTTTCAGGTGGGAGGTGAATTTATCTAGGTGTTTTGTAATTAAGTGTTGTTTAATGACACTAGTATCGGAGATATGGTATGAAAGATCGCCAGACGACTGGAAAAGATACAGATCCAAATAATGAAGAAGAGGTGCTCCGTGTTATTCAATAACACAGGCCTACAAAATAACTTGCTGCCAAAATACACACACACACACACACACACACACACACACACACACACACACATATATATATATATATATATATATATATATATGTGTGTGCTAGAAGGCAGTGGCTGAGGGTATTAATGTCCTGGGCATGACGTTAAACTATATCTGATGGTGAAGTTTCAATTATGGAACTCTGGGGAATGTGGAGTACCCTTTCATCACCATTACTCCTAGGTCCACTCTGACCCGGAGTGGTCGTACCTGTTAAAGTCCCATCTATGAGTTAAATAGAAAAAAAATGAGTTCTACAAAGTGTTTAAAAATTGATTTAAAAATAATTCAGTACCAATCAAGAATGAATAAAACAAAACGTCCTCGGCATAAAATAGCCCAACAAGGGTTGATATGCCTTAAAATACAACTAACCAACTAACTAAACAGAAAAGAGTTTCAAGGTTTCTTGTTTCACACAAGTAATTCAAGGGAATTTAATTTTTGGTTAATTGTTCAGATTTTGAATTTAATTAAAATAATAAATCTTTTAGTATTATTTGCATTATTCGGACTATTGTCCTCATCTTCATTGTTATTTGTACAACGTTTTGATCGATATGCCCTCCGGCCTTCTTCAGGTATTTCTTGTCGGACTTTTAGCAATGAAGAGTCCGACAAGAAATACCTGAAGAAGGCCGGAGGGCATATCGGCCGAAACGTTGTACAGATAACAATGAAGATGAGGACAATAGTCCGAATAACGCAGATAATATTAATCATCAAGCCTCATCTCAAACATTCAAAGAATTAATAAATCTTTTAATAGGTGGTATTGTTTTAAAATATATTCAAATATAATTATTGGTTATTTAGTTTGTAAAAGTAGTCAGTCACTAGTAGACAACTAGTAGTAGTAGTAGTAGTAGTAGTAGTAGTGGTAGTGACCAGTACTACAGTTCAAATGACAGAATCTGTAGTCGCTGAAGTGGAGATGTGCAAATCGATACAAAATACGTTCGCAAAACGAACTGATCGATCGTGCTGTATCCATGGCGGATCTGACATCCCACGCTCGCAAAACCCCCACCCATCTCTAACCACGCCCTTTTTTTTATTTACTCACACTTCCGCCCATGCTGTTACAACAGTAATTAGTTGAATTTCGCTTTTGTACATCCATTACTCCCAGTAGTAGCAATAATCTTATTATAATGGAGATTCTGTGTTTGTATGTCTGTAACCGAAACTATATTACTACTCAGGTCACAATTCCCTCAGTTATTTACGTCACATATAATAATAATAATAATAATAATAATAATAATAATAATAATAATACGACTGGGTTGGGAAGGTGATCCACTGGGAATTAACTTGGACATGGTTAAGAAAAGGAAACCTCAAAAGAGAAACTGAATCACTTATAATTGCCGCACAAAATAATGCCACAAGGACAAACTATATCAAAGCGAAAACCCAACAAAATAGTAAATGTAGACTTTGCAGTAATAGAGATGAGACTGTAAACCATATACTCTGCGAATGTAGCAAACTAGCACAACGAGAATACAAAACTAGACACGACTGGGTTGGGAAGGTAATCCACTGGGAATTATGCAAACAATTAAATTTTGACCATACAACAAAATGGTATATGCATAAACCAGAATCTGTTCTTGCGAACGGAACGCATACAATTCTCTGGGACTTTGAAATAAACACGGATCACCTTATCCCAGCAAGAAGACCAGACCTAGTGTTGATTAACAAAAAAGAAAGAACTTGTCAACTGGTGGATTTTGCAGTGCCAGCAGATCACAGGGTGAAGCTAAAAGAAAATGAAAAAATGGACAAATACTTGGACCTTGCCAGAGAACTAAAAAAGTTATGGAATATGAAAGTGAAAGTTATACCAATTGTAGTTGGTGCACTTGGAACAGTCCCAAAAGGATTGGAAAAGGGTCTGGAAAGTTTGGGAATCAGAGGAATGATTGAAACCATTCAGAACACTGCACTGCTGCAATCTGCCAGAATACTCAGAAGATTCCTGGAGACCTGAGGAGACTTGCTATCACTCAGACTCCAGTGAAAGACCATCAGCTAACACTGATGTGAAAAACTCGCAAGGAGTGAAATAATAATAATAATAATAATAATAATAATAATAATAATAATAATAATAATAATAATTTTGGTGGTTGGAAAAATACGAATTTTGTTATTTTCTTTATTGCAGATATTTTTCTCACTAGCAAATATATGCCCCCTCCGGGTGCAAGTATTTAAGTTTTAATATAATAAAATATCATGTTAAATTAGAAAGGCTAATGAAACTGAATAAGAATTCAGATAAAAATATTTGGAACAGAGGGGGTATGATTGAAAAATAGAACAGCTTTGAAACTACTTTCCATCATTTTTCCTTACTCCCATCTTTCATTGGTAAATTTTCCTAATTTAACTATTTAGTTAAAATAGGAAGTAAAGAATAATATTACAGTTATTTCTTCTTGTTAATGGATTTCTTTTAAGATTTATCCCCGAGTTTTTTGCTCATATTCAATAAGATAAAACCAAACAATTAGAAATCAATAATACTAAAGCACATATTTTATTAAAATCAAAATTTAATATCAATATGCAAATTAGCCTTCCATTCACACTGTAAACCTCTATTTTGTTGTATATATAAATACAATTGCATGTTATTAGTATGCGGATATGGTCAACAGTGTAAGTAATGTCAAACAATTTTATTAATAATTGAGGTTTAAATAAAAATAAAATCATGGAGAATGTGATGTAAATAACTAAAGGAATTGTGACTTGTATAGTAATATAGTTTCGGTTACAGACATACAAACCCACAATCTCCATTATAATAAGATATCTTAAAAGGAAGAAAGAAAAAAAAAGAAACTTAATTGAAATTTTGAGAGTTAAATGGAATTAAAGTTCCGTCAATCATTAATCCGTCAATCCATTATTCCATTAATATTTCATTTCCATTTGACCGAATAGATTATTATTTATTAATAAATTCCTGTGAGTCAAATATAGAAATGAATCTGACAATATGTAGAAAATAGAAAAACAAAGTATTCAAAAAAAAAAAAAAAAAAGGAAAAAAGATGAATTTATTTTTTTATGGTGAAGTCGACGTTTAAATTGATATTGTTGCGTTTCAATTCTTATATATTTTTCTACTCTTTGCGGTTGACTTGTGGGTAGATGACACAAAAGAGATTTATTCAAGTGTCTACATTTGGATAACAATTTGGTTTCTCTTCAACAATTTGTTGGATCTTTATTCAAGAAACAAACTGGAATTGTTTTTACCACCAAAAACTTTTTTTATTATTTTATTTGTTTTTTTCCCATTGAATTATTGCCAGTTTCCTGCTTTGGTTTCTTTGTTTAATGGCATATCAACCTTTATGGGTTATTTAATACCAACTCCATCCTTGTAGAGGAACAGTAGTGGTACTATTTAACTCATTGCTCGGGGATGAGGGTTTGATTTGTTTTCTATGATTAATGGCATATCAACCTCATGGGTTATTTAATGCCAATACGATCCTTGTAGAAGAACAGTAGTGGTACTCTTTAACTCATATCTATAAGAGGTGAGGGAATTCATATCTTTCCCAAAGGTATTAGTTCGAAAGTGAACGTAATGGCGTTACCGGATTTCGAAATTGCTTGCTACGATGTTGCAGTCCGGCACGTTAGCCACTACACTATGGGGACCCCCCCCCCGCAACAAGTTTATAAAAAGTATTATTTGGATTATTCGGACTATTGTCCTCATCTTTATTTTATCTGTACAACGTTTCGGCCGATGTGCCATCCGGCATTCTTCAGGTATTTCTTGTCGGACTCGGGGACCCTCTTTTTGAACTCGGGAACCTTCTTTTCGAACTCGGGAACCTTCTTGTCGTCATCGGGAGCCATCACGGAACTTTGAACCTAACTCTTTATTCAGTCCACTGGGGTATCCTGTTCTCATTCCGTTAACCATAGCTGGGCTACAAGTGTTAAGCTTTGTTAATTATTATTCTATGTTACTGTTGCCCTTCACTAGGATTGAAACTGCAGGCTAGATATAACTGTCACTTGGAACTGTCTTAACCAACGCCTTTATCCACTACGCTATGTGTAAAAAATTCAGAGAAAAAGTTTCTAAAACTAATGAGAATTGATTGATTTTGTGTAATTACCTGTGATTAATATCGTTTTATATTGAACTTGGTAAGAATAGATAAAGCTCTCAACTTTTAACTGATCTATTATTAACGCTGTGAACACAAGACCTTAACACTCAGTCCTGTGGTTCTATCTAACCACGGTGTTACCCATAGTTGGGAGATGAGGGGATTCATACCTTTCCCAAGGGTATGTCCGAAAGAGAATGTTGTAGCACGACTGGAGATCGAACTCGCTTACTACGATGTCGCAGTCCAGCACTATAGCCACAACACCACGGTGCCCCCCCAGATTGTAGAACATTAGGGGTCCCCATAGCTGGGAGAGGAAGGGGTTCATACCTTTCCCAAGGCTTGTAGCCCGAAAGTGAACGTTGTAGCATGACTGGAGATCGAACTCGCTTACTACGAAGTCACAGTTCAGCACGATAGCCACTACGCTACGAGTTCGGAGTTTTCGTCTTTCACTTTCCATTCATCGTCTAATAACGAAGTATTGTTGTAGTATTTTCTATTGAAGAAACTTGTTGGAGAAATCGAACATTTTTTGTTGTTGTCCAATTCAATTCTTTAACTGAAATGTAGATTCATTCATCATTATTGTTATCATCCTTTGTTACGGCTGCTTTGTATATAAGACAATTTTCATTCAAAAGACACATTTCCTTCTCCCCGTTCTCTCTCTCTCTCTCTCTCTCTCTCTCTCTCTCTCTCTCTCTCTCTCTCTCTCTATCTATATATCTATCTATCTCTGGTCGCAACCAGCATTTTGAAGTTCTTCTTCTTCTTCTTCTTCTTCTTCTTCTTCTTCTTCTTCTTCTTCTTCTTCTTCTTCTTCTCTCCCTGTCATGGTGTATTGATTAGCAAGCTAGATTCTCAGACCATTGTTAATGTGTTCGATTCTCTTTGTGACGCCTTGTGTCACATCGAAGCTAAGCTTAGTAATAGCTAACACACACACACACACACACACACACACACACACACACATATATATATATATATATATATATATATATATATATATATATAAAATATAATCCAAAGTCCAGAGAAGAAATCTTCCTTACGACACAAGAGTTTTATTTAAAAACCTGTTGCAGTTTGAGAGCTCAATGTGTGCTCTTAATGTTAGAGTCCCAGAGCAAATATATAAGTAAAGAAATAACAAAAAACTTAGAGATTTAGCATTATAGTCTATTTCAGGGAGCTTAGACAAATTGTCTAACTCTCCCGATCCATCAGATGAATCGGGAGAGTTAGACAATTTGTCTAAGCTCCGAAATAGACTATAATGCTAAATCTCTACGTCTTTTGTTATTCTTTACTTATATATATATATATATATATATATATATATATATTATACATATATATATATATATATGAGGCGCGTGGTGTAATAGTTAGAATCGTAAGAAATTGACTCGTCGAACAGAGTTCAAATCCTGGACGAGACTGTTTGCATTTCACATGGCGCTAATACCCTTGACAAAGGTATGCATCCGACTACTTTCCCACCAGCTATGAGTAAATAGTAGGGCAGACTGGGTTCTTTAACCACGTCTAGGAGAAGGAAAACTCTGAATTAAAACCTGCTAAACTCCGATTAAGAAATTGACCTTGTATCGCACCCGGTTCCTGCAGAGGGGTTGGTATATATATATATATATAGTTAGTCATCCACAAAGGCCGTGTTTCGACGTCTCATCAGTGTGGCTAGACTTAGTGGGCTACCTCGGTCTGAGTTCCTAACAACTGGGCCGTCAGTCACCTATTAGCAGGAGGTAGAATTTAACTGATTCATACATACATAGGTATATGGGGAGTCGATAGATTTTCCTATAATTTCACCAGTCATCATTTTTTTTTGTTTACACTGACAATTCCAACATTTCTGTCGAGCGATATCAGTTATTCCAGAATTGTCGTTCAATTCTTTGGGAATCTCTAATCGATTGGAATCAAAAGATCGCTGTTGTTCTGGGTTTAAAGAATTCCTGAGAAAGAACGAGACAAAATCTTCCTCTGAAAGCAACTTTGATCATGGACACATTTCAACATGGCTGATTCGCACGAACCTTAAAAAACAAAAAAAAAAAAAAAAAACAAAACAAAAAAAAAAAAAAAACAAAAAAACTTGTCGCTTTTAAGCGGCTAATAACAGTGTGTGAATTTTCTTCTCCTAAGTGGATTTGTCAAGTCAGTTTTCCAATGTTGGATTGTCTTCGGTTAAGCAGATTATTTTTGGCGAATCCTTTAAGTCTGTGGATTGCATTGATTCGCACCGCGTGGAACAATAACATTTATCTATCTATTTATTTATTTTTTTGCCGTATTCAGGTTAGTGAAAAGTCTGGGGCAAAAATGTCGGCTTTAGAATTTTCTTGAGATTTTTTAAACTTTTTCTTTATTGTTAGGGTTGTATCTTCTTTATTATTCTTATTGTTGGGTCAGTAAAATACGTTTATTCCTGTGTGTGGGGTTAAGTGGGGGAGAATCTTTCTGTGATTGGATATAGCAATCATGTGATGTGCAAAAAAAAAAAAAAAATTTGGCGCAAATACCCCCGAAAAATAAACAGATAGATTTCGGACAGTTCTAGGGTGCAGGTCGACCAGAAATTCTCTCCAAGAAATCATTAAATAAGAAGATACCAGATATCCTCTCCATCACAGTCTCTCAAACTTGACTCAATGCACTGGAAGGACTTTATATTGCTAGACATTGTTTTGTTTTTAAATAGATTGTTAGAATTGATTTTAATTAATTATTTCAATTTAATGACAATTTAAATTTAATTTTAGTTTTAATTCATTTATTTATTACTGTTAGTCTTAGAAATAAATGCTATACTAACACTTATGTTATTATACAGGGTCAGGCAAAATGATCTGACACATTTGTAGGTTTAATAAAAGGTAAATAAAGTAAAGAAGCAAAAAAGTGTTTTTATTTTTGAAAAGTACATATAATGCCATTTTTTTTCGTATAATGCCATTTTGTTTTGTTTCTTTATAATGCCATTGTTTTTCGTTTCTTTTTCAGTTGCTGCCATGAATTGGAGTCTTTAACCTTGGTTAGGTAACCGGTCATTGAAAGCGCGATGCTCACCAGTCCAATTCATGGCAGCAACTGAAAAAGAAACAAAACAAAAAAAAATGGCATTATATGTACTTTTCGAAAATAAAAACACTTTTTGTTTCTTTACTTTATTTGCCTTTTATTAAACCTACAAATGTGTCAGATCATTTTGCCTAACCCTGTACTTACCTTGTAAGTCTTTACTGACATCCCATCATGTCAGTCTAGCACAAAGATCATCATAGTAAGGAACCACACACAAACCGAAGCTCATACGTGGCTAGTGTTTAAAAATCGCGGTAATCACCTCGGCATTCCTGTTTTGAGACCCCTCAGGCACTGGATAATAAACCCAGCCCTGTCTCTTTAGACAAAAGGGGCAGGTGTTACCTGGGAGGATAGCTCCCTGGGATCACGCTAATTCCGACCAGCAAGTATTTACTGGCATCCTATTTTGTCAGTCGAACACATGAATCCTTATAGTGTGAAACCACGCACAAACCGAAGCTCATGCGTGGCTAAAGTTTTAAAAAACCGCGGGAATCACCTCGGCATTCCTGTTCTGGATTATAAACCCAGCCCTGTCTCTTTAGACAAGGCGGGTGCTGTCTGGGAAGAATGGGTCTATGGGATCAAGCTGATATTAAATATCTTACCAGTCCAATGGGGGAAGCAACATACACAGGCCCGAAGGCCACAGAGTAGATGTCTGCGTGAACACGACTGGAGATCGAACTCGCTTATACTACGATGTCGCAGTCCAGCACTATAGTCACAACACCACGGTGCCCCCCCCCAGATTGTAGAACATTAGGGCCCCATAGCTGGGAGAGGAAGGGGTTCATACCTTTCCCAAGGCTGTGTGTCCGAAAGTGAACGTTGTAGCATGACTGGAGATCGAACTCTTACTACATTCACAGTTCAGCACAGATAGCCACTACGCTACGATTCGGAGTTTTCGTCTTTCACTTCCATTCATCTTCTAATAACGAAGTATGTTGTAGTATTTTCTATTGAAGAAACTTGTTGGAGAAATCGAACATTTTTTGTTGTCCAATTCAATTCTTAACTGAAATGTAATTCATTCATCATATTGTTATCATCCTTTGTTACGGCTGCTTTGTATATAAGACAATTTTCATTCAAAAGACACCTTTCCTCTCCCGTTCTCTTCTCTCTCTCTCTCTCTCTCTCTCTCTCTCTCTCTTCTCTCTCTCTCTCTATCTATCTATCTATCTATCTCTGTGTCGCAACCAGCATTTTGAAGTTCTTCTTCTTCTTCTCTTCTTCTTCTCTCTTTCTCTTCTTCTTCTTCTTCTTCTTCTCTTCTCTCCCTGTCATGGTGTATTGATTAGCAGCTAGATTTCAGACCATTGTTATGTGTTCGATTCTCTTTGTGACGCCTTGTGTCACATCGAAGCTAAGCTTAGTGAATTACAACACACACAACACACACACACACACCACACACACACTATTATATATAATATTATATATATTATATATATAATAACCAAAGTCCAGAGAATAAATCTTCCTTACGACACAAGAGTTTTATTTAAAAAACCTGTCGCAGTTTGAGAGCTCAATGTGTGCTCTTAATGTTTAGAGTCACAGAGCAAATATATAATAAAGAAATAACAAAAGACTTAGAGATTTTGCATTATAGTCTATTTCAGGGAGCTTAGACAAATTGTCTAACTCTCCCGATCCATCAGATGAATCGGAGAGTTAGACAATTTGTCTAAGCTCTCTGAAATAGACTATAATGCTAAATCTCTACGTCTTTTTTTATTTCTCTTGATTACTAATATATAATACCTCTTTTCGTAGCGTAGTGCTTCGTGCGAACTGGACATCGTAGTTAAACGAGTTCGATCTCCAGTCATGCTACAACGTTCACTTTCGGACTACAAGCCTTGGAAAGGTATGAACCCCTTCCTCTCCCAGCTATGGGGACCCCTAATGTTCTACAATCTGGGGGGGGCACCGTGGTGTTGTGACTATAGTGCTGGACTGCGACATCGTAGTAAGCGAGTTCGATCTCCAGTCGTGCTACAACATTCTCTTTCGGACTAATACCCTTGGGAAAGGTATGAACCCCTTCCTCTCCCAGCTATGGGGCACCCTAGTGTTCTACAATCTGAGGGGGGCACCGTAGTGTTGTGGCTATAGTGCTGGACTGCGACATCGTAGTAAGCGAGTTCGATCTCCAATCGTGCTACAACATTCTCTTTCGGACTAATACCCTTGGGAAAGGTATGAACCCCCTCATCTCCCAAATATGGTTAACACCGTGGTTAGATAGAACCGCAGGACTGAGTGTTAAGGTCTTGTGTTCACAGCGTTAATAATAGATCAGTTAAAAGTTGAGAGTTTTTCTATTCTTACCAAGTTCAATATAAAATGATATCAATCACAGGTAATTACACAAAATCAATCAATTCTCATTAGTTTTAGAAACTTTTTCTCTGAATTTTTTACACATAGCGTAGTGGATAAAGGCGTTGGTTAAGACAGTTCCAAGTGACAGTTATATCTAGCCTGCAGTTTCAATCCTAGTGAAGGGCAACAGTAACATAGAATAATAATTAACAAAGCTTAACACTTGTAGCCCAGCTATGGTTAACGGAATGAGAACAGGATACCCCAGTGGACTGAATAAAGAGTTAGGTTCAAAGTTCCGTGATGGCTCCCGATGACGACAAGAAGGTTCCGAGTTCGAAAAGAAGTTCCCGAGTTCAAAAAGAGGTCCCCGAGTCCGACAAGAAATACCTGAAGAATGCCGGATGGCACATCGGCCGAAACGTTGTACAGATAAAATAAAGATGAGGACAATAGTCCGAATAATCCAAATAATACTTTTATAAACTGTTGCGGGGGGGGGGTATCCATAGCGTAGTGGCTAACGTGCCGGACTGCAACATCGTAGCAAGCAATTTCGAAATCCGGTAACGCCATTACGTTCACTTTCGAACTAATACCTTTGGGAAAGATATGAATTCCCTCACCCCTTATAGATATGAGTTAAAGAGTACCACTACTGTTCTTCTACAAGGATGGTATTGGCATTAAATAACCCATGAAGGTTGATATGCCATTAAACAAAGAAACCAAACCAAACCCTCATCCCCGAGCAATGAGTTAAAGAGTACCACTACTGTTCTTCTACAAGGATGGAGTTGGTATTAAATAACCCATAAAGGTTGATATGCCATTAAACAAAGAAACCAAAGCAAGAAACTGGCAATAATTCAATGGGAAAAAATAAATAAAATAATTAAAAAAAGTTTTTGGTGGTAAAAACAATTCCAGTTTGTTTCTTGAATAAAGATCCAACAAATTGTTGAAGAGAAACCAAATTGTTATCCAAATGTAGACACTTGAATAAATCTCTTTTGTGTCATCTACCCACAAATCAACTGCAAAGAGTAGAAAAATATATAAGAATTGAAACGCAACAATATGAATTTAAACGTCGACTTCACCATAAAAAATAAATTCATCTTCTTTTTTCTTTTCTTTTTTTTTTTTTTGAATACTTTGTTTTCTATTTTCTACATATTGTCAGATTCATTTCTATATTTGACTCACAGGAATTTATTAATAAATAATAATCTATTTCGTCAAATGGAAATGAAATATTAATGGAATAATGGATTGACGGATTAATGGATTGACGGAACTTTAATTCCATTTAACTCTCAAAATTTCAATTAAGTTTCTTTTTTTTTTCTTTCTTCCTTTTAAGATATGAAAAAAATATCTGCAATAAAGAAAATAACAAAATTCGTATTTTGCAAACCACCAAATTTATTATTATTATTATTATTATTATTATTATTTCACTGGAGTCTGAGTGACAGCAAGTCTCCTCAGGTCTCCAGGACTCTTCTGAGTATTCTGGCAAATTGCAGCAGTGCAGTGTTCTGAATGGTTTCAGTCTTTCCTTTGATATCCAAACATTACAAACCCTTTTCTAATCCTTTTGGGACTGTTCCAAGTGCACCAACCACAATTGGTATCACTTTCACTTTCATGTTCCATAACTTTTTCACTTCTCTGGCAAGGTCCAGATATTATTATTATTATTATTATTATTATTATTATTATTATTATTATTATTGTTTACTCCTTGCGAGTTTTTCACATCAGTGTTAGCTGATGGTCTTTCACTGGAGTCTGAGTGATAGCAAGTCTCCTCAGGTCTCCAGGAATCTTCTGAGTATTCTGGAAGATTGCAGCAGTGCAGTGTTCTGAATGGTTTCAATCCTTCCTCTGATTCTCAAACTTTCCAGACCCTTTTCCAATCCTTTTGGGACTGTTCCAAGTGCACCAACTACAATTGGTATAACTTTCACTTTCATATTCCATAACTTTTTTAGTTCTCTGGCAAGATCCAAGTATTTGTCCATTTTTTCATTTTCTTTTAGCTTCACCCTGTGATCTGCTGGCACTGCAAAATCCACCAGTTGACAAGTTCTTTCTTTTTTGTTAATCAACACTAGGTCTGGTCTTCTTGCTGGGATAAGGTGATCCGTATTTATTTCAAAGTCCCAGAGAATTGTATGCGTTCCGTTCGCAAGAACAGATTCTGGTTTATGCATATACCATTTTGTTGTATGGTCAAAATTTAATTGTTTGCATAATTCCCAGTGGATTACCTTCCCAACCCAGTCGTGTCTAGTTTTGTATTCTCGTTGTGCTAGTTTGCTACATTCGCAGAGTATATGGTTTACAGTCTCATCTCTATTACTGCAAAGTCTACATTTACTATTTTGTTGGGTTATCAATTTTCGCTTTGATATAGTTTGTCCTTGTGGCATTATTTTGTGCAGCAATTATAAGTGATTCAGTTTCTCTTTTGAGGTTTCCTTTTCTTAACCATGTCCAAGTTAATTCCCAGTGGATCACCTTCCCAACCCAGTCGTATTATTATTATTATTATTATTATTATTATTATTATTATTATTATTATTATTATTATATGTGACGTAAATAACTGAGGGAATTGTGACCTGAGTAGTAATATAGTTTCGGTTACAGACATACAAACACAGAATCTCCATTATAATAAGATTATTGCTACTACTGGGAGTAATGGATGTACAAAAGCGAAATTCAACTAATTACTGTTGTAACAGCATGGGCGGAAGTGTGAGTAAATAAAAAAAGGGCGTGGTTAGAGATGGGTGGGGGTTTTGCGAGCGTGGGATGTCAGATCCGCCATGGATACAGCACGATCGATCAGTTCGTTTTGCGAACGTATTTTGTATCGATTTGCACATCTCCACTTCAGCGACTACAGATTCTGTCATTTGAACTGTAGTACTGGTCACTACCACTACTACTACTACTACTACTACTACTACTACTACTAATAGTTGTCTACTAGTGACTGACTACTTTTACAAACTAAATAACCAATAATTATATTTGAATATATTTTAAAACAATACCACCTATTAAAAGATTTATTAATTCTCTGAATGTTTGAGATGAGGCTTGATGATTAATATTATCTGCGTTATTCGGACTATTGTCCTCATCTTCATTGTTATCTGTACAACGTTTCGGCCGATATGCCCTCCGGCCTTCTTTAGGTATTTCTTGTCGGACTCTTCATTGCTAAAAGTCCGACAAGAAATACCTGAAGAAGGCCGGAGGGCATATCGATCAAAACGTTGTACAAATAACAATGAAGATGAGGACAACAGTCCGAATAATGCAAATAATACTAAAAGATTTATTATTTTAATTAAATTCAAAATCTGAACAATTAACCAAAAATTAAATTCCCTTGAATTACTTGTGTGAAACAAGAAACCTTGAAACTCTTTTCTGTTTAGTTAGTTGGTTAGTTGTATTTTAAGGCATATCAACCCTTGTTGGGCTATTTTATGCCGAGGACGTTTTGTTTTATTCATTTTTGATGGGTACTCAATTATTTTTAAATCAATTTTTTAAATACTTTTTTAGAACACTTTTTTTTTTCTATTTAACTCATAGATGGGACTCCGGGTCAGAGTGGATCTGGGAGTAATGATGATGAAAGGGTACTCCACATTCCCCAGAGTTCCATAATTGAAACTTCACCATCATATATAGTTGGACATTAATACCCTCAGCCACTGCCTTCTAGCACATATATGATAAAGTTGGGACAATGATATAGGTGCTAGGGCTTGACGTGTCCAGCCGATTGATCGGAGGGGGCCTCTCAGACCGGTCGTCTGTGTGTGTGTGTGTGTGTGTGTGTGTGTGTGTGTGTGTAGAATTAAACAAAAGACACGTCTCCTGTTTAACAATTTTATTAACGATCTTTTCAAACTTTTTAGTCAACTTTTTTACATTTGCATGGAATCCGTGAATTACTCCACCAAAGTTTTTATCCCAAGTAGTGACATTTTAAAATGCCTATAACACTTTTCCTACCAATTCTCCTCCTTCTAACCGCCACACCCCTTAATATAATTTCTATGGGTTCCCCTCCTAGTTACTCTGGAACATAAACACATCACCTCTGATGATGGCACTTCGAAGAGCCAAAAGTACTTGGGATAAAAACTTTGGTGGGCTAATCCACGGATCCCATCCAAACGTAAAAAAAAGTTGTTCAGAAAGCTTGAAAAGATCCTTAATAAAATTGTTAAACAGGAGACGTGTCTTTTGTTTGATTCTACATGTATAAATGAAAGAATGCTGTCCAAATACACACACACACACACACACACACATATATATATATATATATATATATATACGTTTTAAAAATGAATGGCTTAAAATAATCCGACTGCAGTTTCTTGCAGTACCGCGAATCTCCAGGGAATTGCTTTCCATTCCAACTATCTGAAGATTCGCGCTACTGCGAGAAACTGCAGTCAGAAAATTTTAAGCCATTCATTTTTAAAACGTATGTTTAGCTCTTTATATTGAGCACTCTAAAATCTGTTTTAATAAAATCCAGAAGTAAATATATTTCTTTGCTTCGTGGATTTACAAGTAACTGTGATATATATATATATATATATATATATATATATATACTTTGGTGCGGTACCAAGTTTCTTGGTACAAGGTGATTCTAGGTGGGTCCTAATTCTCTACCAGGAGTTTGTTGTAGAGTTCAGGTTCCGTATGAGAGCTCAATGTTTAATTATTGTAAACAGAGCAAAGTTATTTGGGAATAAAAGGCCTTAAATACCAAGGGTATCGTGGTTATGGACCATTTCCACTCGTGGGCCCACGAGCTTCTTCAGACCACTGATATCTTTTATTTAGACAGGCACATGGCCAAACTCATATATATAAGATGAGTTTGGCCATGTGCCTGTCTAAATAAAAGATATCAGTGGTCTGAAGAAGCTCGTGGCATACTCACGAGTGGAAATGGTCCATAACCACGATACCCATGGTATTTAAAGCTTTTTATTCACATATATATATATCAAGCATATCACTACCACCCACTCTGTAGAATAACTTGGCATTTATCCGACGTGAGTGTTATTCACACACATTTATGAACACATTATAGAAGATCAGAGAAGTATCATCCCATGAATAGTCGACAATACAAAAAACATCATATAGCATTAATCTCCCTGGTCTAGCGCTACCAAAAGGGGGATATACTCCCTCGCCGTCTGGCTGATAGCGACATTAGGCCACCCAGACGGGTAAAATTAGAGCCACCCTAACCCAACCCCTAATTTCTTACTGAGAATTAAAGAAATTCATGAAATGTTTTCTTGTTTTTTCTGTAGTTAGGCATCGAACTTCTTTCAACTCACGT
Organism: Doryteuthis pealeii; assembly: GCA_023376005.1. Lineage (NCBI taxonomy): Eukaryota > Metazoa > Mollusca > Cephalopoda > Myopsida > Loliginidae > Doryteuthis > Doryteuthis pealeii. Next base: position 1,331,089 of record CM042162.1, read on the forward strand.
CTGAAATTAATCAATTCCACTGACGTGCATTTCATTCTTATTTTTACTTATTCATTTATTTATTTATTTATTCAATTATTATCTTGATAACATTTTGACACTGAATGAAAAAATATATTAAAGACTTTTGCAAAATGTTGCTCTCTATCAGAGAGTCAAGCAAGACTAATCTATGTTGCCCGGGATAGTTGATCATTTTCTATGTTACAATCTGTTGGGCCATCCTGTAGGCCTTAAGCCAGGGCGCTTGTCCAGTTGAATTGGATCCTTAGTAAAGAGTCCTGAGTATTGGTAATCGTCTGGTATTGTAAGTCCCTCCTCAATGAGTGCAATTAGAATTATGGCCAATGTGGGGGTTTAAGTAGTGTATCAACCATGCAGTATGGCTAGTGATCGGCCGGAGGAATAAACCACGTGACCTTGGCTAGTCTGTAAATCCGGGTGGGGAATTGGAGCACACCTTATATTCTAAAATATTCCAACATTCTATTTGATATTCTTATTACAATGGAGATTCGGTATGTGTCGGTAACCGAAACTGTGTCACTGCTTACGTCACAATACCCTCAGAAATTTCGTAAGTTCATCAATGAGTATTTAATTCATAGTCAAAATCGTTAATACATAGAATAAATCTTATTTATCAATGGTGTCTCAATGAAAATAACAAGATGATTTATTTCCGAGAAGAAATAAAGTACACGGTTGAATTATTAAATAATAAGGTAAATGATGGTTAGTCGTAATGTAACAGAACGATGGTCACAGTACCAGAAAGGTATTTGTAGCATAGGCCAAACTCAAGTTGTAGTAGTAGTCGACGTTAGTAGTAGTAATAGTCGTTTGTTCAGAAACAACATACACGCAAGTTGTATAGGCACAAGGGGCTGTGTATTTATTTCTCGGCTTGTGGGTTCTTTTTCAGAGAGAAGGAAAGGCAGAGAAAGAGAGAGAGAGAGGGGGGGACACGGTCAAATTACCCGGTCGTAAATCATGTTCGCTACTACTGTATGAAACCCATAGGGGGAACCAGGAAGGTCCCAGTCTGCCTTCCACGAAGCCCGGTCGAAAAAGAGACAGATTTTCTACTGTCCTGTTTCTCGTTCCGGTATCACATCCGTTTCCGGTTAAAACCCGGAACTTCCGTTTTTATTTTTAAATCTATTTCCGGGTCATTCTTCGGTCAAATTACTGGCACCCCGCTTAGTGTTTACCCTTCCAAATTTAAACCCTTGTTTGTTCTTATTTCTTCTTCCACTTTCTCCTTTCAATCCCCAAATTCTCCGTAGAACATGATAATTACGCTACAGTAAGTTACTCGTAAGTTGCTCTTAAGTTGCTCTTAAGCTGCTCTCCTAAAACAGAGAGCTCTCCGCTAAATATTCCTCTGACCAATCCATCTTGTGGGGTTAGTGTGTCTACTCTACAACAAAATCTATTTTACCCATAGGTGGGACTAATAGGTACAACGACTCCTGGTCGACCTGGGAGTATTGACAATGAAGAGGTATTGAGTGCCCTTCATTGTTATTACTCCTAGAGTTCCAGAACTGAAGCCTCACCATCAGATCCAATTTTGGGTCATACCCAGAACACTCCTTTGTAGAGTGAGGGTATACTACAGGGTATAGTCGGAAAAGACCATATTAAGACAACGCTGAAGACATGTACTATTATACCTTCAAGCCTGGAAAATCTGGCCTCCAACAGACAGGGTTGGTAAGACACATGCCGCACAGGAGCTGAGCAGCTCAATATCGAGATTAACAGGGCTGCAGAGCGACGACGTCTTCGTCGTCATGAACCACCAAATGCAGATGGGAAATTTCCCTTGCAATGTGTGTGACCGCATCTCCAAGTCCAGAATTGAACTAACTAGCCACCAGAGGGTCCACAACTGTTGAACAACATGTAGTGACGTCATCGTCGTCTGCGACGGACCTCTTATTGGAATGGTATGGAAATATGCCTATACTTTTCATGAAAAACAAACGATTATGGGAATGTTAGTATATAAAAACGAAAAACCCCAAATTACTATACATTTAATGTTGAAAAATATCTTTTTTAAACCAAGTTTAATTGAAATTATACATTGCAATACTAACACAAACAACTGAGACTAATGTGTCTACCGTTGGATCCAATAATTAATTTCAATGGTTAATTAAATGTATAGTAATTTGGTTTTTTTTAAGCAATACGTAATTAAAAACAACCTTAATCCTCAAACCCCTAAACCGTAACCCAATTCGCAAAAAAAGTTCGTTCATTCATACACTGTAGTTAAACTGTCGGGGATCACCACCAAATAAGTTTCCGTTTTAATTTTGATGACGATTTGCAAGTTTAACCCAATAATAATAATAATAATAATAATAATAATAATAAATATTAATTTTGACCACACAACAAAATGGTATATGCATAAACCAGAATATGTTCTTGAGAACGAAACGCACAAAATTCTCTGGGACTTTGAGATAAAAACGGATCACCTTATCCCAGCAAGAAGGCCAGACCTAGTTTTGATAAACAAAAAAGAAAGAACTTGTCAACTGGTGGATTTTGCAGTGCCAGCAGATCACAGGGTGAAGTTAAAGAAAATGAAAAAATAGACAAATATCTGGACCTTGCCAGAGAACTGAAAAAGTTATGGAATATGAAAGTGAAAGTGATACCGATTGTAGTTGGTGCACTTGGAACAGTCCCAAAAGGATTAGAAAAGGGCTTGGAAAGTTTGGATATCAGAGGAAGGATTGAGACCATTCAGAACACTGCACTGCTGCAATCTGCCAGAATACTCAGAAGAGTCCTGGAGACCTGAGGAGACTTGCTGTCACTCAGACTCCAGTGAAAGACCATCTGCTAATGCTGATGTGAAAACTCAAAAGGAGCAAATAATAATAATAATAAACATTAGTACTATTAGTTGTAATAGTCACTTCTGAAATTTCATTGAATAATAATAGATCATTGATCACCACCAAATAAGTTTCCGTTTTAATTTTGACGACGATTTGCAAGTTTAACCTATTATTGTTGTTGTTGTGGTTATTGTTATTATTTTTTTATAGTTGTTCGGGGGAAAATGTTATGAAAAAGCAATAAGAGACGAAATAATTATTCCGAATAAACCAATTTATACTGAACACAAAATCTCGTCTGATCGAACTTCATTTCATTTTTTTTAATGCTGTAGCCCATTGTCTCCTTGAGCTGATTTGCAAAAAAAAAACTATTTTTTCTTTGTCGTGAATGTTTCAAATTATCGATTTATAAATTGCATATTTTAATTTATCATTCGTGTATAACCCGAAGAAAAAAAATGAAATCAATTAAAATCTTAAAACACAAAAAGGTTCATACGTAAATTCTTTGCTTCTAAAACTTTGAAATCTTCAGAAAAAATCTTTCGAAACAATTATCCACTTCCGTCTAATTAGAGTTATTCAGTGCTTTATAGAAAACTTGAAGCGGCTACTCGGCGTTGCCTGGGTATTGGGGCGGAGGGGGGGGAATTAGTCTTACAAACCCATTATTATTGAATCGTGAGTTGGATCCTCGTAGTATGCCCCATTAAAATCCCTATGTAAAAACAAAAGACGAAGCGTTGATCCAGCCACTCTGAAAATAAAAATTAATGTCTACTATTTAAAATATTAAATGTAAAAAATAATCTATGCTATTATCATTTAAATTTTATTTTATTTTTTTTAAGTATCTTCACCTTCATTATTTTTGCTCAAAACCCAAGCCCTGATGATATTTTAATGTGTATATATATATATTTACTGTATCGTTAATTGTTTTATTTTTGAATTTTCCTCCGGACATACACATACACACAACTGCCCTTTATATATATAAAAATGTGGAAAAGAAAAAAGAAAAGAAAAGAAAAAAAAAGAAAAGAAAAGAAAAGCTAAGTATATGAATTTTTCTATGTGACCGTTTTTATTTTGAATCCAACATGGCTACATTGTTGCAATATTCACCGGAAGATAAACAGACAATATTGGATACATATACAAGGTAGGGGTTCAAACATTCGTTCTCAACAGATATTTAAAAAAATAAGAAATTACAGTTATTCGCCCATTTCATTCATAACATAAAGAAAAAAGAAAGGAGGAGAAAGAAAAAAAAAGAAGAGGAAAAACAATAAGAAAAAAAAATATAGCCACACAAAAAAATAACTTAAGCACGTACATTTCTGATATTCACCTCTGAAGATGAAGTTTCTACTTCAAAATCGATAAGACAAAAATAACATCTTTTTGTTTTTATTTTTCATACGCATTGTAATTGCCTTCAAATCATTAATATATTATAACATACTTAACAATGCTTCAAGCAAATTACCAATTACTTTTAAGAATAGATTTTTTTGTCTCTTGCTCAAAATTTTAAAACAATCTTATGTTATAATTTTAATATTTTGGTCTGTTATCCTCATCTTTATTGTGTATAAACACAACATTTATGCATAAGTAAACTTGAGCTCTGTTTTTCCCAAGTTGGAGATTTGGGTCTTGAACAGTCACATTACCATTGCGATGCGTCTCCTCCATAACTCTCACAGCCAGACTCTCACATCCACCCCCTCCGATAACTTCGAACCAGCTCACTCCTCTCACTATCTCCCTTTCACTCTTCGCCCTGTTGGCACTTTTCGACCAATCAGAAGCCAACAGGTCAGTCTTTCACACGTCATCCATATACCAGCCAATTTCCTCTATTACATAGTTTTTAATAATGAACACAAGACTTCATTATTTCAAATCCAAGTTGGAGATTTGGGTCTCGAACAGATATACCACCATTGCGATACGTCTCTCACATCTCCCTTGAAAACCTTTAATCGACCCTCTCCCCTTACCATCTGACTTTCACTCTTCGCCCTGTTGGCACTTTTCGACCAATCAGAAGCCAACAGGTCAGTCTTTCACACGTCATCCATATACCAGCCAATTTTCTCTATTACATAGTTTTTAATAACGAATACAAGACTTCATTATTTCAAATCCAAGTTGGAGATTTGGGTCTCGAACAGATATACCACCATTGCGATACGTCTCTCACATCTCCCTTGAAAACCTTTAATCGACCCTCTCCCCTTACCATCTGACTTTCACTCTTCGCCCTGTTGGCAATTTTCGACTAATCAGAAGCCAACAGGTCAGTCTTTCACACGTCATCCCAAATTCCAATTAATTTGGGTTTTTTCTACATCTCATTATTTTACACACACACACACAGAGAGAGAGAGAGAGAGAGAGAGAGAGAGAGAGAGAGAGAGAGAGAGAGATGAACAGTCTGTGATAGTTATATCTTTACATACAGATAAAATGCGGATCACTGAATGATAATACAAGACCAGGTTGATAGAAATTAACAAGGTTTTATTTAACACAGGGTAGAGAATGCTCCTACCCTAAAAGTGACTTAATTAGCTCAACCGCTTTGTGCATATGCGTCATGACTGCACGAACCCCAATCCAAAAGGGTCATCGCGGAAACCCCACTTCTGGGTTCCCATCAAACCCCTATTGATCAAAGGGAGTAACTCTATATCTCGTTTGGTCTGGACTTAACAGACAGATAGATAGATTATTGAAATAGATCACTAATTAGGACTGAGCCTATTCTAGTAGTGACCACCCTAAGTGGAGTTTTAACTAAAAGTTTTTTTAGATAACTAAAAATAAGTAAATAAAAAATAAGTAAATGAATAAAAATAAATAAATAAAAAACAAGTAAATAAAAATAGATAAAATAAACGAGTAATATTTCACTAATCTAGATAGCCCAGTTAATCGACAGAATTAAGATAGATAGATAGTAGTGATCGCAACTTCTTGTCATGCGACTGCCACTCCTTCATCCATTGTCCGTTTGTGGGCTCGTTCATGACTTTTTAATCCCACCAAAACCTGCACATCCTTGAACATATCTGACACATATAACGATCGGTGTTGAATGCATCGACAGGTGTTGTATACTCATCATTGTCCTCATATTGGGGATCATGCTGGGTCTTAGAGTGTGTCATGGTAAAGACAACAATCGCAGTCGGATAGCTCTCATGTGATTTCATGTGATTGACCAAGCCCGCCTTTGACAATAGGGCCCGTTCACACTCCTCACAAATCCACACATCACCAAAATTGGCTGGCAGAGTTTCTCGTTTTCGGCACTCTCTCCTTAGTTTTGCTCGGTCCACCTTTGCAGCTTCAAACAGTTCTGCGCCCCTGTATATCGCAGTCCTCCATTGCCCACGATCAGATGTCAGGGACTCCCAATTATCGACGGGAATACCATAGCACACTAGACACCCCTTCACATTATCACAATATATAGATACATAGAATTGGAATTATTTAAATTATATCACCGGAGGCTCAAATTTCGAATATGATACGGATCCCGACTCTACGAATTTGTCATCATTACAGATTCCTGAAATTTTCCATCTTCATCTATTGTACTGTTGGACTTATTATATTTTAAAAACTTTCTTTTGTAACCGTAACATTTTCTTGAACTTTTTTATATTTATATATACCTTTACTGCAAACTCTTTTGAGTTTTTTTTTAATGATTAAAATGCTTATAATTTTTAAAAATAAAATTTATTTTATTTTTAACATAAAATACGTATTTTTAAAAATTATTTGAAAATTCCGGTACTGATCGAGAGCGTTCTGTGCCTCGTGATCAATGATATATTTATTTCGTTTTTCCGTTTACAATGTTGCTTTGATAAAGACATCATATGGTTGAAACAGATTTCTGTCAGCAAAACTTTAAACATCTTGTTGTTTTTTCTACAAAACTTTCTACACATATTGTCGGATTCATATCCATTTTACCTTTCATAGATACATAGATATGACTGACACCGAGAAATACAGAGAGATTTTTGTCATGTAAAAGGCTGGAGTCTGTTCAATTGACAACAGTAATCCCTTTCGTTCAGCAAACTTCTCTCCCAACTGAGCTCGTTCCTCTCACTTCCTTCTTGTTCACCCAAAACACAGTAGTCACCAAATTTCACCTCTCTCACACAGACACTTGCTTTGTTGCTGACTGTCTGTGTCAGCGACCATCCGTTTTTATCAGGGCTCGGCTACACTTTATACAAATTCCGTCTCGTCCCATCCGGGTCTCCCGTGCACGGTACAAGCGATTCTTTGCCGCTTACGTTGGGGGGGGGGGTCGGCCATGCCCATTACACCAATAAGACAAGTAAATGTCTTATAAAATCCTTATCAACAAGAAGGGAACGTCCATTATTGTCCCTTTTTGTTTTCCAATTGGAATCCATCCATTTTCCTGGCTGATTTCCCGCCTCCATTTTTGCCATAAAAGCAATTAAGATGCTAATTCTCTAACCCACAAGACTTTCTCTTCTTGATTCATTTATTTCACAATTGACGAGAGACGCTAAAGGCCATCTTGAAATTGATTGAAAGAATCGAACAAAAATTGGAAGAGGAAATTGTCTCTACGCCTGTTTAGACGAGATTTTACAAATGTCGTCCCTTTTTAATGTCAGATTTTTTTTTTTACTTATATTTTTTATTTATTTATCTTATTTATTTATTTTATTTTTCATTTACTTACTTTTACTTATTTTTTTTTTTTTACTTATTTTAATTATTTATTTATTTTATTTTATTTTTATTTTTTATTTTATTTTTATTTTTTATTTACTAATTAAATGACAAAGTGAATTTTATCTATTTTCTATTTACTTATTTTTACTTATTTTTCATTTATTTATTTCATTTTACTTATCTATTATATCTATTTATCTTATTTATTTATTTTTATTAACTTATTCATTTATTTTATTTATTTTTTATTTTATTTATTTTTACTTATTTTTCTAAATCTTTATTAACTTATCCGTTTACTTTATTTATTTTTATTTATCTATTTCTTATTTTTTATGTATTTATTTTTATTCATTTATTTTTTATTTACTTATTTACTTTTTATTTACTTATTCTTATTTATCTTTTTATTTTACCTTTCTTATTCTTTATATATATATATATATATATATATATATATATATATATATATATATATATATTACATCAGCCATTTATCAAAAGATCTATTTCCACTCGCGATTGCGAATTTCTTTGAGCTAAAATCCAAAATAGAAAATCAGAAATCGCGCCTTTCCAATTCCTCATTCAATCCAACAAGAAAGAATTTGCCAAATTCCATGGAAATAGAAAACCTATTTACTGTATAACAATCGATCGGCACATCAAATTTATTCCAACAAAAAATGGCAACGTCCTTTTTCCTTTCCCTACCCCCCCCCCAAAAAAAAAATATTGTTCAGAAATTCGAGAATGAATCTTCACCCACAGAATTTGATAGCACATCCAGCAAACAAACACAACCAAAGAAAAAAAAAGATGAGATAAAAAAATTATATATATATATATATATATATATATATATATATATATATATATATATATATATATATATATATAACTTTGAAAGAAAGAGGTTTTCCTTTCTTTCAAAGGTAAATATTGCTCTGTATTTAATCTAAAATATACATTATTATGCATTGAGCTCTCTCTAGGGATTTATTAAAATCCTTGTATTTGCACCTACTAAAACATGCAATATAATTATACAGTGAGATTTTGAAGATCCCATGTAGAATCATCCCTTACTACCAGTTTCGGATACCTTACACACACACACACACACACACACACATATATATATATATATATATATATATATATATATATATATGATGAGAGGTATCCAAAACTTGGTAGTAAGGGATGATTCTATATGTGACACACTGTATTATCATTGTATGATCCAGTATGTATAAATACAGTGAATCTTTAAATCACTACAGAGAGCTCAATGTATAATAATCTTTTTAGATTATATACAGAGCAATATTTATCTTTGAAAGGAAGGAAAAAGTCAACACCGTTATTCCATAATAAATTTATTTCGACCAAAATTGGGGTCTTTATATATCTAAGTTGATTTAACAAAGCTCCCCAAATCAAGTCTCATCGGAAAATGGAAAATCATCAATAATTTGAATTGCATAACAGAAAAATTGTCCCCATATATATCCTAACGCTCTCCTATAAAAGGGATGGAGCACTCTATGGCGGCCTTTACATACATACATACATACATACATACAGATGTGCGTATTAAAACAGTTAAAATCCCCTTCGCATTCTGTGGGTGACGATAGCCGAGCGGTTAAGCTGTCCGCCTGATGCTGAATCGATCGGATTTCTATCCCGGCTGTAGGTAACTCACAAAATGTCTAGCCACACTGAAGAGACTTGATAAGTCGAAACACGTGTCTGTGGATGACTATATATATATATATATATATATATATATATATATATATTATATATAAAATAATAAAGTCGTCGGGGCGGCCTAAAGTCGGTATCAGCCTATCAGCGAGGGAGTCTATCCCCTTTTCAATAGCATTAGACCAAGGAGATTGTGTTGACGTCTGTGAGGGAGCGCCACACCTACCATCAGCTTCTTACTTTACCGCACAGATCCCTGTGCTACTCATACGCTGAGTTGGCGAGGGCCGGTGTCGAACTAGGAACCTTGTGGTTTCTAGCCGAACGCTCTACCGACTGATAGAGATCCGGTGAGAGAGAGGGGAGAGTCCAGTGATGTTATAGTCACGTGTAAATTAGCATGGAAACGTTTTTTAGGGGTAATATAAGAATTACGTGTAGATTAGCATGGAATTTTTTAAGGATTAGTCAGCACAACGCCACATAGCATTTTTTCTATTGGTCAAGGGGTGTCACGTGGCGAAGTGCGGAAGGTCAGAAGTGAGAGGTGAGATTGTGGAGGGAGTTTGGAACAAGGCGGTGGTTGAGTCAGGCGTAAGTCTCTCAGCCAGGTCGGGTGGGGGAATAAAAATTATCATGAGAAAAAAAAGTCGCCTTGTGCCATTACTAAAAACCCTAAATGTCACGGGGCAATATGTCCTCTAGCGTTCCAAGTTGGTTCCAAACGCAAAACATCAAAGAACTGCCAGCCCATTCAACATCAGATCCAACAGCCAGATTCCAGCTTCTCCAAGTAAAACAGAAAATGAGATAAGTATACAACAATTATTTCTACTAGCAAATATATGCACCCTCCGTTGCAAGTATTTAAGTTTTAATGTAATAAAATATATTAAATTAGAAAGGCTAATGAAACTAAATAAGAATGCAGATAAAAAGATTTGAAACAGAAGGGGGTATAATCGAAAAATAGAACAACTGAAACTTATTCTTCAATCACTCCCGTATTTCATTGCAAATTTTTCATATTTCAAATAGGAAGTTAAGAATAAAATTACAGTCATTTCTTCTTGTTAATGGATTTCTTTTAAGATTTATCACAGAGATTTTTGCTCATATTCATTAAGATAGAACCAAACAATTAGAAATCAATAATACTTAGCACGTATTTATTAAAATCAAATTTTTAATCTCAATATGCAAATTAGCCTTCCCGTTCACACTGTAAACCGATATTTTGTTGGATATATATAAATCCAATTGCATGTAATTAGTATTTCAGGCCAACAGTATTGATAATGTAAAACAATTTTATTAATTACTATTATCTGCGTTATTCGGACTATTGTCCTCATCTTTATTGTTATCTGTACAACGTTTCGGCCGATATGCCCTCCGGCCTTCTTCAGGTATTTCTTGTCGGAGTCGGGAACCTTCTCGGACTCGGAAATCTTCTTGTCGTAATCGGGTGCCATCATGGAACTTTGAACCTAACCCTTTATTCAGTCCACGGAGGTATCCTGTTCTCATTCCGCTAACCATAGCTTAACACCTTTACCCCAGCTATGGTTAGCGGAATCAGAACAGGATACCCCCGTGGACTGAATAAAGGGTTAGGTTCAAAGTTCCGTGATGGCTCCCGATTACGACTAGAAAGTTCCCGAGTTCGAGAAGGTTCCCGAGTCCGAGAAGGTTCCCGAGTCCGACAAGAAATACCTGAAGAAGGCCGGAGGGCATATCTACCGAAACGTTGTACAGATAACAATGAAGATGAGGACAATAGTCCGAATAACGCAGATAATAGTAATCATCAAGCCTCATCTCAAACATTCAGAGAAATAATTTTATTAATAATTGAGTTTGAAATAAAAATAAAAACGTGGATAATGTGACGTAAATAACTAAGGGAATTGTGACCTGAGTAGTGATATAGTTTCGGTTTCAGACAAACAAACACATAATCTCCATTATAATAAGATAATACACATCATCACTCCATTCCAAAATGAGAGCCACCACACTACACTGGTTTAATTCATGTAGACATTTTTTATAGTATCTGATTTACACTATTTGCTACTTTTCCAAAGATGCAACTTTTTATAATTTTACATCTAACCTTAAACCCCAACCCTAAACCCTAACCCTAAACCCTAACCCCAACATAATATTACTGGGTGACCCAGAAAAAAAAAACCTACAAATTTCGTAATAAAACAGTTAATTTTAATTTTAATTCATTTTTTTTAAGTTTAAGTCCAACAAGGGTTAGGGTTAGGGTTTAGGGTTTAGTTTAATGGGAAAATAAATAAATAATTCGGGTTCTGTTTTTTCTTGGTCACTCATGTTACTCAACTAGGAAATAACCACATCTTTTATAGTATCTGATTTACACTATTCGGTACTTTTCCAAAGATGCAACTCTTTTATAATTTTACATCTACCGTGTTTCCTTGAAAATAAGACCTACCTCCAAAATAAGACATGGCGGGATTTTTCAGGATGATTTTTATATATAGTTATTTATTAAGCTTGGCTTAGATGATGCACAAGGCCAGAAGTATGGGGCGCCCAATGAGAATCGAACTCATTACCAAAGGTCTGCAAATCTAGCTTGCTAACCATTACACTACGGGAGGTGCCCTTCTTCTTTTTCTTTTTTCTATTTTTTTTTCTTTGTTTTCTTATCCTTTCTCTTTTTTCAAGCGACACTAACACTCGTCTGCGTCAATGATTAAGACGACGCAAGTTTTTGAATAAAAGAACATGCTGGCATTGAGGCGCCTGGCTCACGCACACACACACACACACATATATATATATATATATATATATATATATATATATATAGTCATCCACAGGCACGTGTTTCGACTTATCAAGTATCTTCAGTGTGGCTAGACATTTTGTGAGCTACCTACAGCCGGGATAGAACTCCGATCTAGTCAGCATCAGTCGGACAGCTTAACCGCTCGGCTATCGCCACCCACAGAATTCGAAGGGGATTTTAATTGCTTTAATACACACATCTGTATGTATGTAAAGGCCGCCATAGAATGCGCCATCCCTTTTATAGGTGAGCGTTGCGTTTACGCTTTAGTTGGTGGTCATCAGCGAAATACCCTCCAAAGTGCTCAATCCCAGGAGGATGGGGAGCATATATATACCAAGCAGGATGTGACACAACATCAATTTTTTAAGCGGAGTTTAAGTGGTTTGAATTCAGAGTTTTCGTACTCTTAGACTTGTTGTCTAATCAAGGTTAAATGATGAGGATGATGATGAGGAGGATAGGGATGATGAGGATGAAGCTTGGCGTCTCATTGATTTCTATTTGAAAAAATATCAATATTCTTTAAAGTCTGCGAGTACAACGCAAAAAGTATGGAATAGACAATTGGAATGCGCGGAACAATGCTCTTGTCTAGCGGCGGCTCTTTTATACAGAATGGGCAATTTTGTGTCTTTGAAAAGAATCGATATTCCCCCCAATCCCCCCTCCCCTGTTACCTCTTTTTTAAACAAATAAACAAATAAATAAAAGTATTTACCCCACAGCAAGAACACCTCCCAAACTCAACAGCTGTCCGTAAAGATGCGAAAGATAATTCATGTACAATTAATTGGCACTTCAGTCGGCGGGAAACTGAGAAAATACTAAAGAAAATTCAAATCAGAAACATTTTCTTAAATCAAAAAAAGAAAAAGAAATTTTAATCAATCGTAAAAGACTGCAAATGTGTTATTGTTGTTGTAAACAGTGTCGAAATGAATGGGTTTACATACTTTCAAGGGGAAGTAACTCCATTATAGATTGCACAACGAAAGTGCTCTCCTAAAAAGGAGGTAAATGATCGAGGACATCTTGTTTTCTTTTTCTTTTCTTTTTTAAGTGGCGGTGATGATTTCAGTAGTGAACGAAAACGGTTTTGGAAAGGGGGTGGGGATTATCTTTTGTGTAGTTATACAATTGCCATCTTTTATTTTCTCACAGATAAGAACAGTAATTCGGTCAGGATGTGACACAATGTCTTTTTTTAAAAGTGGGAAGCGACGCACAAACCGAAGCTTATACGATGGCTAGTAAAAAAAAATGTGTGAATCCTGTCGGCATTCCTCTTTTGGGGCGCCTCAGGCACCAGGCAATAAACCCAACCCTGCCATTTTAAATCGAGGAGGGCAGGTGTTTCTTGTGGAATGGCCTGCTGGACTCCCGTGATTAATTTGTCCAGTGCCCGGAGCCGACAAAGAACAGGGTATTTGCCTCTCATCCCACTTATGAGGGCGTGACATAAGAACATTTTTATGTGGGCCCACCCACAAACCAAAGCTCATGGGTGGTAGACACAAAAATGCATTGATCCCGTCGATATTCCCCTCAAGGGAGCACCTCAAGAACCAGGCAATAAACCCAGCCCTGTCATTTTAAATCGAGGAGGGCAGGTGTTTGTTGGGGGATGGCCTACTGGACACACGCGATTAATTTGTCCCGAAGCCGTCAAAGAAAAGTGATTCGCCCACGAACGAAACTGCCTCGGCCTTTATGCCTCTTCAGCGGCCAAACCACTCCAACCAACACATGGTGACAGGACGGTTGCAAGGGTTTACCACTCACAACCTCCAGGTTGTGAGTTCAATCAAACATTGCTTTTGACCCTAACAATGAATAGTAAAGCCATATAGAGATATTAACTCATCAAGTAAACCTTTTTCCATTTTTGTACCTCTTCTACACAGAACAATATGTGTATAATTTTATCTGTTGGGACACACTTTGTATTCTTTCTTTTAATACTACTTGTATGTACATATTATATATATTAAATGTTGTAAGTGCATGACTTTATCTTGTCCTTCCTTCTGTTTTGTTCAGTGTTAGTATATCATGGATATATTAATGCTAATATTGATCCTTGGAGAGTGGACTTCACTAAATATCTTTTGGACCACCAAACCTATCAATAGTTACATTTGCATTTAAATTTCAAGTACTAAATCTAACAACTACAAAGATGAGTCAAAGGTTTTGCAATATTTGCCAGTTTCTATAATAAACTTAAGAAACTTAAGGGAATCAAACTGATGGCATAATCATCATATAGTCCAGATCTAGTTCCCCCAGATTATTGTTTTTTTTAATCCATGGCGAGCCTGGCGAGGTAATTCACTTTACATCCCGCAACAGTATCGAACCCAGGACCTTGCGATTCCTAGACAGATTCACTACCGACTGAGCTAAACTGGCTTCAACTTAATAAAACCAATTAGAATAATTATCAGATTTTGTTCCTGTCTCATTCAACATGATTGAAATAAATATCAGATAATGCGAATGAGGAATTATAAACAATTGGCTCCTCATTTAGTTGTTATTAATTCCATCAGTTGCTTATTGTAATACTAGCAGCGGCTACCCGGCATCGCCTGGGTAGAGGGGGATTTTTCTTAAGTTAGTCCCGCAGATCTATTATTACTGAATTGTGAGTTGGATCCTCGTGGGATGCCCCATTTAAATCTGAAATGAAATGTTAATGTCTACTATCTAAAATATTAAAGGAATTTTTTTTAATTATCGTCACGAATATAAATCAAATCTTCATTATTTTTGCTCAAAAACCAAGCCCTGGTGATATTTAATGTGTATATATATTTACTTTGTCGTTAATTGTTTTATTTTCGAAGTTTCCTCCGGACATACATATACACACAACTGCCCTATATATATATATATATATATATATATATATATATATATGTATAGATTAATTCCATCAGTTGCTTATTGTAATACTAGTAGAGCTACCCGACGTTGGCCAGGAGTTAAAATGTTAAAAATAAAAAGTTGAAAAAAGCAAGAAGCAGGCGTTAGCCCACTTTGGAAACTTTGGAAAATGTTTTTATTGCACTTATTAACATAAGCGTATCTGAAGCTCGCTCATATTCTAGTTCTCAATAAAAAGCAAAAAATCTGGGAATATTGTACCATAAACTATTTTCCTTGCCAATTTGTATTTAAAATAAGCATTTCCGTGTAATTTTTTTTATTTTTTTCGTTTACCGATAATTCTAATTTCATACATTTCCAGATCTTGGTAAAAATATCAAAAATACCATTTTGTGACTCATGTCAATTTTGAATCTACCAAAAAAAGGTGGAGTTTAATTTTTGTGCGGGTATATATATATATATATATATATATATATATATATATATATATATATATATATATGGGGAATTATACTCTATTAAGAATGAAAGTCGCCACACCAAAAAAATATTTACTTGAGGACCACTGAGTTCCTTTTTTGTGTGTATGAGTGCTTTCATTCTTAAAGTATGATTTCTATCATAAAAATAATTGTGGCTTTCTGTTGTACCATATATCAGTTCATATATATATATATATATATATATATATATATATATATATAGCGGGAGAGAGAAAGAAACAGAAGGCTGACAGATGGTACAATGTGTACCAAAATGGTAAACGAAATCAGAGAACCGATAATTATATATATATATATATATATATATATATATATATATATATATGTATATATATATATATATATGAAGAGACTGGGCTAGATATAACTAAACTGAATCTGATACTCTAAAGGGGGAAGGGGAATAAACCACAATAACAAAAATCTTTTGAGTTTGTTATACAATAAACATCACAGCATCCAATTAGGGTTGTATGATGTAAAAACTTCTATAAAAAAAAGACGATGTTTTTGCGTGTTCAATTTGAATAAAATGACAATATAAAAAAAACATTTTCATTGTTTTTCTTTTGTTTTTTTTCGAGTGTAAACAGATTTAAAAAGCCAAAAAAAACAAAACAAGAAAAAGAACAAGTGTTAATGAGAAGATCAAATAAAAGAAAATATCTTTGACTTTTTCATTAAGAATTCATTTTTTTTCCTTAGCAAATATTGAATTTTTGTTTGTCAAAAATCTGTATAAATTGCTACCTTAACTTACGCATTTAATTCGTTCTGATCAATTTCCTCGTATATCAAATCAATTTTCCCATTAAAATAAACTGAAATGCCATTAACTTGTTCCTGCCATTCCCCACCACCCACAAAATACCCTATTTTTGTTACGTTTTATTAAATAAGAAAACTAGCGCTGTATTGTATAAAAACATGGTAAAAAAGAACGATTTCCTCCTATATTCCTACCATAAAATAAACTGAACCCTCATTTTATATCCGTGCTTTTGCAATAAATGTTTTATTTTTCTTGCACCCGTTATTTTACAATACTTAATATATTTTCTTTATTTTTGTTAATATTCACTTCAATGTGTATATTCTAAGAGTTTTTTATTTTGTGAGAATGGTTCGTTTTAAAGTGGGGGTTCGTTTTACACTTCAACTTTTTATTCGTAAATTCCTACCATAAAATTAGGCTTGGATCAGATAATGCCCAAGCCTAATTTTATGGTAGGAATTTACGAGTAAAAAGTTGAAGATTACCTTTTGTTTTTGTTATTTCTTTTCTTTTTTTTTTTGGCTTGGGTACTCTAAAATAAAACCGTCAGATTTTAATCATCGTCGACGAAAAAATTAAATTTCGGTCATAAAAGGAGGATCCAATTTATGCCTAAATTGTAAAACGAGCCCCTACTTTAAAACTAAACATTCTCACAAAATAAAAACTTTTAGAATATATATTTAGTATTGTAAAATAACGGGTGTAAGAAAAATAAAACATTGCAAAAACACGGATATAAAATGAGGGTTCAGTTCATTTTATGGTAGGAATATAGGAGGAAATTGTTATTTTTTACCAAAAACATAATGTTATATACACAACTATAGATATCTCCCGATTCGCAAGGTTCACCAAATTCAATCCGCCCACACACTGCAATAAAGAGAACACCAAACGGATGTTAACCCCATAGCAGCAAAAGGGAAATGAACAAAAAACAAATGTTCTACGCATAGGCTCCAGCAAAACTTCCGGTCGAAAAAAATTTTTATAAACAATTAAAAATATCTTCTTTTTAATGTTTTTCAACCAATAAAAAACCTTCCCCCCAAAACCCTTTAAAGACCATCTCGAGGCTATCTCTTGCTTTAAATAAAGCTGACTTAACGTCGATAGATTGTTGATCACAAACCGTCGTAGAAGGAAGGTCGGCTTGTCCCAATCCGAGATAAAGGAACCGCCATACCGACTCCCCCCCCGCATCATGCAAAGCCAAGCCACCAGCCAGAACTTGCTTTCAACCCCACACCTGCCCTCATTTCACTGAGCAAAAGGAAATTTTACCACAACAATTCCAGCTTTTGTTTATTTTAAAGCATAAAGGGACTACGACCGACACCTTCTTTATCATCAATCTACCAAATTCTCGCCAACTATCACCCATCAGCGACTACTAAAACATCAGATCTTCTGCCCACATAACCAACATCTGACTACTATCACTGGATCGTCTGCCTACATCACCACCTCCACTACAACTGACTCGGCCACCGGACCTTTCACTGACTTTGCTATGTTGTATACCCTTTCTTTTCTTACTTCTATAATTCTTCTGCTCATCTTTGGTATCTTACGTTCATCTTCTAGCGTCTGGACTTCGTCTTGGTGGTCGGTCGCACTTAATTCATTTCTTCTTCTAGATCAGTCTTGTTGCCAAGACATTCATCAACCACAAAACCACATTATTTTCTGAACTAAACATATTTCTTTTATTTTCTTAACTAAACATATTTCTCTAACTAAACATAACGCGCGTGCGCAGTGAGCTCCAGCTAAGGCAGTACATCTTCTCTGCCTGACGTCCAAGCTGAAAACTGAGAGCCAACCAGGTCCTACGTGACTTCACGTATTTCGCGGGCTTTCTGTAATATTCCATGGAAAGTCCCGCCCGTAATATGAAAAGGGCCCATCCCTTCAGAAATACAGGGGGTTGACAATAATCTATGCATAGATTATGTAACAGCTATTCAAGTCACAACTATCACCAAAATCAGATCTGTTTTAAATTCACTCATATCTTTTCCTCGCCTTTCATGTTCCTTTTTCCAATACAATTGATAAAACATAAAATCTGTGTTTGTTTTTCCTCGCCACTATACACTTCATACTAACCCTGTTTATTACAATAATAAAATAGAATGTTATGAATTATGTGTTGTTGTGTTTTATTGTTTATCTTTTTATAAATAATATTTTTCTTTGGCATAGTAAATTTGGAAACTTCAATGTTTTTGGTGAACACGTATCTGAAGCTCGCTCGCTCGTACCTAAAAAAAAAAAAAAAAGAATAAAAAAACAAAAAACAAAGAGCGGCAGATCGTAAGTAACTCGTAAGTAGATTGCGCAGAGGTAAGAACTGACGACAAATCGGTCGATTTTCGATCCCGGTCTGAAGCAACCTGCCTTGTCTAACCGCACTGATGAGCCGTGAAACAGCAAAACAGGACTGTATGTGGATGACTATATATATATATATATATATATATATATATATATATATATATATATATTAGCAACGGCTACCCGACATCACCTGAGTAGAGGGGGATTTTTTTTAAGTTAGTCCCGCAGATCCATTATTACTGAATCGTGAATTGAATCCTCGTTTGATGTCCCATTTAAATCCCTATGTAAAAAATAGACCTTGCATTGATCCAGCTACTCTGAAAAGAAATGTTAATGTCTACTATCTAAAATATTAAATGAAAAAAAATCCATGCTGTTATCATTTAATTTTATTTTCAATTATCTTCACGAATATAAATCAAATCTCTATAATTTTTGCTCAAAAACCAAGCCCTGGTGATATTTAATGTGTATATATATTCACTTTGTCGTTAATTGTTTTATTTCGAAGTTTCCTACGGACATACATAACACACAATTGGTCTTTATATATATTATATATATATATATATATATATATATATATATATATATATATAATATTGTTATGATGTCTCATGGGTCCCCACTCATCTCACCCCCACTTTGTACCGCCGAAACTGCCAGACCCTCTTCCATTACCACATCTTTCATTATTACTCGTGCTCGAGCCAACAGCTTGTCGATAGATATCTCGTCCATCCGGGTCGAAGAGCGAAGGAAACGTTTCAACTGTTCGGTAATCCTCGCACCACCGCTCACGCCAGGCCCTGATCGCTCATTACGCCGAATAACACTGAAATTTTCTCAAATCCCCGCCAAGTAGACAAGAGCAAATTCCTCGTGACGGAGATATCACTGTGTAATATAATGAGATTGAAAAACCCAAAAATTTAAGTTACGTCTACATACGAGTGGAAAATTACTCGAATTTTGGGAATGACGTATGAAATGCTACCTGTCGATATTTGATTGTTCAGCACAAGACGGGAAGAAGCAAGAGAGAAAAATAGATTGATAAATTGGTAGTCTGGGCTGATTGATTGAAGAGAACAGACGCATGATGAGTGTCTGTTTTGCAAGACATTTTTACATGGGGTTAAAATAAAATATGAGCTCGGAAAAAAGAACGTGTTGTGTGTTGTTATTAAAAACTAAGCAACGACCCAAGACGAGACATCCTCAAGAAGACTCTCGAAGAAAGAGCTGTAAAGGCATATAGTCGAAAATGCCAATCCAACAAAAATTACCAGCTACTCCGGTAGAGAACAGCAGAGCCCAACTCCGATCCAGCCAAGAGAAAATAATTGAACAGTAAGAAGATAAGTATAGAATTATTACGATTACAACCAACTCATTTCAGTAGAATCCCGCTATGTAACAATACCCAAGAATGTTTTGTGTTTGTTATTAAAAACTATCAACAGCGTAAGACGAGATATTCCAAAAGATTCCCAAGAAATTTCCAGACTCGAAGAATAGCGAGAATGCCATCCAGTCCAACAACAGATCCACCAACGGACACAGACAGACCTAACCATATCCAATCAAGTGAATAGTTAAACAGTAAGGAGATAAATATAGAATGTTTACTATTATTATATTATAACCACAAACTTAGTTATTAAAAACTAAACAACGACACAAGACGAGACATCCCAAAAGATTCCCAAGTAATTTCCAGACTCGAGAATGCCATCCAGCCCAACAACAGATCCACCAACGGACACAGACAGACAGACCCAGCTACTCCGATCTAGAATAGCAGAGCCCAACAACCAGATTCAGCCAAGAGAATAGTCGAACAGTAAGAAGATAAGTATAGAATTATTACTATTACAACCCAAAATCTTTTTAATCAAGCCCGCTATGTAATAGTCCCCTAAGAACGTTTTGTGCTTGTTATTAAAACAATTGTAAGATTCAAAGGTTATGACAAAGTCATAACTCGTTGGAACGCAAACAAACTCTGACACAGGCTGAGGGACAAAACATTTAATAGGTATACAGCACATTGATATGACGAGAGACATAAAGAATAGAAGATAGAATAGTGTATATACATACATAAATAAAAGTCACATAATATATAAGGTACAGACATGAGACTAAGAATAGTCCATGCTGTATAAATCACTTACAGTGACAAGTCCGGCGTTGAGGGCCGAAGCCCCAACGAGAAGGGTATGACAATTGTCTAACCCATGTGGTCTCGTAGCGAGCAGCAGGCAAAGAGAGAAAGAGAAGTTCAAATCAGCCGCTTAAATACACCAGGCCCCTAGCGGGAACCAGCGACACTAAACGTGCAGACAACTCCCCTGGCAAATACGAAAATAACTCCTACACAATCAACAGCAAAAGATGAGATATCCAAAAAGATTTTCAAGTAATTTCCAGACTCGAAGAACCAAGAGAATTCCAGCCTAATAACCGATCAAGAAATACCAGCTACTCAGTTCCAGAACAGAAGAGCCCAACAACCAGACCCGGCCAAGGGAATAGTTGAACAGTAAGTGTGGCTGCCGTTGTAGGCAGCTATGTAGTAGCGTGTAGTAGTAATATTTTTTGTTATGGTCATCAGGCCTGTTTTACGCCTTCCTTTCCCCCTTCTCTTGAAAAGTACCCTGTGATCTGGTCACTCCATTGTAAGAAAGCACCCTGTGACCTGGTCATCCCACTTGTAAGAAGTGTTCCCTTAGAGAAAATAGTTCCTTGGTTTTAAAAACCCCTAAGTATGTGTAGATGCTTTTTTTTAGATTGGTGGAATACTTGTTTGCCTTTGTGTAGCTATGTAAAAAAAACCTCTTTGAAAATTATCGGGAAAGCCAAACTGGTTAACATTTCTGTAGGGCGGACATTGGCAGTAAGAAGATAAGTATAGAATTTTTACAATTACAACCAACTCCTTTCAATAGAATCCCGCTATGTAACGTTTCGTGTTTGTTATTAAAAACTATCAACAGCACAAGATATGATATTACAGAAGATTTTCAAATAATTTCCAGACTCGAAGAAGGAAGATAATGCTACCCCAACAACTGATCAAAGATTACCAGCTACTCAGTTCCAGAACAGTAGAGTCCAACAGATCCAGTCAAGAGAATAGTTGAACAGTAAGAAGATAAATATAGGATTATTATTATTACAACCAAAACTCCTTTCAAGTGAGTCCGCTATGCAACATAACCAAACCGGGTGAAATGCTGACCAGAAGGCTAGACCAAGTATTGATTAAAAAATAAACAGTAGATATTGCCGTTTCGAACGGACACAGAATGAAAGTGAAAAAGCGAAAAAAATAACAAATATTTGTATGTAAAATAATGCGATATAGGAAATTATACTGTTCTCCAAAGCATTTCTACATGGGGTTAAAATAAAACATGAGCTCGAAAAAAAAAGAACATCTGTGTTGTTATTAAAAACTAAGAAACGACCCAAGACGAGACATCCTCGTGACGACTCTCGAAGAAAAGCGGGAAAGCCATCCAGCCGAAAACCCAACCCAACAACCAATAAAAAAAATACCATC
>CM042162.1:1358352-1373352 GCA_023376005.1 Doryteuthis pealeii
TTGACGGTGCAAAGCGAAACATGACCTTCTGAATCCAGGTCGCCCCTGGGGTGCTTAAAGTTAACTTTAAAATGTAGTAAAAGTAATTCTTACAATCTTATTATAATGGAGCTTGTGTTTGTCTGTCTGTAACCGAAACTATATCACTACTCAACTCACAATTCCCTTTGTTATTTACGTCACATTCTCTATGATTTTATTTATTTATTTAAACCTCAATTATTAATAAAATTGTTTTACATTATTAATACTGTAAGCCTTATCTACAAACTCATAACATGCAATTGTATTTATACATACAACAAAATAGCAGTTTACAGTGTAAACGGGAAGGCTAATTTGCATATTCTTATCAAAATGTGATTTTAATAAATATGTGCTTAGTATTATTGATTTCTAACTGTTTGGTTTTATCTTAATGTATATGAGCAAAAATGTCTTCAATAAATCTTAAAAGAAATCCATTAACAAGAAGAAATAACTGTATTTTTATTATTTACTTCCTAATTTAACTAAATAGTTAAATTAGGAAAATTTAGTAATGAAATACGGGAGTGATTGAAGAGTAAATTTCACTTGTTCTATTTTTCGATTATACCTCCCCCTCTGTTTCAAATCTTTTTATCTGTATTCTTATTTAGTTTCATTAGCTTTGTAATCTAATCTAATATTTTTTCATATTAAAACTGGAATACTTGTACCCTACGGAGGGTGCATATATTTGCTAGTCACTATAATTGAGAAAAATTGAAAAAACATTTTCTCCAGAACCCGACTAATATATTTCTACTTATAATAAATTTCTGGTTATTTCCTATAACTCCAACCTAAAAAAGGGGAACCACTCTGAATTAATTTTATCTTAATTAATCTACACGTTATTTTCCCATTAAACTAACCCTAAACCCTAACATTAACCCTAATCCTAACCCTACTTACCTTATTTACTCGACCTCGGTCGGGGGTCCAGTGTGCTTCGGCCACTGGATCAGGTTAAGTAATAAATAATAGCGTCGATCCCAGGGGGCTTCCCCCCTCCCCCAGGCAGTACCTGCCCCCTTGGGGGCAGGGCTGGGTTTATTGCCCAGCGCCTGAAGCGCCCCCTTGAGGGGGAATGCCGAAGGGATCGACGCAATTTTTGTTCTTTCCCACCTATGAGCTTCGGCTTGTGGGTGGGCCCACGTTAAAACGAGGCCTTGTGCCCAGCCCATACAAGTGGGGTATGAGGCAAATACCCTAACCCTAACCCTAACCCTGGCTTCTATAAATAAATAAATAAATAAATAATTTATCAGTCAATCAGAGTTGTTCCCCTTTTTTTAGGCCGGAGTTATAGGAAATAACCAAATTTCATTTACTTCATTTTTTTGTTTAATATCTCATGTACCTAATTTAATTTCTATGTTGAGGTGTTAAGTACGACCATTATCATCTTGCAAAACCTTCTGGTTAAAAATCAGACCATCCAAATCGTCCAAGATAAAATACAAAAATGTAAATCCTGATTATCTGCTGTTGCTTATCTATTGAATTCTTCTGAACCACCCTCACCCCCAGCCTGTCCTTATTTTTTATTCATTCATTCCACGCAGGGGTAGTGGAGCAGAGACCAAATTGCTACATCGCAGTATGCGAATTAAAACTCCAGTTTTGCTATTACATTCGTTTTCGGACTAATACCCTTGGGAAAGGTATGACCACCTTCATCTTGAGTTATTCTACAATATGGTTTTGGCATTAAATGACCCATGAAGGTTGATATACCATTCAACAATGAAACCAAACCAAACCAAAAGTAGTAAAGAGATTGGCGCAACACAATCTTTCTAACCTTTCTCGTCCTGCAAATGACCTTGTCTTCGGCTAAATAACGCCTAGTTGTAAACTAAAACGTCGTTTTTTTTTGTCTTCCCAAATTAGACGCGTGTTAATCTTGTTTACATCTACTGCTTGTTTAGATTGAGGATTTACCACCTCCACCCTCGCCACAGCCGCCCTCAACGCAACCGCCCTCAACGCAACCACCCTCAACGCCGCTCGCAAACGCATCTCGCCTTTTCCGACCTCAAGACATTGGCGAAGATGATCCAAAAATAACCAGTCAACTTGGCCGGTTGTCCGACGCCTCATTACGCCGGTACACGGCCCACGTGACACGGCGCTCGCATCACGATTGGCTGCTTTTACGATCGATCGAGGTGGGGGGTTGCTATTATAGGATCCCCTGCTCTCTCTCTCTCTCTCTCTCTCTCTCTCTCTCTCTCTCTCTCTCTCTCTCTCTCTCTCTTACACACACACACGCGCACTCTCTCTTTCTCTCTCTTTTACCCACGCACATTAACTTGGCTTTCCTCTCTCCACCTCCTCTACCCCTCTCTCCTCTTCACCTCCTCTCTCCTCCTCCCGTCCACATTACCTACCCACCACCGCCATTGCAAACAATGCCATTGTCACCTCCTAAAATTCTGGCGCCAATCTACATCTACATCACCACTATCAACATCGTCACCACCATCTCCGTAATCTAATTACGTCAGCATTATCACGTCTCCATTAGAATTGATACCCCGTCAGCATTTAGGCAGTTTCGATCTTGTGTTGTATACTCTTCTTTTTACTTTCTTACTTCTATTCTTCTAGCGTCTCTTCCAGCGTCTGGACTTCGTCTTGGGGACTTTGTGTCTGGTCTTCCATTGGGCATTTCTCTTTATCAGAAGCCCTGCGTCATTGGTAGTTTTTAAATAATAACACAAGACTTCGATTTACTTAGATCATATTTTATTTTGAAATCCCCACCAGACTACCTGTGCAGACTGAGTCGGCAGCGTGCACAACACGACTGACCACCGTCTTGGTTTGGCCGATACTAACTAAAATCTCTTTCTAATCTAAACCGGAAGAGGGTCTTCTCCACCGATTCTCACGGTATCCACCGGAAGGAGGATCAGGATGAGGTCAAGCCTTCATTCAATCCTTCGCCGCCGGCTGAACTTATAACAGCCATTTTGGTTTCTACACGACTGTACATAAGTATTAGGAATCTAATAATTATGTAACACTTGGTAATCTCTATCACCCTGCCTTACTACTTTTCAGGAATACGGGGACTGATATTTTTTTTGTTTTGTTTTTCGTTTTTTGTTTTGTTTCTTTTTTTTTTCTTTTCTTTTTTTTTTTGGGGGGGGGAGTATTGCCTTGAAGAAATCTACAAACACTAATGTTGCCTCGATAATTTTTTTAGCCAGAACCACCTTCTACAATTCAACAAATAGTTGTTTGGGTGGTTGGTTGGTTGGTTGGGTGGTTAGTTTGGTTTTACGGTATTTCAACCCTTTATTTTATGTCTAAGACGTTTCGTTTTATTCATTTTTGATGGGTATTCAATTTTTTAAAACTCAATTTCTTAAACACATTTTTCAAATATGTTTCCTATTTAACCCATATATGGAAACCTAACAGGCACTACCATTTCAGGTCAGAGTGGGCATGGATGTAATGACGATGAAGAGGCACTCCACATGACTTGATTTAAATTTTGAATTTTAAGATTTGAAAGTTTCAGTCATTTTTTTTTATCAAACCACAGAAGTTCATCTTAAGAATAGTCTCTTTTTGTTGTTTACATTTTTGAAACAATTTTATTTTTTTAAGCGAGCTTCTTTGCCTATTGATTTCCAATGGTAGAAATGTATTCGTTTAATTCCTTTTTTTTACCTTATTAATACTAGCAAATATATGCACCCTCCGGGTGCAAGTATTTGAATTTTAATTAAAAATATGTTAAATTTGAAATACTTTTGAAACTAAATAAAAATCCAAATAAAATGATTTGGTATAATCGAAGAATAGAACAACTTTGAAACTAAGTCTTCCATCATTTTTCATCACTCCCTCCTTTTATTGCTGAATTTTCCTAATTTAACTATTTAGTTAAATTAGGAAGTAAAGAATAAAATTACTGTTATTTCTTTATATTAAAGGATTTCTTTTAAGATTTATCCCCGAGTTTTTTGCTCATATTCATTAAGAAAAAACAAACAATTAGAAATCAATAATACCAAGCGCATATTTAATAAAATTAAACTTTTAATATCAATATGCAAATTAGCTTTCCTGTTCACACTGTAACCGGCTATTTTGTTGCATATATAAATACAATTGCATGTTATTAGAATGTAGATAAAGTCAAAAGTATTAATAAGTTATAACAATTTTATCAATAACTGAGGTTTAAATAAAAATAAATTCATGGTGAATGTTACGTCAATAACTAAGGGAATTGTGACTTGAGTGGTGATTTAGTTTCGGCTTCAGACAGACAAACACGCAATCTCCATTATAATAAGAAAGATGTAACAATAAAATGCTAAGAATTTACTTACAATTGTCTGTATTACAATTTCTTTTTTTTTCTTTTTTCTTTTGTTTTGGTTTATAATGGTGTGTGCGTATTATGCAACGAAATTTGATTTAGGTTTCTTTGTTTATTGGTATATTAACCTTCGTAGATTATTTAATCCCAATGTCATCCTTGGAGAAGAACAATAGTGATACTATTTAACGCATAGCTGGGGTGGGTGAGAGGATTCCTACCTTTCCCAAATGTATTCGCCCGAAAGTGAATGCAATAGTACGACTGGAAATCGAACTCGCTTACAACGAAATCACAGACCAGCACGTCAGCCACTACGCCACAGGGACCCCCTCCCCAATTTCGAATAAATTTTAAGAAAAAAACATTTGCCATTACAGAGATCCTTTATTTTTTCAAATTTGGATGTGTCGTGGCTTAAAGGTAAGTATGAAACTGGTGTATCAAGTTCAAACTTCGGCTCGGACACTCAGCATTTACTTTCTATTAATACCCTTGACAAAGGCATGAAATCACTTCTCCCTACCTTCTTGCTATGGGCACTTGAAATCTTTTGACCCCATAAAGTCAATCCATCTTTGGCATTCGATAATACCGCGTTTCCCCGAAAATATGACCAACCCCAAAAATGAGACCTAGTGTGATTTTTTCAGGATGAATTTGATATAAGCCCTCTCTTTAAAATAAGCCCAGTTGAGAGCGGCAGACAGGCGAAAGAAATAAGCATTCTTCACAATCATATCATGCGATGCAAACACTCGACCTTGTAGTCTAGAGATAACTGCCACTTAGAACCGTCTTAACCTAACTCATTTATTCACTAGGCTGTGTCCAATTGGCCGAAATGTTGTACAAATAACATTGAAGATGATGATAGTAGTCCGAATAATCTAAATAATACTAATTATCAAGCCTCATCTAAAAAAATTCCGAGAAACAATTTATGGTTATTTCCTATAAATCTAACAGAAACAAAGGGGAACCACTCTTGACTGATAAATTATTTATTTATTGATTGATCTACTAGGGAAAAAAGACGGGTTAGGGTTAGGTTTAGGGTTCAGGGTTAGGGTTTAGGTTTAGTTTAATGGGAAAATAAATAAATAATTTATCACTCAAGAGTGGTTCCCTTGTTTATGTTAGACTTATAGGAAATAACCCAATTTCTACTATCAACACATTATCATTCCATTCGGAAATGAGTGACATAAAAATAACAAACGATGACACGTCACCTCTCCATTCCGAAAAGAGAGCGTAGCGTAACAAGTAAGTATAATGTAAAAGTGAAATATTATTGAAAAAAAAGTAATACAAGAATGAAAGTAAACTCTGTGTTGAGAGGTGGGGTCTGGAATCTAGTCCGACGTAAATGTTCACTGTCTCTAGTCTCTTCAGGTGTGCGCACCGATCTCCCAACTGCCAAAGTCTTCTATATGCAACAATCTTCCAGTAGTACTACACACGCCTCTCTTCTCGACAGCAAGATCCGACTACGGTTTTTCTTCACTCGGTCTGGGATGGTAGGCCTTAAATAATCAGTAACTGTTTACATCCGGGCTACTCCCATTCAGCACTGCCCGTGCGGAATTTCTATATTCAACAGTATTTCAACTACGTGTCACTCCTCACGACGAGGAGGTGGCGAGTTAAATTTCTGTGGTCACTCGCCACATATAATTAAAGAAGAAAAAGAAAAAGTAAAGGAGTTTAATATACTCGATATTTGAGGTGTGTGGTGTAATGGTTAGAGTCGTAGGAAATGGTCTTGTCGACCCGAGTTCAAATCCTGGACGAACCTACAGTTCACATAGCGCTAATACCCTTGGGAAAGGTAAGTATCCAACTATTCTCCCTTCAGTTATGGGTAAATAGTAGAGCAGACTGGGCTCTTTAACCTTGGTTAAGTAACAAGTCTAGCAGAAGGAAAACTCTGAATTCAAACCTGTTAATTTCCGCGTGTTGTGATCACTACTAGAATAGGCTCAGTTCTAATTAGTGATCTATTTAACTAAAATAGCCTCAGGGTAAAAAGAAAAAAAGATTATGAGAATGTCTCTTTCAAGAGTCGTTATCACGCGTCTGGCTTATTCGATGAACTCGAGGAAACTGGAAAAGTTTTGAATAAACCATCAAAATTTGATATTAGTACCAGGTGGTCTAAGGATTGTCCTTCTGTTGCTAGGCGGGTTTCGACCTATGAATCTTAAGGGCCTGTGACCTTGACAGACAAGGATGGGTCTTAACAGATAGGAGAGGTATGTGCACAGACAAGGATTGGTTTAAACAAAGAGGTGATGTGGGTTGGGGGAGAAGAGAAATCATAGATTAAGGCCTAAGAGTGAAGTCCTTTTAAACTTAGCAGATAGGTTGTGTGTTGATTTTAACACCATGGTAACAAAACTAACACATTCTTTTTTGTTCTGTAACAGTGATATCGACTTCTATTTACAATTATTGTGTGTTCAGCCTATCCCAAATGGGAAGAGCCGTTAATGGTCGATAGAATTACCCATGATGCAGCAGCGGGTTGGTGGAAGGGGGGTTACTGGATCTCGAAAGGAGCAATAGAACAAGAATATTCATCGAAATGTGCGATCATCAGAGAAAGAAA
Organism: Doryteuthis pealeii; assembly: GCA_023376005.1. Lineage (NCBI taxonomy): Eukaryota > Metazoa > Mollusca > Cephalopoda > Myopsida > Loliginidae > Doryteuthis > Doryteuthis pealeii. The sequence goes on from CM042162.1 coordinate 1,365,339, forward strand.
GAAAGATTCTACGAAAGAAAGAAAGAAAGAAAGAAAGAAAGAAAGAAAGAAATATTCTACGAAAGAGAAAGAAAGAAAGAAAGAAAGAAAGAAATATTCTACGAAACAAGAAACAAAGAAACAAAGATCCTACGAAAGAAAGAAAGAAAGAAAGAAAGAAAGAAAGAAGAAGAAAGAAAGAAAGAAAGAAAGAAAGAAAATAAGAAAGAAGAAAGAAAGAAAAAAGAAAGAAACGAAACAAAGATTCTACGAAAGAAAGAAAGAAGAAAAGGAAGGAAGGAAAAAAGAAAGAACGAAAGAAAGAAAGAAAAAGAAAGATCCCACGAAAAGAAAGAAAGAAAGAAAGAAGAAAGAAAGAAAGAAAGAAAGAAAGAAAGAACGAAACAAAGATTCTACGAAAGAAAGAAAGAAAGAAAGGAAGGAAGGAAAAAAAGAAAGAACGAAAGAAGAAAGAAAGAAAGAAAGAAAGATCATACACTAAGCTTAGCAAATAACTATACCCAAGAGAAAGGGCACTTCACGTGGGGTAATAGGTAGCATGCTAGATTTGCAGACGATTGTAAGTGAGTTCGATTCTCACTGGGTGCCCCATACTTCTGGCCTTGTGCCATATCTAAGCTAAGCTTAGTAAATAACTATATTGATATTTACTAATCTGTATGGCAGAAGGCCACAAATGTGGAGCACTAAGGAATAAATTAACTATAATCACAATGGCCTACTATGATAGCTTATGGTGGAGAAGTTAGGAAATACACTAAATCTAAATTCCCCCTTTTTTTTAAAAAAAGATCCGAAAATCCTTTAATCTTTTAAAGTCAGTCCATCATCACCATTCGAAAATATACGTTTCTGGAAAAAATCTGGAAAAATATGCTTCCAAGATTTGTTCAGAACTGCATACAGCATATTTATACAGTTTCCATCTAACTTTTTCTCCAAGTGTTTTCTTATAGTCTAGGTGGTGTAGCCATACAGTATCACTGATACGGCTACAGCTTAGAATAATCATTGCTTCATCTTAGAAAGATTGGATCTTCTATCTGGATTTAAGCCATGGAAACAGCAATTCACAATTTACTGATAAAGGAAGATGTGAAGAGTCATGATCTACAACGAACAGCCATGGTAATTCCCAATATACGTTTCTGGAAACAATCTGGAAAAAATCCGTTGTCTATTTATAAAACTATCCGTTCCTAAATAATGTGTTGCTATTTCAATCTGTCTATTTAATATTCGTTGGTGGAATTGATTGAAACGACAAAGAATTTAAAATGGCGAAAATTGCCTCGTTTTGAAAACTTTATTCTTGGAAGATTTTCTTAATCGTCAATTTGTGACATTTTCTTTCTTCACCCGCCAAATCGGATTATGTTTTATTCTTTTTACTTTTTTGATCTTTTATATCATGACTTCCTTCCTTCCTTCCTTCCTTCCTTCCTCCCTCCCTCCTCCTTCCTTCCTTCCTTCCTTCCTTCCTTCCTTCCTGCCTGCCTGCATGCTTTATTTTCTTCCTTCCTTTTTCCTTCCTTCCTTCCTTCCTTTCTTCTTTCTTTCTTCCTTCCTTCTTTCTTTCCTTCCTTCCTTCTTTCCTTCTTTCTTTCTTTCCTTCCTTCCTTCTTTCCTTCTTTCCTTCCTTCTTACCTTTCCTTCCATCCTTCTTTCTTCATTCCTTTCTTTCCTTCCTTCCTTCTTTCTTCCTTTCTTTCCTTCCTTCCTTCCTTCCTTAATTCCTTCCTTTATTCTTTCCTTCCTTCTTTTCTTCTTTCCCTCGTTCTTTCTTTCCCTTCTTCCTTCCTTTTCCTTCCTCCCTTCTTTTCTTCTTTCCTCACTTCCTCCTTCTTTCCTTCTTTCCCTCCCTCCTTCCTTCCTTCCTTCCTTCTTCTTTCTTTCTTTTTTTCTTTCCTTCCTTCTTTCCTTCCTGCTTTCCTTCTTTCTTTCCTTCTTTCCCTCCTTCCTTCCTTCCTTCCTTCTTTCCTTCTTTCTTTCTTTCTTCTTCTTCTTTCCTTCCTTCTTTCCTTTTTTCCTTCCTTCCTTCCTTCCTTCCTTTCTTCTTTCCTTCCTTCCTTCCTTCCTTCTTTCTTTCTTCCTTCTTTCCTTCTTTCTTTCTCTTCTTCCTTCCTTCTTTCCTCCCTTCTTTCCTTCCTCCCTTCCTTCCTTACCTACTTCCTTTCTGTCTCTATATCCAACCTGTCGTATTCATTTATTAAAAGAGAATGAAATAGGCCAAAGGTATACACACAGATGAGTACAAATATCAATCGATACACATTAGTTGGGATAGAGTTCAAAGCAAATAGACTGATCCAAAAGTGTAAAGGACTCCAGCGGTCGTTAGAGATAAACAGATAAGATTTAGATAGATAGATAGATAGATAGATAGATAGATAGATAGATAGATAGGGAACAGACTAGATAGATAGATAGATAGATAGATAGATAGATAGAAACAGATAGATAGATAGATAGATAGATAGATAGATAGATAGATAGATAGATAGATAGATAGATAGATAGATAGATAGATAGATAGATAGATAGATAGATAGATAGATAGATAGATAGATAGATAGATAGATAGATAGATAGATAGATAGGAACCAGACATAGATAGATAGATAGATAGATAGATAGATAGATAGATAGATAGATAGATAGGACCAGACTGAGATAGATAGATAGATAGATAGATAGATAGATAGATAGATAGGAAACAGACTAGATAGATAGATAGATAGATAGATAGATAGATAGATAGGAAACAGAGATAGATAGATAGATAGATAGATAGATAGATAGATAGATAGATAGATAGATAGATAGATAGATAGATAGATAGATAGATAGATAGATAGATAAGAAACAGACTGATAGATAGATAGATAGATAGATAGATAGATAGATAGATAGGAAACAGACTGAGATAGATAGATAGATAGATAGATAGATAGATAGATAGATAGGAAACAGACTGAGATAGATAGATAGATAGATAGATAGATAGTGTTGCACATTTCTCAAACGCTGAAAAATCCGCACAATAGCTGCGCACGCAAAGTTCGTAAAAAGTTTTTTTTTTTTTAATAAAGCATCTGTTCCAGTCAAGGTCTGTGTTGGAATGGCCGGCGGATCTTCTTGGTAGTAGGAAGTGTCTTTTTTCTGCGCATGCCCAGATGATACCATCTGTCTGAGGGCTCATTTTATTATTTTTTATTTTATTCTATTCTTATTTTATTTTAATCCTTACACATATCTGGATATCACGTACATCCACGCGTTACAACTAAGTGTTCTGTGTGTTCGGAGGAAAAACTCGTCAGATAAGAATTGTCCGCTGAGTTCACCAAAACATGTTTAAAAGAAAAAATGCTGCCGAAATACACTTAATCCGAAAAAAAAGAAAACTCAAAGATGACTTAGTTATAAATCTCGAAACAATGACGTCAAAATCTCTCTCTCTCTCTCTCTCTCTCTCTCTCTCTCTCTCTCTCTCTCTCTCTCTCTCTCTCTCTCTGCTCAATGATTTGTTTGTAGAAAGTCAGATAAACTCGATCGATTTCTAAAAGAAATCAATAAATCGATACCAAATAGTGATTTAGAAATCAATAACTACGGTGAATATCGTAGGTAGATTTGTATACATATTTAACGAACCTCTTTGCACGAGTAGGATGCGACACAAGGTCAATTTCTTAAAACGGAATATGACAGCTTTGAATTCAGAGTTTTCATTCCCAAAGACCGGCTGTCTAACCAAGGTTAAACAGCCAAGTCTGCTTTTCTATTTACCCATAGCTCGAAGGAGAATAGATGCATACCTTTCCCAGGAGTATTAGCGCTATCGTATATGCAAACAGCCTTGTCCAGAATTTGAACTCGGATCGCCGAGTCCATTTCTTACAATCATAACTATTACACCTTAATATTAATCTTTTAATATTATATTTTCCAAACCCCTCCACACTAACAGGATGTGGCATAAGGTCAATTTCTTAAACTGAGTTTAACAGGTTTGATTTCAGAGTTTTCCTTCTCCTAGACCGGTTGCCTAACCAAGGTTAAAGAACCCAGTCTGTCCAGAGCTGGAGGGAGAATAGTTGGATTCATACATTTCCAATGGGTATTTCATAGTTTTCCTTCTTATAGACCTGTTTTTTGACCAAGGTTAAAGAACCCAGTCTGCCCTACTATTTACCCATGGCTGGAAGGACAATAGTTAGATGCATACCTTTGCCAAGACATTAGTCGATACGAGTTCAAAACCTAGACGAGGTTGTTTGTATTCTCTTAGGTTCAGACCTAACGACATTTAGAGTTACTTCCCTTGATCAGTCGGGGGTTGATGGGAACCCGGAAGTGGGGTTTCCGCCATGACACCTTTGGATTGGGATTCGTGTGGTCAGGACACGTGCACAGCACGGTTGAGTTAGTTAAGTCACTTTTAGGGTAGAAGCATTCTCTACCCCGTGTCAAATAAAACCTTGTTAATTTCCAACAACTTGGTCTTGCATTTTCATTCAGTGTTCCGTATTTCATCTGTACGTAAAAACATAACATATTACCATAGCACTAAATGCCCTTGGTAAAAAAAAAAGTATTTGTGCTATGTGAATGCAAACAGCCTTGTCCAGGATTTGAACCCGTATCGCCGTGTCCATTTCCAACGATGATAACCATTACACGATGAATGCCTCCTTTGTCATCCCACCACCCACAAAAGTAGTTTGATTTTAGCCTAATAAATCGATATTAACTTTTACTATTAAATATAGCCTTGCAATTACCCCCCTCTATAATAAATGAATAGAAAATCCGTCGGGTTGAACAGCCGGATCTCTCCACCGAAAAAAGACGTTCTCCCAGCTACCAAAGTCCCCTGACCAAGTCCTTGTCGCCTGCAACAATCTTTTCTAGCAGTCCTTCGCCAAAGCTCACTCGCCTTTTCTTCCTTGTCGTGCGTCAGTGCCCTCGTCAACAAGAACAGAACGCAACTGTCTCGGTGTGTTAAGGCAGGCCTAACATAATCATTCACTACCCTGACTAAAATCCCACATCCGGAGTGTAGTAATTTACATGCGCGCCAACGAGGTAGTCCGACGTCAAGCCACGATACGCGATCAGGAGGATGCGAGTTCAATCTCCCTAATCGTCCGCTTCACTCCCCCATATCTCATTTTGCACGCCAGACATATTCGTGCACGCTTTGAGCTACCACGTGCGTGATTTCTCTCTGCACACCCTCTAAAAAAAAAAAGAATTCTGGATATTGATGAATGGAAACTGATTCGTTTAATCACCTTCCCGCAATACCACGTTCCAAAGTGTATCGTCCCCAACTGGTATAAAAGTTGTAATAAACTGGCAAAGGTTCTTCAAGCTGAAAAAAAAAGTAATCCTTTCCCCAGAGAAACTGCCTCTGCTTTTAGCTCTCTCTACTGGCCGAACTATTCCAACCAACACGGGTGACAGGATGCTTACTAAAAGACATTACTCATAACCTGAAGGTTGTGAGTTCAATCTCTGTACTGGGCATTCCGCTTATCTCTTAGATACGCACCCGCCTAGTCTCGCGATGTAAATCATTTCACCTCTCGCTACAGATATGTTGGCATATTTTCCATTTGCTGTCATCGTGATGAATAATATATATATTGTAAGTAATAAAAATAAATATCATATAACACAAGATGCACCAAGAAAACATATTTACTCAAATATGTAGGTTTCACTGGATGCCCCATACCTACGAATTTGTGTCATATCCTACCCGTGGCGAACGGTTTGTGTAAATACCTAATTCAATATGAGAAGTTGTTACATAATCTATGCGGTTGCATAAGATTATTGTCAACTCCCTGTATTTCTGAAGGGAGGGCCCCTTTTCATATCACGGGCGGGACTTTCCATGGAATATTACAGAAAGCCCGTGAAATACGTGAAGTTACGTGGGACCTGGTTGGGTCCTCAGTTTCAGCTTGGACGTCAGGCAGATAAGGTCTTTCTGCCTTAGTTGAAGCCCACTGCATACGCGCGCTATGTTAGTCAGATGAAGATGTTAGTTAAGTAAATAAAAGCTTACATAAGTAATAGGGTTTTGTGGTTGATGAATGTCTTGGCTACAAGACTGATCTAGAAGAAGAAATGAATTAAGGACGACCAACCAGAAGAGACGTTAGAAGAGACGCTAGAAGAACTTAAGATACCAAAGATGAACAGAAGAAGAATAGAAGTAAGTAAAGAAGAGTATACAACAAAGTAAACAAACAATGTGTTTTGATATGGCTTTTTTTAGCCGACAATTTTTTGGGAGAATATGTGCTTAATTGAAGTCGTACCTAATATTTGAAAATTAATTAATTAATAATTAATGAATTAGGTGAGCATACCTATTCAAATGTAAGGCTAAACAAATCGAGAAAAATCAATCTCTGTATGTACATTACGGCCTATTAGGCCTCATCAGCAGAGCTATAGACAGGAAGACTGCTTTGTGTGTAATTCGAACCCTGACTGTCAAGCTGAAAGGCGGGGACTCTAACCATTACACCAGCCGGCCCCTCCCAGATTGTTCGTCTTTATGTAGTAGTTTTCTAAATTTTTGAAAAAAAAAAACAAAACAAAAAAAAACAAAGACAATATGAGTCACGGTAAATAAAATTATACATAAGTGAATAGGAAGATATTCTTATATAAATTTTATTAATATATAATATATATATATCTATATGAATTGTGATATATAATTATATATAATATAATATATATAATATATATAATATAATATATATTATTAATCTTATTATAATGGAGATTGTTGTTTTTCTGTCTGTAACCGAAACTATATTACTAATCGAGTCACAATTAACATAGTTATTTACATCACATTCTGCATGATTTTATTTATATTTAAACCTCAATTATTAATAAATTGCTTCACCTTTTTTATTAGTGTTGTCCATATCCACATACAAATAACATGCAATTGTATTATATATACAAAAAATAGCGGTTTGCAGTGTGAATGTGAAGGCTAATTTGCATATTGATATTAAAAATGTGATTTTATTAAATATGTGCTTAGTATTATTGATTTTCTAATTGTTTGGTTTTATTTTAATGAATATAAGCAAAAATCTCTTCAATGAATCTTAAATGAAATCCATTAACAAGAAAAAATAAGTCTAATTTTATTCTTTATTTCCTAATTTAACTAAATAGTTCAATAAGTAAAATTCAGCAATGAAAGACGGAAGTGATGGAAGAGTAAGTTTCATTTCTAATTTTCTATTATACCCTCACTCTGTTTCAAACCTTTTTATCTGCCTTCTTATTAGACTTTCTAATTTAATACGATATTTCATTACATTAAAAATTAAATGCTTGCACCCGGAGGGTGCATATATTTGCTAGTATATATAATATATATTAATTGAACTTTATATATTAATTGAACTTTATATATTAATTATTAAATTATTATTATATTAATTGAACTTTATATATTAATATATATATATAATAATATATATAATATATATATATAATATATATAATATATATATAATATATATAAATTTTATTAATTATAAATTTTATATAAATTTTATATATATTAAATTTTATATAAATTATACATAAGTGAATAGGTAGATATTCTAGGCAAAACAAGACATTAGTTTTATAAGTTCCCAAGTGGATAAAGGAGTTGGGTTAAGACAGTTCTAAGTGACAGTTATCTCTAGATTGCAGGTTCAATCCTGGCCAGGGGCAGCCGTAACATAGAATAATAATTAACCCTGGTTAACATTTGTACCCCAGCTCGTTAGCGGAATGAGGATACCCCCGTGGACTGAATAAAGGGTTAGGTTCAAAGTTACCTCAAGAAGATTCCCGAGTCCGAAAAGAAGGTTCCCGAGCCCGAGAAAGTTCCAGAGTCAAACAAGAAATACCTAAAGATGAGGACAATAGTCCGAATCATCCAAATAATAATACTTCAATATGTAGGTTTAAC